>JAODXP020000019.1:17698340-17743340 GCA_027497455.2 Sardinella longiceps
CGTTTTAAATGAACAGGGTGTTGGTGGTGTCTTTCCACACATTGGCAGTGTTGCTTCCAATGCCTGGACCAGTATTTAAGCGCCGTGCTGTAATTTTCCTACGGAGGTCAGAGGTCATAGTGTGTCTTTACCCTGCTGCTGCACAGTAACTGACAGAAATGCAATTTCACGGGAGGTCACGACGCGATGAGGAGAAAATCAGGAGAGAGGTGAGCAGCTTAAAGATGACCTGCTTGCTCTAGAGTGGATTTTCACGCAAAGACTCACCCCCACCCCCCACACACACACACACACACACACACACACACACACACACACACACACACACACACACACACGTCACCACATCCACCATCACCATTACCTTCTCTGAAGCATCAAACTATAAAGCCTGTTCTGATGTGCATCATGGAAGGCCCCAGTTGTGTGGAAAAATACAGTCAAATGCAGATATGCATGCAAAACTCCCATCATGCTCCTTGGCTGCCGATCATGCCTGCATGTCTTTAGCTCCGTGTTAGCGAACACAACAGTTCTTATGTAACAGTCATAGCCATCACCATAATCCAATGATGCCAGGCAGCCTACCCCCCTCAACCATACACACACACACACACACACACACACACACACACACACACACACACACACACACACACACACTCCAGGAGTGACACAAACTAGTAGCTGTGCCCACTAGCTGTGGAAAGGGACGTGTAGTCCAGTTCCAGTGAAGTGTGTCCAATGCGGCTGCAGGGCCGCACAGCCAGGGTCGGCGACCTCTGTGACAGGGCTGCACAGATGAGCCATCACACACACACACACACACACACACACACACACACACACACACACACACACACACACACACACACACAGAGTCATTTTTCCAGCTTGTTTAGCTCTCCTTAGCTCTTCTCATTCCACACTCTCATACTGCATCCATCTTTAACTCCTCCCTTAGTAATGTCTTTCTTGTACCCATCAAGCCTCTACCTAACAGAGAGACAAATTTCCCCTCTGCTGGGCCCATGAAACAAATAAATAAATAAAATGGAAGAAAACCCAACGTAGCTCCCATCATGCAAAGCAGCATGCCACTCAGAACTCGTAGCGTGGCTCCAACGAGGTGCAAATGTCTCCGCTGTCTGCGGTGTTATCTCGTCACACCACACCTTGTAGACGGCAGACCTTTGAGCGGCAGGCGGCGTGAACACGCCTACCTGTGCCCAGCCGTCAAACCCAACTGGCAGACAGCTTGAGCTTGATGTCCACACCACATGCACTGAAATGACAGCCACAGATCAGCCACTGAGATAGGAGATTGAAAATAAATAAATAAAATAAAATAAAATCAAAAACCGAGAGGGAACAGTTAGCAAATTATGCTAACAGCGACAAGCACCAAGCTCCAATCTCTACTCCCAAGCAAGCTCACCCTCCCCATCCCACCCACAAGGACGATCCATTATTCAAAACGCCCATCAATATTACAAAGGTAAACAGCCTAAAGGTTAGATGCTGTAAACCTTCCCGTCCCTCAGGTTTTTTTTTCTTTTTTTTGGCTCGTGCGGCGTCCAACGACTTGTCCTCGCCCTCGTCCCCAAAATTGCCCGTGACAGATATTGATGGCCTCTGGTAGGCTCACTTCACCTCTCATAAATGTGAGTATTCCTGCCCCTCCAGCTTCTGGACACTCATGCTTTCATGTCTACTGGGAGCCATTGATGAGACCGCAGAGTGTGTGTGTGTGTGTGTGTGTGTGTGTGTGTGTGTGTGGGTGGGTGGTGGGTGCGATCAGTCACATTGGGACTCTTTGCCTGCTGATCAAAGGCCTCACAGCAGGGAGCCTCAGTAGGGGAGGGGAGTCGTAAATCGTGTCATGGGCGATTCGCTTCATTAGATTGAAGACATCATCATGGCTGAGCATTAGACACGGATTGGCTTGCGGAGCAACTCTAAAGACAGCTCACACACACATGTATCGGGGTGGTGTGATAATGCAAACACACACAAGTTCTTAAACACACACACACAAACACACACACACACACACACACACCACAACTAAGGCACGTCATTGAATACTTCTCCATCTCCGTCGCCTGCTTGCATAGCCATGGGAAACTGCCACTAAGTTATGACTAGAGGACGCAAAGCAGCCCATGACACCAAGCCAAGTCAACTGACTATGCTATGACATAGAAACATTCTCTCTGTCTACTGGAATTAGAGAGAGAACAGGAGCCTTGTGAATGTGTGTGTGTGTGTGTGTGTGTGTGTGTGTGTGTGTGTGTGTGTGTATGTGGTAAAGAGGAGGGATGGAAGTGTGTGTGTGTCTGTGTGTATGTGGTAAAGAGCAGGGATGGAAGTGCGTGTGTGTGTCTGTGTGAAAGACACAGGAGAGGGGAGGGAGGGAAGAAGAGAGAATTTAAATGAGCCTGATTTGACTCCGGTGACATGAAGATCCTCTGGGGCACAACAGACTAGATGTGTAGCCTGTCATTCAGTCCCTTCATCATCAACACAGAGAGAGAGAGAGAGAGAGAGAGAGAGAGAGAGAGAGAGAGAGAGAGACCCCGACTCTCACCCCTGATGGCAGGGATAAGTAAACAGTGATAGACGAGTTGGGGAGCCTGACGACACTGGGCCATAGATCTGCATGTCGCAATTGCGCAATCAATATGGAAACATTAATCTGTGGAAGTGGTCTCATAACACAGACTGGACTGGCTGATTAGAAAAAGAAATATGCCTCTCGCTTGCCTGGCAGCTCTCAATGCAAATCATGTGCCAGAAAAACTATTACTCTAAATGCAGTTTCTACTTCCCATACAGTACACACTTCTCTAGGCGTGTGTTTTATATGGTTATTAGAGGCTTGTGGTAGATAAAAAAGGATAAAAACTTCTAAAGTATAAGCCGACATTACATAGCATGAGGCGGTGAAAATGCTTTCATGTTTTGAAATAAATTTGGTCATATTTTATAATTGTAAACAACATGTACACTACACACATACAGTACGCGTTTTTCACCCCATGGTACAGAAATTGATGAAGTGCTTGTCAGATAGTGACAATTTCATCCAGTAAGGTCAAGGAAAAGCGGTACCAAGCATGCACACACACGCACACACACATACACACGCACACACACACACACACACACACTCACACGAACAAATCAGCAAACAAATCATTTTTAGGCTGCCTGGTGTTCCCAAACACTGGGCAGCTATGAATCTAATACACTTGCAATCCCAGCGAGCTCCCATCAGTCATCCTGCCAAAGAGCCAGAAGGATCCAGACTGTCTACCTGCCCCTGCACGGACAGCATTATAAAATAGCCTGCTGCCGTCCTAACTAGGTGAACGGACGCATCGCTACTACATGACCACTGGCCACCGGCCGCCACGCAAAGCAAAGCAAAAGCACTTCACTTTCCAGCATGCTACAATATATAAACACTTCGAGCTCAAATAGCTTGGAGACGTGGAAATAAATTCACTCCATTATTTATGCACATGCTTTGTGTTTTTTCCCCCCTCCCAGTTTAGTGTAAAACATTTACAGGTTTTTTTTAAGAGCTCACACAGTTTTCTCACTCCCACTCACTTTTGCGATCTCGCTCCTTTCTGCATGACAGAAAACAGATGCACACATACAGTACTAGTAACCAAGATACTATATAATGTACACACACACACACACACACACACACACACACACACACACACACACACACACACACACTCCATCAAACTGAAACTAATCACGCACCCAGAATAAGTCTGTCTCTCTAACTCTCAGGTTGCACTATTCGAAACCGAGAGTGCTGAAAAACAGACACACATACACACACACAGAGCCCCCAAGGCAAAAACAGAGACTCTCTACAACTACCAGCATGGAATCAACACCAACAAGAAACTCAATCCAGGAACTCCACAGCCCCACTTCCTTGGAGAGGAAGTTTTCTGTCTCCCCCTCTCTCTCTCTCCGTCCTGCTCTCTTCTTCCTCCTCCACTCCAAGACAGAAAAAGAGAAGCCACTCTACCTTTCCGTCCGCCCAGCAGAAGCAGATGTTGCTGGAAGTGCTGAGAATATCCGTAATGAAGGAAGTGACTCCCAGACGCATGGTGACGGGATTAGGAAGAGACACCACAAAAGATGAGAAAAAAAAGAAAGAAATGACAAGACAGAAAAAGAAAGAGGTGGATGAAAGTGGTACAGAAATAGAAGCAGAGGCAGAAGCAGAAAGAGAGAGAAAGAGGGACAGAAAGAGAGAGAGAGAGAGAGAGAGAAAGAGAAAGAGAGAGAGGGAGAGATGAGGAGAGAAGGTGTGTGCTCCTCCTCTGGGTCTTGACAGAGCGGAGTGCTAGGCTAAAGTGTGGATGAGGGGGGTGGAGAGCCAACTGCACGCTGCTGCTTCTGCTCCTGCTGCCACTCCTGCTCCTGCTCCTGCTCCAGTCTCCTTCTACTGTCTGTCTGGCTGCTGCTGCTGCTGCTGCCACTCGCTACTCTCTACTCACTGCTGCTACTGCTGCTGCCGGCTGCCTCCACTGGACCTATGAGCAGTGAGAGGCTGAGCGGCGGCGTACCCCCACACGCACGCCAGCCACACGCTGACAAAGACAACAGGTGCAGCCCCAGAATGAATGGCCACACAAACGGCCACCCACTGCCATCTCTGGGAGAGAGAGAGAGGGGGGGGTGTTTGCCTCACACATAAAAACAAACACGCACACACAAACACACACATATTTTCACGTGCACAAGATCATCATAAATTAATACACAGAGACACAGAGACACAGAGACACACACACACACACACATTTCTTACAGAAGGGGAGGGTTCTTTTTTTATGTAAGAATGTGGACATCACAATTATGCAAATACGGATGAGGAATACACAGGATGACTCTCACAAAAATACACAACACACACACACACACTAAACATGTAAATGACTATTCACATTGGCAGGAATGTGAACACACAGACACACACATAAACAAACAACACACACATACTGTACACACTCATACACACACAGCCACATTTGCTTACACATGAGGTTGTAACACCTCACCACATTTCCCCCCTCGTAATTCATTATTCAGATGCCACAGTGCATTTTTGACGTGGCCTCTGCACCGCGCCTCATCCCAGCACAGTCCCTGCCACTGGGGGCGATGCTTTTCGGGGAAAGACGGGCTAAACACAGCCAGGGTTCAACGGCTAGCTGGAGGGGCCGCGACCCCGGAGTGGATCCCTTTTCCTACCGTCACCTCCGTCAGAGTCACCCTTTGAAACGACCTGCCCTCCCTGACACTCACTCACAAATGCGCATAAACTTAAAGGAAAACCTATAGTCAGGGATTCTATACCTAGCACAGATTGTTGGGAATACAAGGGCTTTAATGATGCAGTATATAACAGATACAGTATTTATCACATGTATGCTTGGTCTGTTTATCTGAGTGAAATTGTTAGGCTATTTATTTATTTATTTATTTATTTGCCGGTTTAGAATGTGCTTGCTGTGTAATAAATATCTTATGTTAATCCTAGAAAAAAAAGTAGCACTAAGCAAATTGTAGGATGAAAATAGATCTAATTATAATTAACAAGCATATTTGAAACATATGCTGTCTAAAACCCTCATTAATCACCGCATCTGTCACATTCCCACTGTCGTCCACAAACTCTTATTCACATACACAAATACTCTTTTTTTCTCTCTTAATCACTACCTCTCTCTCTCTCATACATACACTTTCTCTTGATCACTCTCTCTCTCTCTCTCACACACACACACACACACACTTACTATTTCTCTATCAGTATCTCTCTCTTCCACACACACACACACACACACACACACACACACACACACTCTCTCTCTCTCTCTCTTTTTCTCTGATTCACTGGAATTGCTCTCCCTCTCTCCCTCACACACACACACAAACACACTCACTCTTTCTATCTCTCTCACCCACACACAGACACTCTCTCTCGATGACTATTGCTCTCTCTCTCTCTCTCTCTCTCACACACACACACACACACACCAATACACTTAACTTACTCGGGTGTTTTCCAGAGTCTCCGTGGTGGTGGCAGCAGTTCCCGCTTGTTGAGCGGTGCAATGCCAATGGCCGCCTGCATGACGGGGATGAACTTCTTGTACTTCATCTTGAGCTCGGCTCAGACTCACACTCACACTCTACGCGCAGGAGCCCCTAAATCTGCTCCACAGCTGGCGTGGATGATGAGGGGGGGTGGGGTGGGTTGGAGGGGACCCTCAACAACTCTACTGCCTCCACTAGATGCCCTCATCCATGCCCGTGGACACCGACCTCGAAAGCAAAACAGACCCACCACAGAGCCAACAACGCCAAGAACCGGCAGCATCCAGCAGCTTCCGCGGACTCCGCACAAACACTTCTTGGTTAAAGACGCAAAAAACTAAATCAGATGGGAAAATTCATTTTGAGATTTGCGTTGGCCGTCACCGTTACATAATTCAGGGGGGAAAAAAAAGACCTTTAAACATTACACTAATGAAAATGCTCGAGAGGGATAATTATGTTACTAAGCCCAGGGCAGATAATGTGAAGAGTCTCTTCAATTTTCTGTAATCCTTAACTACAGCTTAGCTCTGTGCATTAGGAGCGACCCCGGGAGAGAGAGAGTGCCCCCGTCCCTCCCCCCGCTAGAACCCTCAAAAAGAACAGCCTTGGCGCAGCCTGATTTGTGAATAAATCAGGCGGTGGCTCGAACACACTTCTGTCCTGTCTCGTGTCCCCACCTGTGGCCTGTGCGGCACAGTGGAACAACAAAAACAACAAACAACAAACAACGCAAAGGGAAAAAAAAATCCAACTACCACTCAGTTTTTTTTTCTCTCTTCCCCAACGCACAACCCATCGTAAGTACAGAAGAGGAAAGAAAAAAAAAAAAAAACACAAGAACGAATAATCAGTTGTCAGAACAGCAGGGTTCGAGGCACAAAGCCAGAGTGGGACGGCAAGATGAAATTATTCGACGGCAGCTTGCACGAATGGATTATGATTACAAGGGTCTTGGGCCATGAGAAGGCCAGGATTTCGCTGTGAAAGATCGCTGGTGCAGGGTTGAGCCGAATGGAGGTTCCAAGAATGAATGGATCTAAAAATACACGTCCCATTGAAACGCTGGCAGACCAGTAGACTGGTGAGCACATGGCTTGCATCACAGCAGTTCTGGTGCACACTAGCCACTCACCTGAGGGAACAGCAGCTGGGACTGCAGCACGTGGTCACAGAATTACAGTCAGATCAGAGACAGGTGCTGAATGAACAGTTCAGCCATGGAGCCATTGGGAGGGGGGGGGGCATTGACTCCAGTCATGGAGTGAAATGCTCCCCCCACCCCCCATCCATACTGGATTAGAATTATATTGTGTTAGATCTGAGTAGTGCCATGAAAATTTAACTTTTTTGAAGAACGGAGTATTTCTATTTCAACCTTCTTCACAGACAGCTGCCAATCATTACCATTGAGGATACATTTTTTATTACTCACTACTAAATGTACATAAATTAAATTTTATGTACATTAATGCTACACTGTTTTTATTGGTTATGGTTATTATATCTGGACCTGAACAGAAACATCTGATTCATGTTCAAGTTCTTCACTTATAAATCAGTTATGTTCACTTCAGTTATTTTCCAACAGAACTTGCTACGCTAATTCAGCTAATGAATCTCTGGCCTTTACTCATGCAAGGTTTATACATTTGATTATATAGTTTAGAGACAATCACTGAGAATAAACAGTATGATACATTCAGACAGAGACATGTCTCATAAAAATACAGCATCTCAGGCACACATGTGCCGTGCTAACAGAAATCAAGCGTTTGATCCCATGCAATCTGCTGTCTTTAGTTACATAAAGCCAGGAGCAAGGCAGAAATACTTCAGGGCCGAATTAAGCCATGCAGGAATCCTATCTGTACCAAATGACATTGTAATTCCCTCCTAAGCTCAAGTCTTTTCTCTGCTTTACAACAAACCCCTATGCCGTGCCAAAATATCAGATCCATGTAATATGTTTTATCCTTTAATTCAGACAAAGGAGATCAGTTCAAAGCCATAGATCCACACCTACGAGACTAACTACGCCCCTAAGACACAAGCATACACAAACAAGCATCTTTTTTACTGAATCATCTCCAGTTACAAAGGATCATACTTGTATTCAGGATCATCAAAGACAGTGTGGGAAGGTTTTCCAAATTATCGTGATGTCTGAAATGATATTTCCAAGGTCAAAGTGGACAACGAAATCCAAAAATTCATTTTTCCCTATCTAACAAAACCCCACCACAGCACAAAGGCAACTGAAAAACTCCATATTGTTTTGGACTGCTCCCTCTCTCTCTCTTTCTTTCTCTCTCTCTCTCTCTCTCTCTCTCTCACACACACACACTGAGATGGCATTTCTTGGCTACAAAGCCCAATTCTCAGATTATTCTCATCGATCCTAAGGCTAAATCACATGCAAAAGACTGAGGGGCAGAGGACCTGAATTGATTGATGCATGCAAGGTCACATCGGCAAGCATGTGCAGAGGAGCCTGAGACGTGCCTTTCCTTAAACAAAGCTGTAACACCCTTCAACACCCTTCAACTAAGAGTGAACCGAGTCTTTTTCAATCCGTTCCAACACATTTTTCTTGTACTACTTTTAGTAAGGAACCCATCACTTGCACATTAAGCCAAGGTTTTAAAAGGAGCCCCAATGCGCTCATTTGAATTCAAATTTGGCCAGCTTAACTGGGTCAGTTAAAAGGAAAAGTAATTTTGGTACAGTGCATGTGCCCAATACTGTTGCTTATTTTGCATTCAGCTCCAACGATTGCAAAATATAAATAGCCAGCAAGGAATTGAATGGTGCATACATTAACATCGTTAAGTTACAGAAGGGGGAGAGACCTTCAAACAAAGTCAATGGTTTCTAACAGTGGCACCAAGAGTATCTGCAATTATAGTCCACAGCAATTTATCTACATTGTCTGTGGAATATATAATTCAGTGGTGGCGCCACAGCAGACAATCCAATATTGGACCTAAAAGATGCAGAGTTCCCCTTTAAGGGCTGTTCACAGCTTAATCCCTGACTTAAAGTGATGACACTTCATTATAGAGGGCATAAATTACATACATACAGACACGGCTGCATAAAGAGCTTCATTATGGAGATAATGATTATGGCCGTCCTTGTCCCCTCACTTACTATAGAATAAACACAATAGCATGACTTTTTACAAACAACTTAGAGAGATAATATTTTATGTTGTTATTATTCATGTCACTTTATAATATTTATAATAGCAATTAATATAGATAAACAACACTCATTTTTATATAAAAGTCTTTGGGAGGAAAAAAACTAAAACGTCTGTATAAAATACAACCATATCCATAAATTACATTTCTCACATGTGGAGAAACATTTACACATACAGTACCTGTGTAATTCCTCTAAAATATAAATGAATTGGATCATGTAACACACTACATCAAGCCACAACAATAACAATAACAAAGGGGCCTGCTGCTGAAGCTGGCAGAGCAGAGAGATTGCTTTATCAGGGGTAACCATGCATCTTTATCCTCATTACTAATCAAAATCTATTGTTAGACAACCTGCACTGGGCATTAAGGATGATGATCATGAGAAGGAGGAGGAGGAGCAGGAGGAGGAGGAAGAGGAGGTGGGTGGGTGGGTTTAACAGGGTAGCTTATCATCTGGAGACAATCTATTCCGCTGAGCCCTCTCATCACGTCTTGGGGCATCGGTCAGCAAAGCCTTTAAAAGGTGGACGCTGACCCTTGTTAAAATGTTGTGGAAGCACACAGCAATACTCATCTAGCCCTCATATTTACATAACGACACCGAGAGGTACAGCTGAGCTGAAAAATGAAACAGGTCAGTGTGGTGACAAAGCCTAAATATGACTGAGCTCTTAATTAAGTGGTTTAACAAATAAAATAAAAAAATAATACAATCACTTGGAGGCGTGCCACTCCATTTCAACACAGCAATTTATCTATGCTTAATGCTATAATGCTTTTAAAGCCTAATGCTATCATGGAAAAAGTGACTGACTGTGACCTGATGTGGCTTCATAATATCTGGGAATTAAGCACAGGGCCACTCACTGTGCAATGAATGCTTCGAGGCAGTCTTCTCTAGCATGGGTCCAAAAAAGCCGGTGGGGGGGAAACCATTTTAACAGTAAACAGAGAAAAATAAAACGCAAATGGGGGGACTTTAGCCATTCAAATCAGCCAGCATGATTAAAACGTCTTGGTGAGATGTACATGAACTGGGCAAACATTGCCAAATCAGCATAATGAACCAGTTAGCCTGGAGGGGACTTGAAGCTTTGATTAAGTATCCACTTGGACTGGCTCGATTGCTGTTACATTCAGACAAGCAGCCTGCATTTAGGTGAACAGCACATGCGTAAATGACAATTCTCCATTTGACCGCACCGCCCTGCAAATTACTCTGTGTAGTTTCATGGATCAATAATGAAAACAATTTGATTTCTACACTGCCTTTGCTTCATTCCAGGCTTTCATACAAAAGTAGCAAAACCCCCACCCTTCGCCCCTTGTATTGCCCTAGTCTAGTTCTTCAATATCCATCTCTTTTCGCAAATGGCTACATTAATAAATCAGTGACCTGGGTTCTTTTGTCATGTGGGGGATGTCTCTGAGCCATCAATACTTAGACCACAGAGGTTTTTAATCAACTGCACCTAACAATTTATTCTTGGTGGCGCCAACAGGTTTGTCACCATGTCAGACACAAGGTGATACCAGAGGGTTTAAAGTATCTTTGGTAATACAGTACTGCATTGCATAACAGTACATGTACTGTATACAGTATGTGTGTGTTTGTGTGTGTGTGTGTGTGTGTGTGAATGTATGTGGCGCATGTTAGTAAACATGTTTTCTTGTGGTCACATGAACAAGTGTGGTGGCATTCATTTATCTCTTCTGCAATCCAATCCTGCAACCTGTAACTGAGGTGTAATGTCAAACATGTGCGATTGCTCAATGCATCACTATTACTGTAAGCTTTCAACATCGTGGACGGGACCCCCTGCTCTACACGTTTCTCCTCTGTTTGGGCCTTCAACCACTGCTGTTAACTATACACAGAATATGCACATATCGCATGCACACACACACACACACACACGATTAATGAAGCCAGGGCTCCCAGGATACTGATCTCTTGTAGGCTTATTCTACACACAGGCCTCATTCTAAATATCTCTGCAGTGAGGCTACTTTGTTTAGTATTAGCTTCTCCTTGCATGTCCAGTGGTCATATTACAATGACATGGTTTCACTCTCTGTGCTTATCATCCTTCATGCTGTCTGTGAGATAATAAGGCATCTCACAAGGCATGTCTGAAGGCATGTCCTGCTTCAGTCTTTTCTGTCTTTTCTGTTCCGTAACCATGGTCTGGGGACGGTCTTCTGGGGCGGGTTTACATCGGTAAAGAGACAACCAGCCAATAAGCGAAGCTGATTAGACGAGCTGTCCAATCAATTCAAACTTATTAAAATTATGGTCGGGCTATGTCAGGCTACTACATACCTACTGTACTGGCTGTGACTGCCGAAGTTTTTACAAATTTATCAAATTAATTGAATGAGTGTCAACAAACAAACGAAAAAAAAAGAAAACAGAAGTTACATTGTTGACCTCATCGACACCTCTTCTCATGCCTGGTGGGGAAATCTATGTGTGTCTGTGTGTGTGTGTGTGTGTGTGTGTGTGTGTGTGTGTGTGTGTGTGTGTCTTTCCTGTGGCTAGCCACACTGTCCCATTCAGACTAAGGTATGCACGGTCTGCACTCCACAACACAACACAGCACAGCTAAACCTCGTCCGCAATCTTATTACTCCATGGCCTTGAGGTCCAGCGGAAGTGAATACAAACGTTTTCATTACACAGGGCAGGCCTCACCTTCAGCTTTCATAAACCAAGGCTGCCCGGGGCTCACCTCTGACACTGGGCTTATATAGAGAAAATCAGCGGAACCACCTCAGGGTGACAGAGGACATTAGGCATGGGCTCTACCAGTCACTGGAGAATTGCTCTGACTTGCTTGTGGCCTGGATTATTATTGGCTCTCATGGAGTCTGTGTGGCTATGCTTTCAGCTTATTTGTTTGTTTGTTTATTTGTTTGGTAAGCTTATGGCCAAAAATCATTACATCACCAGCTCTGCAGCAGCGGCCTGAGTTTGTGTCCCCACCAACGCAATGCAATGTCATTCATATCATGTAAATCTGAAAAAGCAGTTGAGTTGGTTTTTCCAGTTCTTTGCAAAACACAGTGTGGGTCTAAGCTTCAAACCTACTGGATATAATTTTATAAAAAGTACAGCATGACAATTTTCCTTCTTTTCTGAGCAAAGTAGGCCAATGCTGTGCTAAGGGTATTCTGCACTGGTGGATACAATCTTTTACTGGAAAAATCAAAAGTCGTCCATGTATCTAGGCAGTTGTGATGATATTCACAGTGAGTCGGGTACGTTGAGCAACTTCAGTGGACATGTGTACTAAAAATAGTCTATAAGGTACTAAATGACAAGCATCTACATGATGAAAAGATTCTTTCTTCTCTTGCACTACATAAAATTGACTTCACTTTACCATTATTTCATAGTCGCTCTGTCGATCACAGTCCTGTGTGTTTAACAACGTGCCACAGACAAATTATGTGTGTTAACAGAGAAGACAGAAAAATTCCCAGAATATCGCCTCCAGAATTCTAGACATTTAGAGCTCGGAAAGATGATCCAAATCTTTCATCACTGCACAGTCAACTCCTTAGGGAAATTTACATATCTCCCAGAACCAAATCTGTATATTTTCTCATTTTCCTTCAATGTGTGAGGCGATGACAAGAGCAAAAAAAAGACACATTTGGTGGAAAAGAGGATGTGATCTCCATGATAAGTGTGAAGGAATCTAATTTTACAGGGTGGCAGTAAGGTTCAGCGATGGCAAGAAGCCAATTGAAAATTGAGACAAATTACTGGATTTGCCAGAATTTGGAAGGATTAATTTCTCATCTTTGACAGTGACTCTAGTGCCTTTAGACTGTGCGCTGACATTCATAGTGGGGAAAAACCTAGTAGAAGGCCACACATCCCCCTTTTTTTAAAAAAAAAAATAGCTGTGCTTTGCTTGTTTGCCTTCATCAGAGAACCAGATCAATATGTTGACAGTAAACAAGGAGTTTGTGAACAACCTTGGAATGAGCCATAACATAACCTACACACACACACACACACACACATATATATATATACACACACACACACACACAGTCACAACCTGGTAATTTTTCACTTAGGCCTACAATCGAGATCTGCAGCTCATCCATTCCACCTGCATCCGACAAGCAGGCCAATTCTGCAAAAAGAAGCTGTATCCACATCAACCTTGCATGAGGCATTCTATCACCATCAGTCGTGGACAGGCTGCTGGACACGGCACTGTAGCCTAGCCTACAGAATTTGCTGCTGCGCAGATGAGACTATGGGTGGATCCCCTCTATTCCCCAGGCACAGTCACAAAATCTTTGCTGACTGAGAGGGCATGGGAATGAGGAAAGTTCAGGGCTGCGCCCTCCTACTTCAGCTGATATTCGAACCATGAAGAGCACACTTCACCCTACTTATAACAAAGATATGCTACTTTAGAACTGTCTCTGCTTAGGTTATGTACACTCTGTAGCTATAAAGTGGAACAAATATCAGATGACAGATAGCAATGGTATTAAAAGAAGGAGCAGCGATTACCCTAACGTTATATTCGCGGGCAGCAACAAGGAAGTGAAAAATGTGCTACTGTCCTTTTTTTTTTTTTGGTTACATTAAGACGTTTGAAGTTGATTTGAAACAGAATAACACGACCTACCTTTTATGTTATGACTCGTCTTTTCTTCAAATCAAGTGGGTCGGTGTTGACATGAAAGCAGACATGATTATGAGTTGGTTTTCCTAATGCTATAGGCTACCTTTCGAAAACACCGACAGGTGTGCAAGTGGGAGTGTCCGGACATCCTCGCGAGTCTGTAACACAATCCTCAATGTCCTTATATGGGCCGAAAGCATTGAAAAAAAACATCCTTTCATCTTAACCCATGTAAAGAAACACACTATTCACACATTTAGATGCCATTACCTTTCACCGACAGAGACCAAGATTGCTCCTGTTTTTTTTTTGTTTGTTTGTTTGTTTTCCCAGCCTATTATTTATTCCATTAGCTCAAATAAGGGCCCGCCGTCGTGACGCGGTTTATTCACAGGGCCAGCTTCATTGAGGGCAGAAAGATCTGAGCGTCATATCTAGATTGGTTGTCAATGATGATGCTATGTTCCCATGGAAACTTTCAGAAGCTATTTCTGTCCCACTGTGTCAAGTGTTGCCAGAGAAATTTGCATGTCTTTTTTTTCTGCCTGCTGAAAAATACAGCAATTATACATCATTGTGAGTGGTCCACTAATGAGGCATCATCATTTGTCTGTAATGCAAAATTGGAGCAAATTTGATGGGTATGTTGGAGACTGAGATAGTATCTCCCACAAGAAATATTGCATTTTGTGCTCTAGTCTCATTAGATAATCAACATGATAAATGTCAGTACACAAGTATGATCTTATACATCTCTGCTTTTTGCCTCAAACATAATCTTTGCATTATGTTCACACAGAATATGGATTAATGGATTGCTCCATGGATTACTCAAAAGAAATCTAATCTGATGGACGTGTAAGCATATTAAGACAGAGGAAATCCTAACAAACATGCAGCAAAACACTTAAGGTCCGGGAAATCCAACCAGTTCCCTATACAAGACGTTAGCTGGTTTAGATTTATGAGGTTAGCATCTCCACAATGTTTGAAAACTTGATTTGTCTAACCAGGTAACCAGATTGGACATCCTGATAGATGGTATTTGAACTAAAGCCACCAGGGCACAAGTGTACATATATGGTATATTTTATTCACATTCATAGAATCTCATATAATAATTTCATACAAGGTACAAAACAGCTATCTTAACCTGAGAAAGTATGGTAAAGCGACTACATTGTTTAGTGGATATTGGTTTTACAGACTGAATTCTGGTAGATAGCTGAAGAAAACAATGAACTCAGTGTCTCAGTGTGCAGTCGACCAAACAAGCTGTAATTCAACACATCAGGTGGTGCAGAATACACAGGGTGCAAAGTGATTACCTGTAATACAACTCCTATGATGCTGCATAAAGGACAGAAATGCATGTACAGTACACACAGAGGCTGAAACCAAATGGAAAATGTGGAAGCATTGGAGCTTATAGGAAAGGTCTCTCATTACCATCTGCCTTATGCAATCCCCATCAGTCATGTATAGGTTATATGTAATGGATGGCAATTAGCTCGGCTAGCTGGTGGCAGTATGAGTAAATCCTCACAACCTAATCCTACAAGAACTGCTTCTAACCACTGAGTTGGAAGCCTGGGCTTTTAGCTCAGTGGTTAGAGTGTTCGACTCCCATGCCAGTGGGTTAGTTGTAGTTGACGCAGTGGCAAGTTTAAGACCCGAGTGCGGTGAGAACGGCTCTGGCTACATTTAGGACAAGCTGTGCTTTAAATTATTTTGGGATGCTATAAATCAAAGGGACCCTAGGTACACCAGGAAAGAGTTTTAGGTTGATCTACCAGCTTCAGTGACTTTGATGGTTAAAGGACTCATTGTGTGGTGAATGAAAGCTCCTTTAGCTTTCCCTATGTCAAATTTACAGCACCTCCAAGATGCCCTCAATGCGTTAAAGCAGAACCAAGAACAAAACCATCGGTGAGTCTTATGAAATCGTGTTTACTACCTCGTCAACATAACTCCACAAAAATCATCAACACTGGTTCCTATTCTTTGGCTTGCAAATCCACCTATAAAATCTTAGTGACAGTTTCATACACATTCACCAAGAACTGCACTTTTCTGGAGAGCAAATGCAGGGATCTTTTTCAACAACTATTAAATGCATTTTTTGGCAAGACCTAAACAGAATTGGACGTCCATTCATAATTTTTTTTTTACTGTTGTATGTATACATACAGTATATATATCCGTGGACTTGCAAGGTGTACAGTTGCTCGGTTGTTGGATTTGGACAGACTGCTGCCTACAGCATGTCTGATTTACGAAACAGAGAGAGTTCCCAATACGAACATGACATATGCTGTTGCAGTAAAAAGAATTTCAATGTGGCACAGGATGCTGGGGAAGATCTGTGCTAAAATCTATCTGCAAGTTCACATGAAATTAATTTGATACATCTGGCATGTACAGTACGTCAAGTAATTACATTCAAGGCAAGAGGAATTCTGAGAGGAATTATTTAACTTCACTTGCTAAAGAATGGGAATCTGTGGCTATTATACTGCATGAACTTTGACCTGTGATGAATAAATATCCATTTTGTATATGGTTACTTGTGCAGCATGTGGACTAAACTCTCTGGTCAGGAATGTGTCAGGTGGGACAGGTCCATTTTCGACTTAAAGATAATAGAAAACTCCTTTGAGAGAAGCGTGTGTAGTGTCACTCCATCATGGGAGTAGATCCAACGCTCACCAGTCCAATCATAACGTTTAGGCCCACTACATTGAAAAAAGAAAAAAGAAAAAAAAAAAAAATACATTAACATTAACGTTTTAGACAGAAAAAATGGCAAAATTATTTCACCACATGCACAAACAGTTGCATAATGTTCGCATGAGAACTGAAAACATTAGTCGTAAGCTGAAAAACATTGCTTAGTAGTGATTAAGAAAAAACTACGCACCTGGTAGGAGACGAAAGCCAAATCTGTCGATTAGGAGTTTGTTTGTTGATGACATACGTGCCGTGGTCGCCTCCTACTTTGATTGTCAGCACACCACTCTGTAGAGAGACAAGGACAATACAGTGAGTCAGTTAGTCAGGCAGACTCACAGCGCCCAAAGGCATGTGTGTGGGTCTCAGCCAGAAGCCCCAGTCAAGTGTAAACACTCAGTTGTGATATGTAGCTGAAACAACAACAACAACAACAACAATAACAACGACGACAACACACTCAAAAAATCCTCCCACCTTCCATGCCCGACTGCACAGGTTTTAGTTGCCTTGTGGCAAACAGAAATATGCTGAGTACTGTATGCCTCTCGTGCATAATGTTGTTCAATCACCGACTCTTTAGCTGAGTGCTTGGGTATGAACTTCCCTGAACAATAAATTACCCTACTTTATAAAGGACTGACCCTAGAAGGCAATGCTGATTAAATAACTTTTCCTTCATTTCTTTAATTATAGTTATTACTCTGTAGATTTGAAAACTCTTGCTCTCTCCCCCTGGTGACTCAATGAGATAACATCCTTCAATTAGAAGTTTATAGAGGCTGTTGATGGATATTGGTTTCATGTTATGAGGAATTAAAAGATGTTTTTAAGAGATTAGAGCTGGAAGATAAGAGTTGTGAAGTCGTTTTAGGGCATTTGAGAAGCACTTGATCCCAAAGACAAACTCCGGGATCAGGACACTGCTCAGGGACTCATTCAAAAGACCAAGTCCCATGAGGCAAAAGTTAAGCTAAATTTTTCCCTCCACTGAACATAGTATGTAGACTGTAGAGTTCAGTCTTAAGACTCTTCAAAATCATGCAAAGCTCGGTCTGAATGCACAAAGCTTATTTTCTTAAATTTTCCCCTAGGGAAATACTGTAGTACCACAAATTTCATTGGATTTTTGAAGGTTCTGATTGGTAAATGATGATGCTGCATGCCTGATCTAGGATCCAACACAGTCAGCTTTATGAAGCCGTTGTGCTTCTGTGTTTGGACTTTTCTGCCAATATAGCTACAAAGAATCATTTCCACCACTAGGACACAAAAACAAAAACAACAACAACAACAACAAAAAAAAACAAATCAAGAACCACTTAGGAAACGCGTACTTAACATGCGCTTCCAGCAATGATGAAGAACCAATAAAAAAGTTACGGCTGCCCATTAGCGCTCTGCAATTCATCCACAAAGCAAAGCGTGGAGGAAGTATGGGTGGGTGGGTGGGCAGGGCACATTAGCGGGTGAGTGGGAGCTGGGTGATGTGGGGATGGGGGCTCGGATAGTGGGCGCCCCGTTTGTTGTTTATGGTCCAAAGTGTCGCTCGTGGCAGATGAGAAGAGAGTGAGCTGCCAGGACGGGAACATGGCCCGATCCGTCAGCGGGGACCTCAGACAGCAGCTGTCCCGCCCGTGATTTAAAAAGTCACAGCTTTATTAATCATCCCTTCACCGAGCAAAGAGACCAGGGCCGGTGAAGATGGAGGGCCGGAGAGAGAGAGAGAGAGCAAACGAAAGAAGAAAAGAAGAGAGGCAGAGGGAGGACAGGATGAGAAGAGAAGGAGGAGAAGGAGGAGGAGGAGGAGGAGGAAAGGACGAGACAAACACAGCAAGAGAGGTAGTGGACAAGCAGACATAAAGACGAAGAACAAGAGCAGAGAGGGGAAGATGGCCAAGACGGGGACCAGAGAAAGGAAAATAGCCAAGAACAAAAGTCAGACAGAGAGAGAGAGAGAGAGAGAGAGAGAGAGAGAGAGAGAGAGAGAGAGAGAGAGAGAAGGAACGAGAATCTAGCATGGCAACATTCCATCCCCCGAGTGCATATATTTATCCCTGAATGAAAGCCTGCCGAGTCGAAGACACTGTCAAACTAAATGAGTCAGTGGCACTCTGGGCAGTCGGAGATGGACGGGTGGCTCCCCAGCAGGAGTCCGACCAGCCCCCCCCCCCCCATTCCCCCTTGCTCACACACACACACACACACACACACACACACACACGCACAAACAAACACACACACACATCCCCCAAGCTATTAATCTGCCGGGGGGGGGGGGGGCTGGTCAGACTCCTGCTGGGGAGCCACCCGTCCATCTCCGACTGTGTGTACATGTGTGTGTGTGTAACTGTGTTAACCCTAGGTGTGTGAGTGTGAGGGTGTTGGTGAGAGTCTTGTGTGAATGACCTGTCAACACCAGCCTCTAGCGACCCAACCCTCCCCCTCCACACACACACACACACACACACACACACACACACACACACACACACACACACACACACACACACACACACACACACACACACACACACACACACACACACAACCCCGCAAGCCAGCCACACCCAACAGTCTCAATCCCCACTTCCTGGAGAGGGATTGATGGGGTGAAGCAGGGAGGGAGGAGAAGGTCACACAATGAAGCTCCAAAAAAAAAAAAAACTCCGACAGACACATATGTGTGATGTAGGGATGGCGCTAGGGGAAAAAGCGAAACAAGACAAGTGCAAAGGCCTGACAGGCTGTTCGGCCAAACTGTTACTCAGCCGCTGGAAGCAGAAGTCTTGTGACAGTCCGGCGTGAGTGTGCGGCGACGCTGAGGGATCTGGGGCCATGGCAACGATGAATCATCAGAACTGTTTTTTTCCCAAACCCGAAGCAGTGTGCCTTATCAGCAATCCTGCTCTCGTCACACTGAGCGTCACTCTGCTCTTTAGGGTTTTAGGACTGCAATGGACAGAGTGTGAAAAAAGTGAGGGTTGATTAAACACCACACTGAAGGTGTCCTGAACTTGGTGACAACTTGGAACGTCGGTCTGAGCTTACAGCTGTGCAGAAGTGACAACAAATGGTGGCATCACAGATGTGTCAGATTATGAGCTGCATCCAACTACTTGCTCCGAAGGATCCTGGCAACTGCTGGATTTGACCAACTGTGAGGCCATATTTGCAATGGCCACACTTTTTGCTGCCAAAGTTAAGAGCTATGCAATGATTGCATGCTGAATAATTCCCTTATTTTACCTTTAATAGAAACTAAAATACTGGAGTTCATAGCAGTCTGAATGACTGCCACCAAAATTAACCAATCCCAATTAACTAATTTTCTGTATGAAGTTGCCATCATTACCAAGTGACCTGGGTCAAATCTGTGTGGTAGTGTATAAAGCAATCTAAGCGTACGTTCACACCGCAAGCGGTAAATTGCCAAGAGTCGCCGAAGACTCCCAAGAAACATCGCTTGAGCACAGCAACCAAAATGGCAAAATTGCCCGTGACGTTAGCATTCAAACGTTCGATCCTGCTTCTCTACAGGCATCTCACCAGTAAATCGACATTCTGATTGGTAATTGCCAAACCGCATCATATCTCATTAGATAAAGTTAACCGAAGTTGTATCGCCCAAGTCGCCCAAGTGACCTGCCACTTTTATCGCCGAAATCGCCCGTCTCCATACAAAGTCAATTACTTCCGTCGCCCGTGTCGCCTGATTTGCTTTCGGTCTGAATGCACAGCAAGTGCTTAAACAACATTGAAGACTCATGTGGAGTATCTCCAGCAGAGCATCAGATGCTCCCTGAACTACAGCTGAACTGCATTATGGGTTGTAAGATGTGCAAGACCCTACGACTGGTCACCAGCCTCCCTCCTCCTCCACCGATTATCGGTCTTCCTGATGGCAGCTGTCAGTCTGCAGGCTCACATGTAGCCACTCTAACCTTGACACCTGGGGGAGGGAAGCCAGTCAAACGGCGACCTCCTCCCCCGTCCCCTCCAGCCATCATGGTCCTGAGTGACAGCATCCTATGTCATGCCAGTGTACATTACGAGCTGCGCTCTTCCTACTGTTGTCAAAGAGGGGCCCCCCGCTGTCCTTCCTTTTAACTGGCCATCTAAAGTGGGGGTGAGGGCCTCACAGAGGCTGAAGAAGACCTCCTCTCGTGAGTGCTCCACACGCACACAGGCTTAGCCTGGATAATAATGTGCGCCGAAGGTTTGGAGAAGAACCATTAAAATGATGGAAAGAGACTTCCAGCAGGATTTAAAAGGGATGGATGGCAGCCATTTCACATGACAAAAAGGGGCAGGCTAAACCAGGCAGATCATAAACGCACAGCCACACTGTTCCACACTGAACATGGTACAAGATACCTATTGACCTGGTTCTTCCAAGAAGTGAACCTGCCCAATATTGTACCAGTTGTAATATTGTTAAAGAGCCTGGTTACAGTAAAAAGAGTCAATCCAATTATGTGGTTTCCGGATGTAAGGGGTTGAAACAAGAGAGATGGCCTTGTTTCTTTTTAAGTGGTCATTGTATCATAAAAATTTAATACAGCAGTCTGGGAGGCACATAAGAGCGACTGGACTTCTTTTTTTTTATGAATTCCCAGGCTGACATATGCAGGCTTTGGTTGACCTGATCTCTCAATGCCACCTACGGCGAAGCCCTAATTGCAGGCACTGAAGTAGGGCAGAAATCAATACTGAAATGAGAACAACAGTAGCCAGCCTGCATGGACAACAAAGCGGAAAGCCGTGGACAGAAAAATGCTGTGCATGGTGTGCATGTATGTGTATGTGTGTGTGTGTGTGTGTGTGTGTGTGTGTGTGTGTGTGTGTGTGTGTGTGTGTCCTCAATCATCTCGTTAACATGCTTTATTGTAAATTAGCCTCAAGTGCTATGTACCACAGTACACTACCGTACTGTCTTGGCTCAATCAGACTCACCAACATGGAAGATATTGCGCTGGTTCCAGCAGAGCCAACCCCTGTCTACACAGAACTGAATTCACCTTTTAAAGCGGAGGGGAGATCTGATTACAACTCCCATCACTGGCAACCCCAATCCCATCCTGAAAATCTGACACACTGTGCCCACAACTTAACATTAACCCAAAACCTACTACTCATTTCCCTGACTAGGACACAGACACTGTATTACTAATCTCTTCTTAGTAGGCCGTCTGTAGATTTATTTATTTATTTATTTTTTTTTTAATCTCTATCATGACCTTTTGTATTTTAGGATTATGCTGACAGGTCCCGCTAAAAGAACAATGCATCTGTGTGCATCAAAAACAATCCTTCCGGTTTCAAAAGCACTGTGTCAAACCAGCATAATCTGAATGACTGTACTCACTACCACAAGCTGTATCAATCCAAATGTCATTTAGCAACCTGGCTGAAGTGAACTCAACTGAACTCAACTGACAAACTGTTAGATACTAAAAGGACTCCCGCATAATGACCATTATGCATGCAAGTATTGATTAAAAAAATACAACGTTTCAGTCTTAGACCTTCTCTAGGCAATTTACCTGTTGAAGATCTAAGACCAAAAGTGGCAATTTCTTAATAATTAATTGCTTGTGTAATGATCAATTTGCAGGATTCCTTCTAAGCTCTTGATCCGCTCCAACGCACCTGCCCACAAAAAGAGGTGTGCAAAAAGCTTTCTGATAAACTCTTAGACAAAGAAAATCAGTTTGTAAAAAGTATGTAAAGTAAGATAACATTTTGATTTGATATTAGAAGACATAGTGTTGGGAGCAAAAGATGCCTCTTAAAATCTATGCACCTGAAAATTTACTGTACGTAGACCACATGAGGCCATGAACACGATCAACGCTTACCAATAGATTTAAAGCTTCTACATGAAATTTGAAGCAATAGTTCCCCCTACTGGACATCAGAGTGAAGCACATGAGGCATCTGACATTACTACACATGGGTGGCTACTTTGCTTTTGAGATACCAGTATATTATATTACCGGTATTATTATATTTTGATATATTCCAAGGGCTGACGACCTAGAGGGTTTAAGTGAAACTTTTACCAAAATTGAGTTATCAAATTAATTAAAGCTCCTAATGATCTCTTTCCACTGACAAAATTATAGAAATAAATTTAGAGTTAGACTACTTAACAAAAAACAAAAGCCTTAACTGAGAACACAGAGCAGTTAGAGCCAGAAGTGCGCAATTCAGCACTTGAGAAAAATATATATTATAATTATTAAATATTGTATAACTCATCTGGGTCCAAAAAAGTGCTTTAAATAGGTATATCATTACGGAAAGTTAGCATGATATGAGCAAACTGAAATGTCACTTAGGCCATTTAAGTTCTCAGCCCTCAATACCTGAGTGTTGGCACACCACTAGCATACGGATGAGTAGATGATCAATCCTCAAACTTACAGAGAAGACAACGTCGTAGTCACTTCCAGTTTTGCCTTCATCTGCAAGATCCTCAAAGTATTCGGCCAATGCATCCAAAGTTTCATCTGCTAGTTTATCATACGCAGCTTCAGAAATCTCTCTGTCAGAGAAGCACAGATGGTTTTATTCACAACAAGCACAAGACTAATCCAAGTGATGTTGCACTGTCACAATTCCACAAGGCTCATTTATCTAGTCTGACAAGTATCTAGCGGTCATGCCAAAATAAGTCTACAAACACAATGCAACCTTCATATGGTAAATACACATACATCATGGTAAATGCCCATGCATCATGGTAAATGTACATTTACCACTACAATCACCATAACAACAATCAAAGTTTCTTATTAAGGGATAAACAAATGCATACTTAGAAGAACGAGCAGAGCAATGAAATGCAATATTACAGGTTAATTGCAGCTGTCTTACCCTGACTTCAGTGCGCTCTCCCCAGTCAGTATTGGTGTAACATTAAAGCATCTCTGCTGAGCATATTCCACTTGGCCACCCCATAACCACTGGTAGAACAGAAAACAAACAAGTCATTTCAACATTTCTTGCATCAAGAATACCCAAGGGGCATCAGTCCTGTCAGCAGTAATGTTGAAATCCTGTCCATTTGCAAGAGCACTTCTTAACAGCATATCAACTTCTTGACAGCTTATCAACTATAAATTTAGAAACCTATCCATAGTCACCGTGGGGCCCAGCCTTCCATTGATCATAGACGACGGTAATTGATTGGGCGTCGTTTTACTGGATGATGATGATGGAGAGAGGCAAGCAAGAGCACACCGACTCTGTAACACAAGGCAAATGTAATGTACTGATCAGAATATGCCAACCAATCATGTCGTATAAAGTAACGTTATGTCCCTAGATGACCTAATTACAATATTATACCCGGTAGATAAAGTAGACTGCAACAAGTTAGGCAAGAGATTAGCAGTGTGACGTAGGCTACATTACATTAAACCGTTTCTTAAAATGTACGAGGCGCCAGTTGTGGAGAAAAAAACTTGCCATCATTAACCTTTAAATCACGTCTCAGAGACAAACTTAATATATACATATATTATGATGAACATTTAATATCTGTCAAGAGGACATTTAGCTGTGTCGCTAACACATGACATTTGTTGTTAGCTTGCTAGCTAACGTTAACGATGTTGCGCCTATGTACTGTCAAACGAATTGACTTACCTCTTTGTGCAGGTATCTGTTTCCATGAGACGATGTTTTTGAAAAAGCATTCAGTAAACACTTGCAGTTATGCTGACCTTCCCTGGCCAACCTTAACATGTTTGCACGCTGTTAAATGTCAACACTTGCTACATAACCATAAGGGCCAATCGACTAGCTCTGCCTAGGCAAGAACAGACAACACACTACTCGACTCAATCGGAGAATGTATTCAAATGTCTGGAAGACATGAAACGTCGCGAGATCACAATTTTCTCTGAAATTCTAAGAGAGGTATGTGTAGTGTCAACTGAATACATTGTTGCTGAAGGAATTACAAAGTTACCCAGAGCATTTTTAAAAGTTACATATAAAGTTACATACTTACATTATTCATTATGCATACTACTATTCAACAGGCAACTGTTGTGCGTGTGTGTGTGTGTGTGTGTGTGGGGCCCTGAGATGTGGACAGATGTCTTTTTAAAGTTGGGAAAGCTTTTTGGAGTTTAAACGAATTATATATTTTTTCTACAGTGTGCTAAATGGTACATTGTCACCTTGGCCCTATAAATGTCATGCTTTTATTGTTACAAATATAGGTCTACTCTTAACATTCCCAGACAAGCCCAGGATAATTTCCTCAGTAGGCCTTTGTGGATTGTAGCATCACAACAAAATATAAAATATCATTTTCAATTCGGTTTCATAGGCTGTGAGCGTGCCCCACTAGATAGTTGTTAGATTAAGCAATGTGACAAACCTCAAATGCAACAAATTTTTCCTAAAGCTGCATAATGTGTGTACCTTAAACTGGGTCTTATTCTAGCTAATTGGTATTCTTCAGAATTACAGAAGGGAAGAACACAATTTAATAAGCTACACATTTCCCCATTATAATGGACTGAGCTTTCACATAAAAATTAGAGCTGCCTTTTCATTGGACTTTACATAAATAGTTCAGACACAAAACCCTCAAAGTCTATTTGTAATGAATTTATAGAAATATATAATTTTGTTACCATACTCACATTCGATTTTTTGGGCCTGATTGAATTACAGCTTGATAGAGAGTAATGTATTAAGGAATTTGTAATTAAAACAATATAATCATTATTTTTATTTATTTTAACATCTAATTGCACAGATAGGGACCTTTTTTCACTGGATGTCAAGAATCACTTTCTACAAATTAACATTCCTCACCTTTCTTCAATACTGCCATCCATCCTTTCTTCAATACTGCCATCCATAAATACCCTCCACAGTTGGACAGTGCAAATAACATTGCTGTGGTGAGTGCAAGCGTTTCATGAAAGAAGCACAGACATTTGTGTATCGACAGTGATTTAATAAATTATGGTCTCAAAACCAACACATGTGCAATAGAATTCAAAGAGATAACTTTGATATAGTCTCTATAGAAACACATCAGCGGTGAAGCTGAACATGGTACTCTAGCCTATCACTTATCTCTAAGTAATAAACAAGATGCAGAGATATGAAAAGGATATCCTGAGAAAATGCATTTTCAGTCATGACACCTTCACCCCAAAACATTCTTCTTTACTCACCTAAAAAGTTCAACAATTATTCTTCATTGTCTCTCCGTGTTTTTAGACAAAAAATGTACACAACAAATGCACATACTAGACATATGTTTTAATGTGCGTTCTCATTGAAAAGGATTCAGGCTTGGCAACTCACCTAAACCAATAAGACTATGTTTAATACATATATACTATCCTTACAGAAAAAAGTGCCATTTTAGGGGTTGGGTGATGAACCCATAACCCTTTCTATTCCAACCTGCTTCCTATAGCGTTCAAAGATCCAGTCACAGAGTCACAAGGCAGCCTCTCTAACCCATGTAGAAGTTTGTCTCTGTTGCTTCCATCTGCTTTGATTTCAATTTGCTGAAAGGGGTGGAATGTGTCACACACACCAGTCTTACTATTTGGCCCTGTGCTGCAGAGATCAGGTGATGCACACACACACACACACACACACACACACACACCGGTGATTCTTTACAGCTTTCAAATGCAACAGTAGTCGTCATGTCTCACATCGTCTCAGGAAGTAAGAGGAAGAGGGGTGGGTATATTGCCGTCTTCATGTCTGGAATGGATGTCATGAATGTTGATATTTCCCATGGATTTTTCACACCTCTGCACCAGGAGTGGTTTCCTCTCCGGTTATTTGTTTTGGCAAAAAGAGAGGAATGGCATGCTATCTTTGAAGACAGCTGACTAGATGGATGAGGCAGAGCAGAGTAGTGTTGGGGTGTTAACCTCTGCTTCACCAGAGAGAAGAGTCACACAACCATCAGATGATTGAATCGAAGCAGTAATGATGGTCGACGTCTTCTGACATTTCACTACAAAACAAAACAACCACAAAAACACAAGTAAGAGGTTATGCTAGACAGAGATGAACCAATGTAATATATGATATACTTATCGCTGATATTTCTATTGCATGTGAAAGTGTGAGTGCTGACACTTACTAAGTAGATATCAAAAGACCCGTCGTCCCTGTCCATATCCATGGTGCTTTGCTCTGATGTCAAGCAGATGGCGCTGTCCTCCAATGTGAAGGTGGAGCTGGAAGCCGCATCGTCCCTACAGAAAGGACAGAGCAATGCAAATTAACATGGAGAAGAGAGCAGTGGTAACAAGCCTCTGGGCTAGATGTCTGTGACATCATGTCAGTGAAGTGCTTCCAAAATGTATACTATGCCAAAGTATTTACTGGAGACATATGTTTTATTGTCCTATTGCTTGGATGTTGCCAAATGTGATATGTTGGAACATTAAAAGAATATAGCAAATACTTGACAACACGCTGATCGTGAAACCTTCCTTCATGAAATATTTTCAAAGTTAATCAATATGTTAACTTGGATGTGAAATGGATTGTTAACTTGGGAGACTGCTCTGGCTCTAAAATTCACTGCAATTCACTGACATTTCCCTGGAAATTTTATTATTTCTGACACTAAAAATACAGTACATGGCCTTGCAAGTAAAAATGTGACACACATAAAAAAATCAGAAGAAAAAAAAAAGACTGTCCCAGAAAATATTACATAATGGGTTTCCAGCGAGCGGCAGAGGGCAGCTGACGACCAAGAGGCCTCAAGATCACTGGCTGGTGCTCCGTGAATGAGAGTCACCTGACTTGAGTTGTTCAAGTTTATTGCAGGAATGTGTTTACTGTTTTAGTGCCAGTAATTACGGCCAAAGATTTTAACCAACTCGCTGTCAAACCGTGGCAACGCTCACAGCACTCACTTCCTGCCTCACGACGTAAGCAAACAAAGCATGTCTAGTTTTACATGTCTGGCCTCAGAGTCCACTCATTAACATACATTTACCTGCAACTATTCAAATGGTTTCCCGGCTATCACTTCCACCTGGATCTGTTGACTGTGGGGCCTACAACACTATTGAATGTTCTACATCAAGTGTGTTGAGGGTTTGGATACTTGTTATCAAACTCTGTTAGCCACACATCAATTCCTGCTTACATGAATTAACATTTAAAGTGGTTACATGAAATCTCTGGGAGTAACATGAGTCCTTTATCCTTGGATTACTTCCCTGTTTGCCTCGCACACTGTACAGGACTACTTCTATACTCAACCAACAGAAGCACTATTTTCAAACAAAATATCAGCTTATCTAGACCATCTTAAAAAAATATGTAAAGGAAAAACAAAACTCTTTTTACGATGGTCTATTGGGAAATGATAACAGCTTGTGTTTGGGAACACCCATCCAACTGCAGCAGCCATCACCCCGGGCCACAGCAACGCCTGATGCCTCCTTCAGCTCAAGTCACCTTCACATCAAACATCCTCTTTTGTCAGCCTTTCTGTCCACAAACAATGGAGAGTCAGACCCTCTTTGAGCCCCTGCTTAAATATTTAGTGGGTCTTTTGACAGGGAGTTTGGTAGTAAAACAGGTGCGTGACTAAGGTAAAAGATCAAGATTAGTGGAACGTCAGCGGACCCGCGGTGAAAGAAAAACAGCAGGTGGAGGGTGTGGCGTAGCGTTTTGAATGGGTGAGAGCAGCCAAAGGGTTCAGATGACTGATCTGCATACATAGGGATCCTACAGGCTGGCCTTATGAGCACTCTATTTTTCTCCAGTAATACTCCTTGCATTATGTGGAAAAGCTTTTTGTTTCATTAGAACATACATTTCCCTACAGTAGATTATGGTATGCCATCGTATGATATAGACGGGTATCATCACAGAGATTGAGAAAGATTGGCAAAATATTTTACTGGAAATCCCCTGCAGTGTTTTTGTTAATAAAGAAGACATAATAAAATAAAGTAGTATATTGATATTACTCATTGGAGATGATGGGCTTATCCAGAGCGACTTTCAGTGAAAATAAGACACTTTTCTCAGGGCTACCAAAGTGCCAGCCCCAGGGATCAAACTCATAACCTTTTGGGTTAGTCTTGCAGTTGAAGAATCTGGGCAAAAAGTTATGACTAACATGGGTCTGTGTCTGAGAAGAAGGGCCTTACCCGTCCTTGGAGTGGCTGTCCAGGTATTGCTCACTGACAAAGATAGACGAGGAGGAGATTGTGGTTCCCATGGAAGAAGCCTCGTACAGAGACGGTGTGACAGGGACCAGGTCAGGGCGCACGTAGGAGTCATAAACTGTGAAAAGAAAAGATGAGGGGTTATGGGAAATTAGCGACTTCTTCAGATGATAATACAGTTCCCTTCAAATGACTCAGCTAAATGATGTTGAACCACAACAAAGTTGTGTGTAAGTCAGTGTAAAAGCCAATTCATTCACAAACTTAGAGTCCTCACATGGTAGTATTTCACAACTGTCCTTCTGTAGTTTAGATATTACGGACAATTTGCAAAAGCAGTGGAAAAAAAACTTCTCTGACAAGGAGTTTACTCAACCTGAGTAAACTTGCTTGGAGCTGAATTCACATTATCAGCACTTTCCCTGCCTTGTCCTACATTTGGCCTTCCTTTGTAAAAGGAACACACTCAAAATGCTGAGATTCGGTTTTAATTTTCCCAGTAATGCCATAGGAGGATCTTTCTTCTTTCTTAGAACATGTACTGTACACAAAACATGTTACTTCAGCAGCTCTGAGAAATACAGAGAGAGAGAGAGAGAGAGAGAGTGTGTGTGTGTGTGTGTGAGAGAGAGAGAGTGAGAGAGTGAGTGTGTGTGTGTGTGTGTGTGTGTGTGTGTGTGTGTGTGTGTGTGTGTGTGTGTGTGTGTGTGAGAGAGAGAGAGAGAGAGAGAGAGAGAGAGAGAGAGAGAGAGAGAGGCTCTTGGGGCAATAACTTAAGAGCAATGTATCTAATTGCAAAATATGGGCAAGGCAGTTCCTTCCTCTTTCGTGGTGTCATTGCACATTGCACGGCTCAGTCTGCTTTGGGTGACAGCTTTTACTCTATCCCTGTGAGGTCCAGCCCATGAATGAAACAAGCCTCTGGTAGGCTGTGATAATATTTCCAAGAAATAGAGCAGCTGTGTCGATAACCCGCAGATAACATCCTTCTTTCATAGACTAGAGGAAGGCCACATCTTGGAGAGCTGATTGGGGAACATGTTTTAAACTCTATTAGTGCCTTTCTTAAACAGAGGCTAAGCCTCAAGAAAGTGGACCTCATGTTTCATTCATCTCATCTAGGCAGATAGAATTCAGCAAAACAATGTTTAAGGACACTGAACTTTGATCTGTTATTTTTTTAATATGTGAAGGTTTTCTGGGGCCATAAAAGAAATCCGTGACCATTGTAATCAGTTACATAAAAAAAAAAAAAAATTCTCAATATAAATGCTGTGTGGTGACGCCAAATAGAACAGAAGACTGTTTGTTTGCTCATCAAGATGAACACATGTTCTGAGTCCGAGGGACAATGGAGGGCCCTTTAACTGAGACGCCTACCTTGTCCATCTAAACTGGCCAGACTCCGAGCCCCACCCAATCTGTCCATCCTGTCGTCATTCTTCTCCTCTTGCTGGGACGACAGAATCTCTTGGGACGACGACTTTAAGGCTGCTATGGAGTTGCGCGTCCGTTTCGATGGGGAAAACCGGACAGCTAAAAAAGGAAGGGGAAGGGAGGGTGAGTGTATGTGTATGAGTGTGTGTGTGTGTGTGTGTGTATGTGTGTGTGTGTGTGTGTGTGTGTGTGTGTGTGTGTGTGTGTGTGTGTGTCTAAAAAAATGAGATTTTAGAAATTCTCATTATGCATGCAGGCTGTCTTTGCAAAAAGGCCCCCTGGCATCTCTACTGCATTAATGAGTGGGGGGTGATTATGTAATGGGTTCTTCCCTGTTACTTTGAAACTTCAGACGGAGAGCATAAAAATAAAATCCTTTTTACCCCTCTGGTGTCAGAGCTCCCCTTCTGTCTCAGTTTAAAAGAACAACAGAACCAAATCCCTATCTCTCCATCTTGGTCAATAACCATCCGAGATTTGAAACATTTAAACAAACGCTCCTTGTGCGTTTTTTTTTTTTTTTCTTAAACATCAAATAACACAAAGCAAATGAATAAACATTCTTTTGTAAATCTGATATGTGAACGTGAGCTGAGCTTGAGCATGCCTTTGGTTCTACTGGGGCCCAAACTCCCTGCAATGGTGAGGTATTTGATGTTTGAGATACTTGCAATTATGAGGCAATTTAAGAACAAAACTAATAGCCTAACCCCTTTTGAAGTGCATCCTCCGAGGGATATATAATATAGTGAGTGTATGCAAAACTTGCAAAAATGCAGGTGGTCAGAAAAACAAATGTTCTCCTAAGCCTGTTTCAGTTCATCTCAATAGGACCTCAGAGGCTTTCTAAACAGAAATACATTAAACAATCTGGGGGCTTACTTTGTGTTTTCCGGAACACTCTAGTGCTCATGAACTTGAGAAATCTGTTTGCATAGAAGCCTGGTCGGTGCACTGAGACGGTGTCCTGGAAAACAAAAAAAAAGAAGGTGAACACATCAGTTGACGTTTCATCAGCGTCTGTCTTTCAGAATATGCATGAGGCTTCCATCTGGCAAGGCTAGAGGCAGCACACGGTGTTTACTTACTCCGTCATACACAAGGGCCTTCCACGAGTGTTCCAGCTTCTTAATGAACCTTCACAAAAAAAAAAAAAAAACAGAACAAAGAACAAAGGCCCATGTCAGAAGACAGGATACACAAAATCTCATGAACCTCCCACCCTCGCTCCCAAAATACAAAAAAGAAAAGAATAAAAAATCAAAAGACCTTGAAATCAGTGATAGTTGCCCTAGGGGCGATAAAGCTAATATTAAGGTTATGTAACCAGCCATGCTGTCGGTGCCATTTCCATGTATAATTACGGGCATGAGGGACGGGACATGGAGCAGGAACAGATCAGAGATATCTGGCACAAGGGATGGATTACACAATGTCCAGAGTATAGGCCAGATTCTCGGGAAGACTTGACAATGAGGGAACAGAAGTGGAGGAGAAGTTTGACCACTTCCTTCTTTTTGCTCGTCTGAAATTTCATTACGTCTCAAATCAGTAACGCTCAGTGAACAACATCAGCTTCGTGGGTACATGAGAGCAACCCAAGCGTTGCTTGTTCTTCCTCAATGTGATTTTAGTCGGTTCATTCAGCCAAGTTTCCATCATTGTGAGCTGCCTGTTCCAAAATATATACATATTTTCGCCAGCATTTTTGAGCTTTTTCTGTAGACCAATGTCAAGACCTGTAATGAAATATCTTGGTTATGACGCAGTGAGTTCACATGAATCTTACCTGTAGGACTGCAGAATGTCAATAATTCCGAGGTAAATAAGCAGCTTCTCATCCTTGTGTGTTTTGCAAGGAATTCCACCCATTCTGCAAATACCATTCAGAGTGAAAAGATCAAGAGATATTCTAGAGATGACAGAAATATTAGCTATTCAGCAATTCTTTTTATCAAAAGCCAAAAAAAAAAAAGCACAGCATATGAGCATGTGAGGAATCCTCTCGCTTCTGATCTGCACACACGCGAGTGTCGAATGTTTAGACACATACTAAAGTTTAATGGATGAATTTAATGGCGATGTTTACAATATTAAGCTAGGGAAGATGACAGCCAAACTAATACAGACCATGAGCAGGGCCCCGTGGCATTAGTCTGTGTTTACACGGTTGCCATGGCAGGAGAGAGTAAAACACAGTGGCCCTGGAACACACCATGATTACACACGGAAAAAAAATATCAGGACAGCACTACGTCACTCACGTGTCATCGGTGGTCACGGCCTCGGCCGCCTTGCCATCGCCCTGGATGGACTCCATGGCGGTGGAGTAGAGGACCCTCTGGGCCAGTGGACGCTTGCTGTCTCCCCCAACCTGGCCCGCCTCGCCCTCCCTCTGACTGGGATCCAGCACGTGCACCCCCAGCAGCAGACTGTAGTCCATAATCTTAAAGCTCTCCAGCACCTGCCCAGGGAACAGACAACACAGGCCAGCAGGAAATTGAAAAAGAGCTCCAATAATCCAGTGAAGGAATGCCAACAGTCTGTTTGTTTCATTCAAAGAATGTCTTTGATCCCTTTGTGAAGTGTCTTTTTTTCCCCCCTGAGATATGTGATTTTTTTCAGACATCTGATCTGCGTTTGTTTTCTTAGGTTACACATTGATTGTAGGTGACTTTATTCAAACTCTTAAGCAAGCATTGAGGGTATTGGGTTCCTCTTCCTGGGTGGCAGCTTGCTTGCTGAAATCGGGTCAATCATTTTTAACTCTTTTAACGCTGAATAATACATACTCAATACTCAATTGTTTTTTCCTAAAAAAAAATGGCAGTGCATTATGTAATCTACCTTCAGCCTTTATTTATTCTTTACTTAAAGACACTTTAATTGCCCAACTAATATATTCACTCACTATTGCTGATGGCTAGAGCTGGCCTTTAAGCTGTTTGCTAAGGGAGTTGTCTCTGAAATCAATTGTCAGAACACACAAGGATGCAAATAGACACATGCCTTTTTCAGGGTCAAGGAACCTAAAAGCAAGGACCATTACCAGCAATCCCCAACGCACACACACACACACACACACACACACACACACACACACACACACACACACACACACACACACACACACACACACAGAACTGATTCACTCACTAAGACAGGTGTTCACCAGCAGGAAACCATGGGACATCATTCTCATGTTACCCATTACCACAGCTACTCAAAGTAGAACCTTTGGTTAAGCTCAGGTTTGCATATAGGATGGAGGGAGGGGGGGTTGAGTCACTCTGAGAAACCACAATCAAATCTCAACATTGCTTTTATTGAATGTCCAACCATTCATAATTAAAATTTTCATGGGTCAGATTGGTTTCAGACTATGAAGTCTGGACACCCTGTTGCGCAATGTACCAAGAGCCGGCCAACATATTTGTTGATATAATCTCGGTTTTGCATAGGGTGATATTCGAGTCACCTTCAGGCCCATTCAAATGACTTGCCTTTAGAAGACGAAAAAAAATAAAGAAAAAAAAAGTGGCACCATATCCCCGGGGCTGATTTGCCTCCAAAAACCTGTCCTACCACTGCATGGCGAGGCTGCCGGCAGCCACCGCACTTTTTCCTTTCAAACGTCACAGACGGAACTCATTCCTGTTTCTCCACTCCATTGAAGGAATACAATAGTGTGGAAAACATTACCACCTTCAAAAAAAGGGAACGGTGCGATTTAAATCATAGAGTATAAGCACTAGCACTAAATTTAGAGTAAGTAAGGAAGGCATTGGCATTGTCTTTACACAGATTAGATGGGAAGGCAAGTAGCTTACCCAAGGCTATTTCTATGACTGTAAACTATGTAATCTTCCAAATGATACCTACAAATGAAAAAAACACACAACCCTATGAATCCATTCCCAATGGTGTCCTTGCTCATCTGGGGACCAGGCCTATAATCCTCTCATAATTTACTGTATGCAGAATTTGGTGGACCTTTGGGTCAAACAGAATCAGACTCGTCAGCACAGTACTAAGCCACTTCATAAGACTAAACCCAGAAAATCCTTTCGTTGCACCCAATAAAAACGTTAAAATCATTATTTGTGTGCTCTGCGAATTTTCTGGTTCAATCTTATGAAGTGGCCCAGTACTGTGATGATTCTGAAGTCCTGTTCCGTGACGCACCTAAGGCTTGAGTGAAAGGGTAGTATCTAGTACAAGTATCAGACTTGTGTCTTATGAATGTTACTGTAGGTAATGTTCACTAAAGGCAGTATTCTCCCTGGTGCTTATGTCCAATAAAGTGCTTAGTACAGGCTGAAATGCATGGGGATAATCAATTGTTTGGACTTAAGCACCTGGGAGTATACTGGACGTATGTGTTTAGCTGCCACAGTTCACGGCTTTCCCTGTGGTTTCATTCGGTTATGCTCCAAATCTAACTATTAGCTGCGGACGTTTCTGACATAGTTCTCATTCTGTGAGTCATATTGATTGAGCTCACAGGCTCCACTGACCGATACACTGCACACAGTGCAGTCACTGTCTCACTGGTATCAAACAAAATGGACTATCTGCTGTAAAATTCCAGTGCGTGGTGTACACTATGTAAAATTCCATTTGGCTTTAAACAGAAAAAAATGACGGATTGCCAAACTAGAGGAAGCATTTGAAATCCACCAAATACACAGGAAACATACACTCTTCCTGCAATGGTGCAACTTCAGCCCAACACTCAAGCCATTTCCTTTCAGTAAGCTGAAGGTAAAATTGCACACTGTGTACAAGTATCACTCAGCAATGTGAAAAGTATTAGGCAACCTTTCCAAAGAAGCCCCCACTGTATCTGAAAGTCTACCACAGGGAACAAACCCAATTAATTAAGAAAGTCATTTTACTTAGGCTGCTAGTAATATTTTTATGATGATGATGATGATGGTGGTGGTGATGATGAGGAGAATGGTATTTGCTGATAATGGGCATTTGTTTCTGCTGATCTCTTTCTCTGGCCTATGTGTGTGTGTGTGTGTGTGTGTGTGTGTGTGTGTGTGTGTGTGTGTGTGTGTGTGTGTGTGTGTGTATGTGTGTGAGTATGTGTGTGTGTGTGTGTGTGTGTGTGTGTGTGTGTGTGTGTGTGTGTGTTTGTCTGACTGTGTGTGTGTGTGCGCGACTGCGTGTGTCTATAAAGTCAAATCTGCCTTCCCTATAAATCTCTCCAAAGAGTGTGAATGAAACATGTAGTCTGGGCCAGGCCATGATGATGAGGGCTATCCTTCTTCTCTGCTGCTCCTCATGCATTATTGAGCACTTCCTTTCCGGCTCCATATGGCCGCCGTCATGGGACCATCAGACTGAGGAGGCATATACCCTCCATTCCCACCACCACCACCACCACCCTCTCTGGTGACCCACATACAGTGCCCCCAACCTTCCTGTCAGTCCTGCCACCCCCCCCCCACACACACACACACACTCCATCCCTCTCTCTCTCTCTCTCTCTCTCTCTCTCTCTCTCTCTCTCTCTCTCTCTCTCTCTCTCTCTCTCTCTCTCCTGTTTTCTGGGCTGCAGCAGGTTGGAGAGCGGCGGCTGGCTGTGTGCTGCGTTGCTTACTCAGCGGGAGAGATTTGTGCTTAGGAGGCACTTTGGGCCTAGGCTCAGGAGACAGCAGGCAGGAAGCGATAACAATAAAAAAACTACAGAATCACGGACAACTGTTTGTGTGCGGCACCAGCACCAGCAGCAGCAGCAACAGACAGGACAGGACATGGTACTGTTACTGCTGCTGGTGTAGCTATTTGATAGTGTGTGTGTGTGTGTGTGTGTGTGTGTGTGTGTGTGTGTGTGCATGTGGGTGTATACTGTATATGTGTGTGTGTGTGTGTGTGTGTGTGTGTGTGTGTGTGTGTGTGTGTGTGTGTGTGTGTGTGTGTGTGTACTGTATGAGTGTGTGTGTTTGTGACAGATCATATGTCTTCCCTAACTCTCACTGTTCACAGTAAATGTCACAAACATACAACCAGTTTCCCAAAAGTGAGTGATAGTGAGAAATGATATGGCCTATATCTGTGCCCTGCCACTGGCACAAACCAGGGAAATTCAATCATGTTGGTTTTAGAGGCCTCTTTTTCAGAGCATGCTGTGTGTCTGTATGTGTGTTCACTGTATGTGTGTGTGTGTGTGTCTGTGCTTGTGTGTGTGTATATGTGTGTGTGTGTGTGTGTGTGTGTGTGTGTGTGTGTGTGTGTGTGTGTGTGTGTGTGTGTGTGTGTGTGTGTGTGTGTGTGTGTGTGTGTGTGTGTGTGTGTGTGTGTGTGTGTGTGCATCCGTGAGTGTGTCCGTGTGTGTATTTGGGGGTGGGGGCTGATCATAGAAATGTTTTCCCACAGCAGCTCCCCTGCAGCCAGTTAACTGTCTCCACCCTCCATTTCAGCGTCTCCCTTTCTCAAGACAAACTTGGATTCTCTGTGAACTTGGCATGCTTGTGACTTGCATTACCATTGATCCTTTTAGCTGGATGCCCTTAGGGGGAAAAGTACAGAGGACAGAAAAGTAAAACTAGAGTGGAAGACACGCAAAAGAGAGTACGAGAAAGAGATAGAGAGAGAGAGAGAGAGAGAGAGAGAGAGAGAGAGAGAGAGAGAGAGAGAGTTCGCCTCCAAGAACAAGTCATTACTTTATCATATCCCTATCAAATCCTTTCCATCATTTCTGTCTCAAAAAGGGTCCTATGTTAAGACTGCAATGTGTGAGAGCGCATCCTTTAGTAAACAAACAGTCCCAGTGCTTGGGTAGAAGACTCCAAACGCATGGTCACCCTTGACTGGGTGTTACCTAATAAGGATGGATTTAGACACAACATGCCACTGATTTTGGTCATTTCATTACATGCCTGGCTTGTCTCTGTTTGTTTTGATGGAGCACAATTGTGCCTGTCTGGTTGGAAAAAAATCCCAGCCATTACTGAACTGCATCTTGGGCCCTAGCAACATTATAGTAGCAGGATTTGTTTGGCAATTAAATTATAGATCTTTATAGATGTAAACTTTATGGATGAGAACTTTTCTGAATGCAATTTGTTCTTTTTTTCTGAACTGCGCACTGTTTGTAATGACAGGAAAACAATACGATCTAAATGGCCGAAATTAGCCATATTGGCTAATTTGTCTGAGAGAGCCATTTTTTCTCTCCTTGGCTCTCAATTCAGCAACATTCAATACTAAACAATATTATTAGCATACCACGTGAACAATAGCATACAGTATATATGGTTAAGTATTTGTAAATTGTTTCTAACAACTACTCTATAGCGATAGGGTCATCAAGGAGAGCCTGTTACATAAACCGCTACAAAACCGCCGCAGATTCCCCCCTGCTCGTTCTTATCTAGTTTAGCCACTAATGTGGAGGAATGGAGAGGAGGTGGGGAGAGCTGGCATGCTAGACCTGACGGCCTCTATCTTTAGACCCGAGCACTTTTCGTTTTGGTCACGCTGGGAACATTTCTTAATCTCATTCCGTGTTTGGAGTTCTGTCATGTCCTAAGGTGGGGGGTGATGGTTAGGGAATGGGTGTGTGGGGATGGGGGCTGGGCGGTGGTGTATGTGTGTGTGTGTGTGTGTGTGAGTGTGTGTGTGTGTGTGTGTGTGTGTGTGTGTGTGTGTGTGTGTGTGCGCGTGTGTGTGTGTTGGGTAGGGGGGGTTAGTTGGGGAGAATAAAAAAGAGTTCAGTGGAAACACACTGTGCTTTTGCCAAGCAGATCAGCCAGTGCAACACAGTTAAAAACACTCTGAGCTGTGGGCCCCTATCTTGGGGAAGTGGCTGCAAATGTCCAGGACATGCTTGTTGTTTTTTGCTGCAAAAACACTGTTGCCTGTGCCTAGTACGGTTGCAGATTGACTTGAACTTGAAAAATAAACACCCATCAAGTGTCAGAATGAACGTGGGCACAACTTTCACTCTCACAGCAAACATATTTCACACAGGAAACCAAGTCAAACTAAAAAAAAACATTACCAAGATGGACTGTTGACGCCCCCCCCCCCCAAACCAAAGCATGCCTCTCTCTTTCTTTTTCTCTTACTGCCCTGTTTACAAATGGTGTTTGACAACACAGCTCTGCAGAAAACTCATCCGGCAACAGAAGAGTGGGGTCACTTCCTTTACGTTTCTATTTCTGATGTACTCCTTGCATAGTGACTTTGCAAGCAGTTTAGCAATGTTGTTTTGCAAACGGGTGAAACACCCAACCGGACCTGTAGCGTGGTAATGTTCACTTCAACCAGGAAGTGAAAATGCCATCCTTGCTGGGAAAAAAGCCTCAAGCAACCCGAGGCCAAAAAGGGAAACTAACCCGGCAATCCCGCTGCAGGGTCTTCATCAGGGCGTTGTAGGTGTCGGTGTCAAAGTACAGGCCCTCGTGCATGTCCTGAAAGTCGAGGTCCTTGTAAGTTGGACAGCCCTTTTCTCGTTCCTTCCTCGAAGCCCGCCGCTTGTACGTGGAGCCTTTCAGGTCGTATTTGTAGTGCATCTTGATGGCCCGGGGCAGAACGTTGTTCATCACCACTAAACGGATATTGATGCCCCCCGACTGCACACAGTACAGCCCATAAAACTTGGGCAAGAGGGTCCGAGGATTCTGGTTCAGATTCTGTAAGAAAAAAAAGAGAACAAAATAAAAAATTATCAGCGAAAAACATGTGGCTATATTAGGGTAATCAGCTCGTGGCGATCAAGTGTATTTTTAGAGTACATTTAGCAGGAAGTTTGTGTTGACTGTTACATAACAACAAAAGCCCTCCAGTGATTAATGGTTATTCAAATGATCAGATTAGAGAAAGAAATTTAAATCTTGGCAATGGGCCTCACCATGTAATAACCCGGAAGAAGTTTCTGCAGGAACTCTGCTTCTTTGTGCTGGACGGTTTTGATGATGAACTCGTCATCGCTGGTCAGGTAGAAGAGGGACCCACTGGCTCCAGGGTTTGACAACTCAATCAGTGGCTCGTTACAGATGGAGTACTGGGTAAAAACACAACACAAGATGGGACAATGCCCGTGAGTTAAACATGATCCTACTCATTCACAGCTTCCACATGGAGACGGACGATGACGTTCGTAGTGTACTAAAATTAAATCTATTTTATTCAAAATTTCCTGCTTTGAGTGGCAGCTTATTTTGCATACTCTAATCTTAGCCTTACATCGTTTTTCAACACAAATTTGTTGAACTCAGAAAACACAGGTCCTATTCATACAGGCAGGTGCTGACAGGTTTTATGACCTAATAACCTTGTGTACTCCAACCAACCCTAACTCAAACACAAACAGGAAATAAAATGAACTGTGTGTGTGTGTGTGTGTGTGTGTGTGTGTGTGCGTGTGTGTGTGTGTGGGTGCGTGCGTGCGTGCGTGTGTGTGTGTGTGTGCGCGTGTGTGTGCGTGTGTGTCTGTGTTTGTGTATTTGTGTGTGTGTGGGGTTGACTGGAAGTGGTTGCTTGTGGAGTCTAGGGTGTGTCCTCAGGCTCAATAATGAAAGCAGTGTCCATGATGGAGCTTGTGTGTGTGTGTGTGTGTGTGTGTGTGTGTGTGTGTGTGTGTGTGTGTGTTGTGCCCACTCTCGGGCTGGGCTGGTGCAGCCAAGGGGAAAGGTGGGGGTGCTGGGGAGGGTGAGAGGGGTGGCGGTGGGGGCCAAGGCTGGCAGGAGGGGCCTGGCTCTGGCCAGACGGCCCACTCGGCTCCCCCGAGAGTCCCTGACTAATGGAAGTCAATAGTCACGTTGTGCCAGGGAGGACAAACACATGGACATTTGCATTCAGCTCTGCAGGTCAGTTTGTGTGTGTAGTGTACAGTGTGTGTGTGTGTGTGTGTGTGTGTGTGTGTGTGTGTGTGTGTGTGTGTGTGTGTGTATGTGCGTGTGTGCTAGAGAAAGAGAGACAGAGAGAGAGGGAGAAAGAGAGAGAGAAAAATTTGTGTGTGTCTGTGTGTGTGTGTGTGTGTGTGTGTGTGTGTGTGTGTGTGTGTCTGTAAGTGAGAGGGGGAGAGAAAGAGAATGTCAGGGAGAAACAGAGAAACTGTGTGGAAGGTGTGGTGGTGGTAGCGGAGGGGGCTGTTTATGTGTCTGTTCCATTTTAATTAGCTTTTCTCACTGTTTTGCTTTCAGAGCAGGAAAAATACACAATGAAAAGAATTCCTTGTTTTTCCTTCACCTCAATCCCTCTATCTATCTATCTACTACGTCTTTACCTCTATCATCTATCCCTACTGCCCAGCCCTTTCCCCCCTGTCTCTACATCTACACAACCTTTTAAGATAACATCAAACAAACACTCAAAGTAAAATGGAATCACATGAGAGGTCTCACAGCTGCACTGTACACATGACCGGGAAAAATGTAACACTTGACCTCAAAAAACATTAAGGGCCTCTGCACAGCGGCTCCGGCAGGATTGCAGAGCACTTTCACGAATTTGACCATTTTGTTTGGCCTACACTCACTGGCAGACAGTGAACACAGCCCAGTAGCTTTTGTAATTCTTTTGAACGGCTCAGGTCAAAATTAGACCAGAATTGTAATCGACAGGCAGGCAGACAGGCAGCAGAATTCCATGCTGGTGTGTGGGGTTGTATTGAGAGCAATGGAATAGAATGTTGGAAAAGCAGTGCTTGCACTTTTGCAGGAGCCGGTGTGCGGAGGCCCCAGACACGCTTCCATTATCATACAGTATTAACACGATAAGGGTGAAGACGGTAATCCCAAGCCTTGGTCTAATAATGATGAGTTAGGAAGGAGTCATTCTCTATGGGGAGGAGGAGAGAACACTGTGAGAAGAGTTCCATTCCGTGGTAGCATGCCAAGAACAGTCTGTTAGCGCCAGGCCAAAAGCACTGTTAGCCCTCCCCAGGGGAAATTAAAGAGTGATCATGTCCCATTGTGTGCAGGTCACGTGAGATAATTAAAACAATAATGGTGATAGAGGAGGTAATTAGTTGTGTGCTGCCCACAATCCTCTTAGTGCTGCTGGCTGGCAGAGAGAGAGAGAGAGAGAGAGAGAGAGAGAGAGAGAGAGAGAGAGGAAGATGCAGAGACAGTACAAGAGCTACTGCAGAGCCCACTGCAGAATCTCTCTCTCTCTCTCTCTCTCTCTTGCTCTCTCGCTTTCTCGCTCTCTCTCCCTGTCTCTCGCTCTCTCTCTCTCTCTGTCTCTCACATACACACAAAACCATGCACTGGCACACACACACACACGCACACACTGAAAGAGGCCAAACATCAACAAGAAGGAGGGTTGAGGGGCTTAGCAAGATGAGAAGGGAGTGCAAACATTCACAGCTCACACTCTCTCTCTCTCTCTCTCTCTCTCTCTCTCTCTCTCTCTCTCTCTCTCTCTCTTTCTCTCTTCTACAGAAACTTTCCTCTACACAGAGATACAAAAACACTCAAAACAATTCTGCTTCTGCTTCTGGTTGTCTTCAACTGAAAACAAAGGCTCACAACACCCTGTAACCTCTCACACAAGACTTTAGCCTGTACGCTCATTAAGGTCAAAGTGACAGTTGAAAATGAGAAGCAGCAGCAGTTACTTTTTTACCCGAGACGTTTGCCTCAGCAAAGACCCCAGGTCGGCAGTGTTGATCATGGGAAAATGTGCTTGGTGAAAACAGGAAGTATGTGGAACATGTCAGAGTGTGTTAGAATAAAGAGGTCATAGAAGCTTGAGAGTCTCAGTTCCAGTGGCCTCGCTAAAAGCTGTGAGGTGCGAGAGCTGTGAGATGCTGTCATACCAGATAGTCATCCGGTTTGATCCCAAAGAGTTCCCGGAAGTACCGGAACGCCATAGGTGCGTACGTCTTGAAGCGGAAGTCGGGGTAGTGGTGAGCCGGGGTGAGGTTGCTCCCCTCGCTATGACAGAGAACCAAGCAGACATCACAAATGAGTCACAAAATCACAAATGAGTCAAAAAACAGATTCAAATCCAAGGGCTTACACTTTATCCTGGACTCAAAAGCTAATTGATGCCTTGAGGGGCCTTCTTTTTTTCTGTTATGCAAGTCTCAGCTATAGGACACCTGCCTCAGTGTATTTACAGGTTGGGTAAACCAGTATTGTGTTGCAACGAGTGAGTGACAATGAGTGGCAATATCTGTTTCTTTGACACGGTGCTTGGTTTTGTGTTTCGACCTGGGGAGATGGTGGACACTTTTTTTTTTTTCGCTCACTAGAAAAAAAGTCAACTCACATTACACAAGATGTGACACAGGTGTAGCTTAGCCTTGGGAGAAACAAAAACAGCAATAACCTACATTGAGAATTTCCCAGCCTCGGCTATACGGGACACCTCCCCAGCCCTTGTTTGATAAATGACCTACTCACCGGTTAGCTAATAGCACGTAATTCTTTTATTAGCGCTTTGAAGTAATCAAGCTGTCTGACAACACTGGCCAACTATAAATCCATTTTAAGTGGGTTTCACTCAGCTTTTGTGTGTGTATTTGTGTGTGTGTGTGTGTGTGTGTGTGTGTGTGTGTGTGTGTGTGTGTGTGTGTGTTTGTCACCTGTGTGTGTGCCTGTGTGTGTGTCTGTGTATGAGTGTGTGTCTGAAGTGAGTGTGGGCCAGTGTGTGTGTGTGTGTGCGTGTGTGTGTGTGTGTGTGTGTGTGTATCTGAGTGAATGTGTGTGTGTGTGTGTATCTGAGTGAGTGTGTGTGTGTGTGTGTGTGTGTGTGTGTGTGTGTGTGTGTGTGTGTGTGTGTGTGTGTGTGTGTGTGTGTGTGTGTGTGTGTGTGTGTGTGTGTGTGTGTGTGTGTATGTGCGGGGTTTCTGTCCTGTCAAGCCAGCCATGCAAGCTGGATTAATGGACTCTTGTCTTTCTTTGGTCATTTTCAAGAGAAGAGTCAGGAAGTCCCTAAACGTTAAATGCCATATGCTATTTACATGCTCTCTTTACCTCTGGCACCTGCTGTCAACACTTGAGAAAGCCAAGACCCATTAACCCTGCATACCTTCAAAGCAAGGAGCGTGAAGTGTGACCTGTCAGTTGAATGATTAACATTTTTTTTTACTTCATCCAAATGAGACACAAGAAAAGTAGCCTTCCTCATGAGAGAAGCTAGTTACAAGAAAGAGCAAAACAACACACACAGACAGACCCAAGTTTTGAAAATGATGATATATTTCTGATGATGTTGAATATTGGGTTGTATTTCTGGGATGTTTCAGCTCTTGTCCCTGTTGTTTGTCCTTATATGACAGTGTTTCCAACAGTGCTTTATAGTTAAGGCGGCCACCTTGACAATAAAAACCTCCCACCATGACTAAGTCCCCAGAAAATGTAAATATTTTGTATTCAAAATGGTCATTTCAAAAGTTGCTTTACAAAATATTGCATAGGCTATTTATTTTTTAGTGCTTCCTATCATTTATCTGCACAACATAACCTTTCCAATGAGAGTCTACTTGTCATTAATCTCTGATATCGACTAACATCCCCTCACCCCAACACACCCCAACCATGACTAACTCATTTGTTCACTGTATGAGTATCCTATGTCTATGTCTCAATTCAATTTCTCATCTTTTGCTTTGCATATCTCACCTGGGCAGAAAGACACTTTCCACCACGTAGAAGTCCTGCATGAGTACATCTCTGTCAGGTTTGGATGTGAGGTTCCCGACCGTGTAGCCAATGCCCAGCTGGATGGCTCCCTTCAGGGCCGATGAAGTGGTCTGGAACAGCATTACAACAGTAGAATGGGCATCTCAGCGGAGCTCTTTCCAATTTTAGTCATCTCCCTCTCTCTCTCTCTCTCTCTCTCTCTCTCTCTCTCTCTCTCTGTCTCTGTCTGTCTTTCTGCTACCTTTTATCTTTCCGCTCTGTCTCTCTCTTTTTCTATAACACCTTCCATTTGCAGCTTCCTTGCTTTTTCTCACAGCATGCCAAAATCTAACAACGTGAGGGAATAAACAAACATCTAAACAACCACCTGGTATGAATAGCATGGCATCCTCTCTGATGTAGTCATAAAATGTTGTTATTTTGTTTAAATATCAAAGTGCAATGGTATAACAAGTAATATGCTTTGATGAAAATCATGTGAGTTTTCCCTTTTGAACAAAAAGAAAACAAAACTACCCTTTTAAAGTACAGTATACTGTATTTCCCTGAAATATTGAGCATTTTGTGGTGTGTATGCTGAGGTCTTAAAATAAACATGTTTGCCTGTGTCGAATGTAAACATACTACGATGAGCAATGTAGCCCATAGGCGTCTAGTTTCCGCTTACAAAACTAGTGCATAAACAGAAATCTATCAATGCCCTCATTCACAAGATCAGCAACAGTAAACAGGCTCTTTTCCCACCCAGTGTAGGCCTCCAGCCTCTAATGATTAACTTGAAATGACTTAATATTTGTCCTTGAAAACATTCTGCTTCTTAGAAAATACTTTCCAGACCGTCAGACACCGTGGAGCTGACCCGTTTTTAAACAGAAGACAAAGAAGACAAAACTACCTTTTTGTATGTTTTCTCTCCACTGGAATTACGTGTCGTCCCTCCAACTCCATTTCCAGTGGACGATGACATCTTTGAAGGAGACAAACAAATTCAATTGAATCTTCTGAACTC
>JAODXP020000019.1:17745840-17750840 GCA_027497455.2 Sardinella longiceps
TTTACTGATAACCAGCTGCATGTTCTGCATCAGCTCCAACACCTGCATGTCAATGGGATGGGGACCCAAGCGTTACATAACCCCTCTCTGGTCAACAGCTCCAATTAGTACCCATACACACACCTACCAAATATAGCCTCCCCCAAAGAATTATCCAGACGTGCAGGAGATATCTATGAACAAGTACAGCTGATAGATACAGAGCCGACCGCTTATACAGGTGCAGCAGGATAGATTTCATACACCAAGCACTCTATTCTACTCTCTTTAAGAATAACAAAATGCATCCCCTTTTACTTGTAAGGAAATAGCTCAAATAAATTCTGAAAAATAAAACCGTACGATAGTGAAAGCCAAGGTACCTTTCCATTGCATAACTCAACAATAATTCTAATGCTTATCAAGAGGAAGCATTACTATGATTTATAATAAACTCACAGGAACACAAGTAGTGGAAAACATCCACATAATATTATTAAACACAAAAAAATCATTGGAAAGAAAGTCTAGGTATAGTTCCTTGAAAGTTGCTCGCAGAACAGGTTTACAGAATCACTAACAAGGGAAATCAGAGGAGCACTCAAGAGCATTCCTCATGGGTTTTTATAAGGTGCAAACAACTGACATTTAGACGCCCAGTGTCTTCCTCAGTCAAACTTAGGACATGATAACAGCCACGGGTCTTTGTGAGCATTATCTCTGTGTTCTACTACTGTATTTGCTACTCTCAAGGACACTGTAAACACGGCTACAAGATTCAACAATGGCAGCTTTCCAAACAATGCAATGCTCAAAAGGGAAAATTGAAGAAAATAAATAGTTTGACAAATTGTCAAACTATTTATTTTCTTCAATTTTCCCTTTTTGGACATGTCAATGACAAAAAAAAAAATCACATAATAGTCAGACATGTCCAAAGATAACAGTAGAGGAAACACCTATCCTGTATTACATTAGAATGAACTAGATCAATCAAATTGGGTACAATACTAGCAATGTATATTGTACAGACATGTTTAGAGTAGTTACTGTATGTATGGAACTATTAATTCCCTATTTCCAGGTGCTTCCTAATGTGTCAATGATTTTCAAAGTACTATGATAACAAGTAGGCAATGTGCGTCAGCAACTGTGTCATCGCAGTGAATACTTTGTATTTATCACCACTATTGATGGGATAGAAGGCAGATATTAAGCACAGTTCCTCAAATAGCGTAAGCTTTATTTACCGTCATACAGTATGACTCATTTCATTGACATGTCTGCTGTCTCTGTCATACAACACACAAGGTCTACAAGGCACTATATTTGTCTCAGGATTTTTTGTATTTTTTATTTTTATTTTTTCGCCCTTGGTTGTGTTCAGACTCAGAGCCTCGGGATAAGCACACAGCAGTGAGAAAGGAGCTTGTGCACCTTGCCTCTCTGAAGCTTCAGTCATTTTTATGAAAAACCCTGACCTAGGCTGCACTACAGAATGTGTTCCGGAACAATCCACGGGAGGCCCACTGTCAAAGAGCTGTTGTTTGTGCCTTTTCAAAATGCAATGCTATTTTCCCCCCACAATGAAGCATTACAGCCCCAATGGCCTGCCTCCACTTTTACAGAAAAATATCCACATAGAATTCGATTTAAAATAATACACTGTTAATATACAACAATAAAATACTATGATGTGAAAATGCCGCAATATAGGACATGAAGATACACATATACAGTAAATTTATATTGCTGTGTGCTTTTGTATGCATTGCTTTGACAATACACATATCCACCTCCCTACATTAGCTATGACTGGTGCTGCAGTACCGTGTCCAATGTGTGTAAAACAACAAGAACATTGTGACTGACACACCAAGAAGTCCCCACGCAACTCCCATAGCTGAGAAACTTATGTAGACAAATTATCCACACTCGATTTTCCCCCTCCAACACTCTAATCCATTCTGTGTGCCAGCTGTGATCCCCTTACAGCAAACTCATCCATGAGCTGCTCTGAAAACAAAACAAAACAAAACAAGAAAAAAAAAACAGCAGTATTTTCTTTTCTTGCAACACATGGATGGGGGTGCTGGAGTTTGGGTTGAAGCTGCTGCTAGATAAACATTCCTCTGGTCTCATCACCGAAAAGAGATTCAGGTCCACTTGAACTGCAGAGGAGGAGAAGGAGGACTGCAGTACCAGGCAACAGCTGTCCTTCACAAATGCACACAGCAATCTCAAAGCCCATTCACATAATGATAGATAGAACGAGAATGATAGAGCTCGAGCGACTGTCACATTCTTTGCTCTCTGTGCCTGAGAAAATCAGCTGTACAGATTGTCCTACAGTATCTATATGTACAGATTGTCAGATGTCCTAGATTCTTACGCAGAATTTGCAACTATAAACAACAAAATAAAATTTCCAAAGTACAGTTAATCATGAGTGTGTCATGAAATATGCCCCCTGACACTTATGTCTGAGTGCATGGCATGTGTGTGTGTGTGTGTGTGTGTGTGTGTGTGTGTGTGTGTGTGTGTGTGTGTGAAGGCAGGGGGGAGTTATTCTATAACTGGAGGATGTTTACCTTTGCTGTGTATTTCTTTGATGAACTAATATACTTAGAATCTACAGACAGTCCAGACAGTGCCCTGCAGCTAAAAGCTAAACAAGCATATCCACCAATACTTTGTAAGGCATTATTGAAAATCAATAGTCCTGCAGGAAATTGGATATTGTGACATTCCAGACTTCTGTGGTATCGTAATCTTTTAAATAACAAAGCTCTCTTTTACAAGATGAAATGAACAAAGACTGAATTTCCCTGATGGTGGGTGATGCCTGTGTGTGTGTGTGTGTGTGTGTGTGTGTGTGTGTGTGTGTGTGTGTGTGTGTGTGTGTGTGTGTGTGTGTGTGGTTCGTTGTTCAAACAAACTTATACAATCAAACTATTTTTGAAGTTGACCTTTCTGTTTAGGGTTAATTAGCATGCAGTGGGATTCACCCTCTGTAATCAAGAACTCAACTAAGTTACACAATTTCCCTCAGAAGAGGTTGCACTAATCAACAACATGTAGCACTTATTGTTCATTGGGGAATTACCATCCTCTGAATGTTGAAACATTTGAGGATTTCTTGAACCTCAAACAACGTTTATTTTTTATTTGAGAGTTCTGGATTTTGGTTCTGGTTCTGGATCATCACTGGATTTGTTTTTGTGGTAAAAGGTTTTTTTTTTCATGGGAAATCAGTGGATAGAAAAGGGCATCTCAACAATGAATAATCACAAGCAATAATTATCACGGTATGCAGGATTCAGTCAAGGTCAAGAAGTAATTCTGTTTTTCTGGCCCAGAAGAAGAGGATTATGTTTAGGGACCCCTGGCTTGCGGGGCTCACGTCTTTGTTCTTGGCGGGCGGTTGTCGCTTCACTCCACTAATTGGAGAGAGTGTCACAGATTACATAATTGGCTTAACCTCATGGGTGAACTTATGGGAAGCAAAAAATATTCACCAGAACAATGTGTTATGAAAGATTTTTAAAGGGAATACTGGCCCTTCTGCAAAGAAAAAGGTATTCCTTGTACAGTACAGTAGAGTAATAAAAAATAGATGGAGAAATTCTGAAGGCACAAATAGGAGAGCAGTCAGCAAAACATTAGAAAACACTTTGATTTTTTGACTTTTGACTGCTTTTTGATTGACATCAGGACAAGACATCATTGGAAATATAGAGTAAACAAACACCAAGAACTGATGAGAAACAGTTCCTCATAAATAGTCTGAGAAGAACTGCTCTGCCAGATTTAGTCAGCTATTCAGGGAGTGTTCTCTACTGCATGTGAGCTGTGGGCTTTGAGCAGACTGGGTCAGTTTGTGCCCATAGAGTCACATGGGATAGCTGGTAGTGGGGACACACAGTGATGAGAAAGAGAGAGAGAGAGAGAGAGAGAGAGAGAGAGAGAGAGAGAGAGAGAGAGAGAGAGAGAGAGAGAGGTAAAAAATAAGAGAGCGATAAAAAAGTTCAGGAAAGTCAAACTTGACACTGCATTAGACATTTTGCCTTTTCTACAATATGAGCACCCATAATTAGTACAGTAAACTTGTTCTGGTGCATTTGTATCTTCTTTGATGGTGCACCATACTAAATCCCCTACCAAACTCATGGTTACTAAAACTGGCCTACTGTACGTCGTCGTTGGTTTAATTTGTTGCTGAGGAGATTCAAAATAACATTGATCGCACTAGACACAACACTTCCGCTCTCTTCACTGACACTTTTGACAGCTGAGGAGGAGCTTTATCACAGCTTTATCACAAGCCAACTCTGACTGACACAGAGCTAAGAAGCTGAGTAGCAAAGAGGAGCGAGAGTTGAGAAGGCGACCCCATCCCCACCCTCAGCCTCAGCTGCTCCCGGTCTCTCCCTCTGCTGCACTGCACTGCACTGCACAAGGCTACTGTGATCTCAGAGAGAGCCCAGCACAGAGGGGCTTTCATTGGGATCACTGGCACTGCCCTCCTCCTACCTCCTCCAGTCATCCCAGAAAGAAGGCAGGAGAGAGAGGAGAGATAGAGGGGAGGGAGGGAGAGAGAGAGAGAGAGAGAGAGAGAGAGAGAGAGAGAGAAGTCTGCAGAAGAGAGGGCAGTGGCAACAGCACTGCTACCTTTGCTTTGTGTGGCTGCTACCTAAACTAATACTGCTGCGACAACTCCTCTGCAGACCAGTGAAGGCACATTTCTCTCTCTCTCTCTCTCTCTCTCTCTCTCTCTCTCTCTCTCTCTCTCCTTTCCCTGCTGCTAATATTTTTGGACAAGTTCTCCTGCTGTGTCTGAATCTCAGAACCTGGCGCCATGAACACCTCCCAGGAAAACAAGGGCGGGGGTACATGAGGAGCAACTGCCACTTGTCTTGGTCAAGATCAAAAATCGAATGAAAAGGGGAGACGTGTCTATTTTGACTGCTTGTGTTGTTATGCAACCAACATTGGAAACAATGAAAGACTTTGTATGGTCT
>JAODXP020000019.1:17755840-17820840 GCA_027497455.2 Sardinella longiceps
ACAACATTGCCAGGACATTATTATTATGCCATGAGCACAATTGCTGTTTTAGCGTCCTCAAACGGCAAAACATGAAATTGCAGCTTCAACATGTAGGCCTACTGTTGGCCTGCCCTGGCTATGCAGCAAGATATCAATTGCTGGTTATAGTTGGAGGCTACTGTATCGCCACAGATAACACATTTTAGTAATTTTCTAAATTATGGTTATCACTCTCAGATGGGTTTGCCCCAAGAAAGAGTTGAACATTTGTAACACATAGGCTAGTGAGTATTAGCCTATTGTGTCCTTTGGGAATTCCCATGCTCCTTTGCACGCTTATTTCATTTTAGTTTGGCACTCGCCAGGCTACTTTGGCTATGCAACTGGATGCTGTTTGTGTTTTTCTAAATATATTTTCCAGGGCACTGGCAACACAGAGAAATGTCTTTAAAGTAGATATTAAAATGTTTAAACAATGTTTGAGGGCTTATGCAATACAACAAGTGTCTCAAAAAATGGGGAAATACATGCTTTTCCACCTCTCCTTGAGTTAAACAATTGAGTTTTACCTTTCTCCAGTTCAGTCACTTTAAGGAAATGGCAATGTAAGTTGAATCTATACTTTTACCTACTGTTTATGCATTAAGATATTTCAAAATACGACACTCTGTAGGTCTACGTATAGGAAAAGCACTTTTAAAAACACATTTCTGGATCTTAACCACACTTTTCAAAAGTGCATTTTTTCTCGACTTCGTTTCCACCTGGGTAAGTAGCTCATTAAATAAATGATTCTCAATCTCATATCTTTCATTATCTCCGTCTATAGCCTACATGAATCTGGCTCACAAGCAGTATTTCTCAGAAAGCTGCTTAACCTGGCAAGCCATGCTATAACATTAAAATGTATAATGTGCTATTGATAGATAGACCAAACTCACATGCTTCTGCATGCAATAGGATAGCCTATGATCAATCAGAGGAACATGTAAGATCTAAACACCAATTCAAAAGGTCGTTGTTTAAGCCCGCCCTAAACACACAGAGTGTTGTAATTAGTGAACACCAACAGTGTCCGACCAATCAAATTCCCTATGGCTTGCTACTAGATAGTATACTGGCTGAGCAAATCTATTTGCCACCGCTAGAGTATGTCTAGATTTCTAGGCTAGCGTAATGCATTATTAAAGCTGTATTTGGCAAGTCAGAGTAATTCCGAGACTTAGGCAAAAAAATTCAAAGTCATACAACTCATTGGTTCCTCTCTCTGTCTCTACTACGCTCCTCAACGGCCTCTCAAATCCCTTCCTCCCTGCAGCACGTTGCTCACAACTGTGATCGATAGGCAGTTATCCCTCTCTCCGAACCTGATTGGTGGAAAGCTACAGGGAGTGCTGGATTTTCACTATAAAAAAATAAGACTATTGCAACGACGATTACAGGGTTTAGAATCTAAACTTTAGAGCTAGAGAATTCTTTTTTTCCCCCGAAAGAGCTTTTTTCATGTACTACTTCTAGAATAACGTGATTCCACGAAATTCGACTTTAAAAGAGTTGCCGAATACAACTTTAACCTTCTCTTTCTGCAAAAATGGAGTGGAAACATCATTTATTAGATTGTTTGCTGTACACACTATAAAACCCTCTGTCTAATATTCTGCATACAGTATTGCTTCAACTAGCCTATTAAAAGTTTTAAATCAACTCGAATGGCCCAGAAGATCTTAGGCAACATGCTGCAGGCACGTTCAGGAACTTTCTCATTCTAGAATCTGCTTGACCATTCTACCCTCACAGCTGTCCCAAGTTGCCACCCCCCTCTTCCTCCACCCATTGAAGGCGCACAGGCATTTGCTGGTGATTTCTCAGCTGTCAAACCTATTCCTTAAATAGCATATATCAGAGTCAGTCCATTTAACAAAAAAGGGGGACAATGTTTCGGTTGGAGATATATAATGCTTGCAAACAACTAATATCTCCTAGTTAATAGAACAAAAAAAAAGCAAAACCTTGCAATATAAATATAAACATACAAATTGCTTTAGGATCACACATTTGCTATTTATAGTATCACAATTTGTAAATGTGGTCCCCTATCTTTCCAGTAGTGTATTTGCCCTCCCCCCTGGTATGTCCCTATCTCTTTGAGTGGGATAGCCTATATATAAAACCCACATGGTGGTCTATGGCACTGGGATAAAAAAGTAAGAAACACTACCAGCAGACAGTACCTAAGTAAGAAAGAAAGGAGTACTTAAACTGACACACAATTTCAAGGTAAGGTGATATTTAACTGATCATTTGTAACTTTTATGGCCTCTATCACTTTGGTGTCTGACAGAATAATTTGGGGGCATTGCGAGATCTTGAGGGAGGTCAGATAGGTGCTTGTCCATTCTGTGGTTGCTATCAGCTGTAGGTTGTCAGTACTGAGCAAATGTTGCCCAAATAAGGCCAGAGGGAAGGACATTTAAAGTTTAAGATAACATGAGCTGGTCCATTTGCCAGAGTGAATTGAGAGCAGGAGACAACTTTTTGGAAAGGTAAGAGTCATTGTTTCTAAAAGTGAGAGATTGACTGTTTAAATGAAAAAAAAAAAAAACAATGGGTTTAAAGAATATTTGTAATGATGTTTAAATTAGTTTTGCATGTTGTTTTTTATGTAGATTTTATATGCAGAATATTATAATGCAGTAGTTAGAAGCATTACATAATTTCCTAGGATAGGCTATGGTTAATTTTACACACTGCTTCAAAGTGCCTTCACTAGAGAATTTTCTAGTTGTTAGTATTGTCAAAAAACTGCCTTTAAAAAAAAGAAAAATTACACTTATCAAGCTTCAATTGACAGGACTTAAATCTGTTATGTCAGGCTTGAATCCAACAGATGGTTCCAACCATGTGGCCCTTCCCTCTTGAGGGTTAGCTTTTTAGCCAATCAGAAAGTGAATGGCGAGGGGCACTCTCTATGAAGAAACATGCATTTGAACTCCTATGTCTCTCTAAACCTCTAAACAAATCTAAACATCAGGGTTATATTTGAACAGTGAATCTGCTTTGGATTACAGATGGCAGATCCAGTCCAGCTGAAGGATGAGGGAAATAAGTATTTCCAAGGGGGTGACATTGACAAAGCCATTGAGAGCTACACACAAGCGCTCAAGGTCTGCAAAGACAAAAAAGTGGCAGCAGTCATCTACAGAAATCGTTCAGCCTGCTACCTCAAGAAGGTAAGAGATCATGTCTATCATCATCATGAACACAGATACACTGACTCTCTCTCACACACTGTAAAAAAAAAGACAATGTCCCTACTAATGTAAAAAAATGTGGTTGCCTTAATACAGTATTCTAAATTCTTACTCAATTATGTATTTGACACCAGTGCATGATTTGTATGTATATGTAATACATGTATGTGGTGAATCTTAATCATGTAAACTAAAGAGTGAAGATGACAGAATAGGGCATGACATGTACAGTGAACTTGAAACATTTTAATGCAATAGGTTTTTGTTTGTTTGTTTGTTTGTTTTTTAGGAAAAATACCCTTTAGCAGCATCAGATGCCTCAAAAGGTATGATAAACATTTTTTTTTTTACTGTGTGTGTGTGTGTGTGTGTGTGTGTGTGTGTATGTTTGTGGTTTGTGTGTGTGAGTAAGTGAGTGAATCTTACTTTTTTCCTTCCCATTACAGCCATTGATGTTGATGCTAAAGACATCAAAGCCCTGTTCAGACGTTGTCAAGCTCTTGAAAAAGTAGGAAAGCTTGACATGGCCTTCAAGGATGTCCAGAGGTGTGCCACGATAGAACCAAAGAACAAAACCTTCATAGAAACCTTGAGACGACTTGGAGCAGAAATTCAAAGCAAGGTGAACCTCAAAAACTAAATTTCTTTTATACCTCTTCAGTAAGGACCATTTGTAATCTATACTGTACGTGAAAAGTGTTAATGAAAATATAATGTGGTTTCCATTTCTTACAGCTGAAAACCACCTTCTCAACAGATTCAAGAGTACAGAGCATGTTTGATATCCTGCTTGATGAGGAACATGAGAAAGACAAGAGGGAAAAGGTTTGTAGGTTTACGATTATAGCCAAAGAATCTCCTAATCATAAGTGAATTTTATGGCAAAACAAATCATTGCACATTTCACTCTAAATTTGATTTGGACTTCATAAATACTTTTACAGGCCGCAAACAACCTGGTTGTTCTGGCTAGAGAAGAGGCAGGTGCAGAGAGAATTTTCCAGAACAATGGCGTGGCCTTGTTGCAACAGTTGATAGACACAGGAAAACCTGAGATGATTCTGGCAGCCATCCGAACCTTGGCAGCAATGTGCACTGGGCATAAAGCAAGGGTAAGAATCAGAGCGAAACATAGAGGATCGTTTACCCCTATTGGATAGTAAAGTCACTTCTGTGTAATGCATTGTTTAAAGTGTATGAGTACATGCTCAGGAAATGTGTACATACCAGTTATGCAGGAAGACCTTCACTAGCTACCAGAGTAGTACAGTATGCCTACTATTTCTGCATTCATTCTTATGTATTTTGGTCATATGTTGACAGGCAATGGCTATCACCCACCTTATTGGTATTGAGAAGCTTTGCAGTATTATGGCAGTGGACAATGAGGAGATTGCCTTGGCAACTGCCAACCTGTTCCAGTGTGTGAACGATTCCCTGGCTGGAGAAGACAGAAGGGAATATGGAAAAGAGGAAGCTCTTGTGCTTGGTGAGAAATTACGCATCCCTTTGAAAATGTTCTTTTTTAATTTTTTTCCCCCTAATTTGACCAGTTTACTAAGACTGAACTGCAATTGTCTGCTGTAGATGCAAGCAAGGATCTGAAGGCAATTCTTTTGGCCTTGCTGGAAATGGTTCCAAGCAAGAAGGTGTCAGGCCATGGAAGAGATCAGGCCCTCAATCTTTTATCAAAGAACGTTCCACGTAAAGACAAGAAAAACCCAGACCATTCAAGAACTCTTTTCACCATTGACCATGGTAAGCAAGAAGTACTTTAAAAACTCACATCTTCATTGTTACTGGTTCCCTGCTTATTATCATGATTTTCATGGTTTCACCTTTCATGGTTTCACCTTCATTCACTAATATCTTCTTAAGAATTTTCTTAAATTTATTCTTAATTCCCATTTAAAATCCTATATTGGTGAATACAAATCTTCTTAAGAAATGCGTAGGCCTACTGTAAGTGGGTTTTAAGAACAAATTTCTTCGTAAGAATGGTTGGTAAACGAGGCCGAATGTTATTAACTTTTCTCTTGTGTTTTCACAAGGCCTGAAGAAGATCCTGAAGGTGTGTGGCCAGGTGCCTGACCTGCCTGACCAGCTCCGCATGACAGACAACACCCAGCTCATTGCTAGCATCCTTCTCAACAAGCTGTACGATGACCTGCGTTGTGACCCAGAGAGAGATAACTTCAGGGAAGTCTGTGATGAATACATTAAGTAAGTTCTCTCCCTCATCCAATCACAAGATTCTGTTCACTCACAGTGCATAATGAGCATTAGATTAACTGACAGAGTCGTATTAATACACTTGGTCAAAACCATTTATCAATTATCTCACCATCACGCTATTGTGTTCTCCATCTTACCCCTCAGGGATAAGTTTGACCCCAACGATATGGACAGGAACATCCATGCCATTAACGCCTTGTCAGGGCTCCTGCAGGGTCCCTTTGAGGTGGGCGACAAGCTGGTGGGCAGGCAGGGTGTGATGGAGATGATGGTGGCTCTCTGTGGCTCGGAGCGTGAGGTGGACCAGATGGTGGCTGTGGAGGCCCTCATCCACTCCTCCACCAAGATGAGCCGCGCTTCCTTCTTCACCACCAATGGCGTGTCCCTGCTCAAGGACCTCTACAAGAAGACCAAGAATGAGAAGATCAAGATCAGGGCTCTAGTCGTACGTTTTTTTTGTTTGTTTTGTTTGTTTCTTTGTTTTTTTCCTCCAGATTCTTGAAGGTCTTATGGGATTTAGAGGGAGTCCAATTTTTTTGTATATATTACTAAATATCTGATTATTATATTGTTTGGTTTATGGATTCACAGGGTCTGTGTAAGTTAGGATCTGCTGGAGGTGATGATTATGCCCTGAGACAGTTTGCAGAGGGTTCTACAGAGAAGCTGGCCAAGCAGTGCAGAAAGTATGTGTCAAAAGCCCCGTTCCAAAGCTATTGTCTCTTTAATGTGAAAAGAAAAATTAAGATATGAAGAATTTCCTGCCTCTGCATGCATGAAATTATAGCATATTGGCTTTTTATCTTTCAGATGGCTTTGTAACCCTGCTATTGATGCCCGCACAAGAAAGTGGGCTGTGGAGGGTCTGGCCTACCTCACAAATGATGCTGATGTAAAGGATGACTTTGTTGAGGATGAGCCTGCCATGATAGCTATGTATAATCTTGCCAAGGTAACCTAATTTAATATCAAAATGAAAAATGATACATGTACAATATAAATATAATAATGATGATGCAATATGGTATAATAATAATGAAGCCAAATGTCAATTACCAGCTCCTCAGCAAATAGGCAAACTTATTTTTTTGTCTCTCTTTTTCTATGTGACAGTCTGCAGACAAGACTATTCTTTATGCTGTGGCCTGTACCCTAGTTAACTGTACCAATAGCTATGACAAAAAGGAAATCATTCCTGAGATGGTCCAGTTGGCCAAGTTTTCCAAGCAGCATGTCCCAGAACAGCACCCAAAGGTAATGAGACATTCACAAATGTTGGACTGTTTAGAAGGCCACCATTTACATTGTCAGAGACTGTGTGCTCTCCAGTGCTGGCACTGACAGTGTTGTGGTTGTTTACACTATAGGATAAGAAGGACTTCATTCAGAAGAGGGTGAAGAGAATGTTGAAAGCTGGAGTGATCTCAGCTCTCGCTGTCATGGTCAAAGCAGATAGCACCCTTCTGACTGACCAGACCAAAGAAATGCTTGCAAGGTGAATATTGCTACCATATTTGAAATAGAGGCCCCTGAATATTTTGATGACTTAGAATTAATTACATAAATGCTCAATGGTCAGTGGACATGTGTAGAATATTAAACAAAATGTTTTTTTCCCTCTCTAGAGTTTTCTTGGCCTTAGCAGATGATCCCAAAGACCGTGGCATCATTATTGCTCAGGGAGGAGGAAAGGTAACTAAGAAGTCCATTATCTCCAGATAAAAAAAGTGTGAATAAATATGTATACATTTGACATCTACATATTCAGCATAACTTTTATGTCGTACTCAGGTGTTGTTTTAACTGTCACTATAGCAGATTATTTTCTGGATTAAAATAAAATTAATATTCAATTACAATTCAATTATATTATGAATATGGTCACAATTATATCTACTCCGCCCCCTACAGGCTCTTATTCCCCTGGCTCTGGAGGGAACAGACGCTGGAAAAATCAGAGCCTGTCATGCTTTAGCAAAGATTGCTGCCATTTCCAACCCGGAAATTGCCTTCCCTGGCGAGAGGGTGACTATCCTTCTTGACTAACCTTACTAAGATAACCGCTAATTAAAGATGACCACTAAGCCATCCATGGTTTAAGGCCTAATTGTATTTTTAACTTGCAGGTTTATGAGGTTATACGACCACTAGTCAGCTTGCTGAATACAGAGAGAGATGGTATACAGAACTACGAGGCCCTGATGGGTTTGACAAATCTGTCTGGATACAATGAAAAACTTAGGTAAGTATTGTATCGTCAGACATGTTTTCAGGTCTTGCAATCATAATCATCAATCAATCATTTGACATAACGTTAAAAAACCTTTAGTTATGTCAAGTAATAATATTTTAAAACATTATGTGCCCATCTGCTCTTTTACAAGGAAAAAGATTGTCAAAGAGAATGCTCTCCCAGACATTGAGAACTACATGTTTGAGGAGCATGATCAAATCAGACAAGCAGCAACTGAATGTATGTGTAATCTCGTCACATGCAAAGAGGTAAGCATACCTTCTCCTATGATTTAACATTCTGACAGACAGTTTGAATTGTTTTTTTTTTTTAAGTTTGAATTTAAAAAATATATTTTCATATTGTCATATTGCAACAAAAAAATAATAATCTGGTTGTTGTTGTTGTTGTTATTGTTGTTGTTGTTGTTTTACAACAAAGGGAAGTTGTGCATGTGCAAGGGGCATGTTGTATGAGGTGCTGAAGTGGAGTGGCGCAGCAAGTAAACTGTGTTTTGATGTGGCCTGACAGGTGCAAGAGAGGTACTTGCAGGATGGGAATGACAGGCTGAAGCTCCTGGTGTTGCTTTGCTCTGAGGAGGATGACAAACTCCAGAGGGCAGCCGCCGGAGCGCTGGCTATGCTCACCGCAACACATAAAAAGCTCTGTACAAAGATCACAGAAGTGGTAGGTAACATTATGCCAGGGCTTATCCATAGGCCTACCTTGTTTCGCATACTAGTGTTTTTAATTTTGCCTGGTGCCAGTTTACCTGATTCAAGAGATCTGTTCATCCAGAATATTTTGCACTACATTTACACAGTAGACTACCCTGTTAAAGTTTCCTGAAAAAAAAAGATGTTGGCTTATGCTGTCTTTCTCTCTCTGTCCCGTAGACAGTGCAATGGCTTGAGATCCTTCAGAGGTTGAGCATCCATGACAATTTTGAGGTTCAGCACAGAGGGATTGTGATTGTGTACAACATGCTGAATGCTGATGACGAGCTGGCAAAGAAGTTGATCGAAAGTGAGCTTCTGGAGATTCTCACCATTGTCGGCAAACAGGAAGATCACCCTAAGAGGCAGCCTGTGATTGATGCTGCCCGTGCATGCCTTTCTAAGGCTATGGATCTTGGACTCATTAAACCCTTTGCTGCTGGTAGAGAATAGAGTACAACCTTAAAATGTACGTCTTGGAACACTTAAGGACTGGAATAACTCTTCTGGAGTTTTTTTTTTACTTTGTAATTTATTTCTTTTCTAGGTCAGAGAGAAATAATTGGACCTGTTTTCATGTTGTTGTATTCTAATCTGCTTAATGTATTTTACACATCTTGATAAAACTACATTTGTATAAAACCCTGTTTGTATTGTATCTAGGCCTAATGATCTATGCACCACAAGGAGTAATAAAGTTTAGATGATGCTATTGGACTTGGTGGTCTGTATCTAACCCTTTTAGCCTACAGCCTTTGTCACTGTTATTCTGTAATTTTGCCATTAGGGGGCAGACTGATACTAGCTCTGTCAGAGCTCTGTTTAACCCAGTTGGGGGCAGCGACATAGTATCTTATTGCTTGGTGAGCATATGGGTTAATGTAATCTAAAATGGAAAATAATTGCATCTTTGCAGCAGAATGGATCTACGTCGATAAACCCCTGGCAGTGTGGGGCACACCTCATAACTCTGCTATGTTACTTCTCTGTTGTAGGATGCAGGGACGCAGTTTCGGTCATTGTGCGCATGCGTTACAATTTTATTCTGAGCACCTCTCCCTCCCAGTAATATTCTCCCGGCTTTCAACCAAGGCGGAACAGATGAGATAAATTCAAATATAAACAGCCTTTGTACATACATATTATATGCATATATCCAATCAGTGAAGTATGGCGGGAAATTTTGGCAGAATCACCGTTGGTATTTACGTGGAAATTAAAAGGAGTGATGGTAAGTTTAACTCTAACAAGTCATTTTCCGACTTGCCATTGCTAGCTCTGTAGCTGACTTGCTAACACAGCTAGCTCACAGACGTTAGCCGAGTGGTCAGATGTTGCATTGCCTGTACGACGATAGCGTACCTATCCTATCGGATTTAGCTTGCTGCCCCTTATCTTTGTTGTAGTAACAGTCTGGTTATTAAGCACAGCGACCATCGTCTTCCAAACTCAACTCCGTTTTGTGGGCTGGTAGTGCCATGCTAGGTTCTTGTAAAAACGGTATCGATATTTAGCGTTAGCACTACTCGTGATCTGTTAACGTTACCTAAATATAACGTTAATGGTGGGCTAACGTTAGTTTGTTCAGCTTGACTAGTTAGCCAGTTTAGCTTTGCTTCTCAACTACGTTACCAAGCTAACCCCATCGTAATCGTGTTAGGTAACATTATTTCAATGTACCCCACAGACAAATACAATAGATAACGTTAGCAGGTTGTCTGGCGTTGCCGCAGTTTGCAAGCCGAGCATCCTGAAAGGACTGTTTTTGTTCTATCACAAGACAGTCGCGAACAGTTGCATTCCGATTTTAAATGACATCCCACACTGATGGACTGACTACGTTAATGCCATGCTAGCCAAAGTCCCAGATGCAATTTGGAAAACGTTAAAGTTACAATCATAGTTTGAAAACGTGATCGCTCAACTTTAGATACAGGCTAATGGTAACGTTACACACAGTGCATTTTAAACCAGTTTTTTTTCCCACATCCGTCCTTTGAGGCTCGTAAAGAGAGCGATTGAAGGCGATATTTAATGTTGAACGGGAACATCAACTATGTTAACATGCCTTACAATACGATTGAGTCTCTCGTCGGTTGGCTTATGTTTACCTCTTGGAGTAACTCATCCATGTTCTTGTGGAGTAACGTTATTGTCTGGTTTTATTCAGTTAACTTGCCAGTGCGACTGTCGTGTTTGAGTTAAGGGACCTCATGATTGATGTAATGTTATAACATTGTAGCTTGAATGATTCAAACTCCGGGCTCTTTTTTTATGCACAACTTATTAATAAGCCATTTGAACTTATGTTTATCCGGAGAAACTCATGCAAAAAGTTCTAAAGGTATTCCAACATAGGCACTCTGCCACGACCTCCTCCAACTTTTCACGACCACTGTGGAAGTTTGGCTAGAACTACTTTGTTTTCAAGATTGCTGTAAGGATAGGCTTGTGAAGATCTCCATGGTTACGAGTCTTTCAGTCTTGGATAACCTAGTCATCAACACTTTTGTTATTGTGTTGTGTTGAATCTGCATTGATAGTTGACTTGAGATGGAACGGAACTTTGTTTTGGCCACGTTGTAGGGTGTTTCCTGTCACGGTTGAGTATGGCTCTGGGCATACAATTGGTGAAGTCACAACTTTAAAAACTTCATTAGATAATTCCATTATTGTCAAAAGTGGTCAGAGACGTTTTTACTGAAGCCAAACTGACATGTTTAACAGGTCAATCCATCTGTTGCTGCAATCAGAGCGGAAAGTGCTGTAGTGTGGCAAACAATAGGCTTGAAAATGGACAAGCCTTTCAGGGCTTTAGGCTAAATTATGTGACAGAATTAGGCTATTGCTATTATATAGGTTATACAGATTACTTATGGTACAATTTATTTTTATTCTGTGTAGGACTAGAATGCTTAAAATTTAAAGCACAATTACTGACAGTCCCCCCCAGCAGCCTATATGAGATTTACCTGGATTTCTCACAGTGTTCTGTAAAAAAAGAGAGAGAGAGAGAGAAACCTTGAGGACTTGATGTTTGGATTGATTTACGGAATTATTAAATTGTGAAGTAGGTAAGGCAGATGTTTGCTGCAGTGGGGAAAATGGGGCATACATGAGTTTACAGTATATGCTCTGTGTCATACTGTCATTGTTTTCAAAGTCAAAGCGAACTGTTGTCAATAAAGCATTGCAATAGTACATTGCAAGCAGACTGAAATTGCATTTCCCAAATGTGCAGGTTAAAATTAAGACATACAACTAAGAAGTATAACTGAATATAAGACATCACAACTCACTAGGACATAAAGTGCAAAAGATATTAAGATATCAGACACGATAATAGTATATATCAGTAACATAATAACAGACAACATAACAGACAATGTGAGCATACATTCTAGACTGTCAACTCCCTGGTAGGCTCACAAGATAGAATACTGATCCTTATGTTTGGATTCCCCCAACATACCTATGAAACATGATCATCATAATGTGTTTCCTCTTTTTTTGTGGCATGCTTCTGATTTAACGCGATAAGGAGCCCATAGCCCATATGTGACTCAATTAATAGCCTGTGAAAAAAACAGTGCCCTGTCTGACTCTTAGCTTATGCAGTAGCCTATTTCCATCTGATCAGTGTTTTTGCTAGCAGAGCAAAGGGATTATGTTGCTGATGTGGGCTTAGAGACAGAACCCTGCTGAGAGTTGCTCAAAGAATCATCAGGCAGCTAAATAATGGACACTGTTGTTTTCCTTGATTATGCTGAGGGGGGAATACATATAGGGGGTGTTGAGATCATGAGTAAGAGATGCAGAAATGCCCGGAAATCTGATTCACACATGTAGCCTCGGCTGCATAGTGCAGTCTGGACCCACTTTGGAGATGCTTGTATGTTATGGAGCGTGGAGTGGTTAGCTCATCTCAGCCTGGTAGAGTACACTGTTTTAAAGCAAGTCACAACAAGACGGCAGGTATCAACCTAACAAGAGTTTGTTCTGAGCGTGCTGCACTTTAGGGGATTCTGGAGCCTAGTTAAAAGCTCAGTCCGTGGGAACCATGGCTTCCAGCGAGGGACAAACACTGTCAAATTTTTATGAGCATCTCTCTCTCTCTCTCTCTCTCTCTCTCTCTCTCTCTCTCTCTCTCTCTCTCAGTGCTAATGCTTTAGTTATTTTGCTTTTTTTATTTGTCCTCATTGCTTTCTCCTGCTCTCCTTTCCCTCTCCCCTTAGGGCGAATACACCAAGCAATGGTGACTTCCCTGAACGATGAGAACGACAGTGTCACCGTGGAGTGGATCGAGAACGGAGACACCAAAGGGAAAGAGGTATGCCGCGGGCCGGCAGCCGGCGCGTCGTGCCTTAAACATTGTGAATAATGTAATGTGCCGCTCACATACAAGCACGTGGCTGAGTGGTGTGCACGGCTGCTGGCATGCAAGACAGCAGTAGTGACGGGGGCTTGTGCTTTATACACCGTTAAGGTGGTTTGAGCACTCAGAAACTAGGAGGTGCGGTGTGTGTTTGATGTGTCAGGCATGGCAGCATAGCAAGCGCTCTGTTCTTTTTTCAATTCAAAGGTACTGGAAAACTCAATTCTGCTGTGGTAGAGTGGAATGCAGTAGTCTATGCGCATAGGAATTTTAAAGAGCGGAACGGATGAGTTGACATTAAAAACGTTAAGCCCTGAAGAAAAGAAGGTTTTTTATTGTTGTTGTTGATTTTTTTTTTTTTTTTTTTTTGTACATTTTTACATTGAAAAGAAATGGTCCTTCTAATTCAATGGTGTAGATTTTCACTTGCCAAATGGGGTGCACTCGTAGTGTATAAAATCAGCTCTTCTGTTTAACCAAAAAGCCAAACTGCAAATGAATCAAGTGAATCTTGTCTCTCTCCAGATTGACCTGGAGAGCATCTTCTCTCTCAACCCAGACGTGGCCCCCGAGGAGGAAGTCGTCCTGAGTCCGGTGACCCCTCCTCCCCCCACAGCTAGTGCCACCAAGGTCAACGCCAACAAGATACCAAAGGTAGGAGCTCATTCTGCCTAGATTACATTCAATAGGAGTGAATTGAGGGTGTTCATTGAGTCCAGAGATGCAGTTTAGCACAAAAGTGAGCGGTCACATTAATGCAAATATTCTCTTATGTTCCACTTTGACACAAACCTAGTGTCAAAGTGGAACATAGTCACTGCACAGCTTTTATAGCAGAATAGATTTGTTGTCCAAAATAACTCACTATAGAGCCATTCATTTATAAACAGCTGGCAACAAAAAGTGAATACACCTCACAGCAAACAGGCCCAAATTTTGCTCAGACTGTCAATTTTGTGTGAACACCATTATCATGCACTGCCACAACCCCAGTGGACTTGACATTCGCCAAAGCTGCATAGGATGACATCGCTGAGTTGGTAGAAGTTAGACCTTGCTCTCCTTCACCCACCACTTAAAGATGCACCTCACCACTCAAATGCATTTAGGTACTTGGTCAGTCTATCACTTTTCTCTTCAGCTTCCTCAGCAAGGTTGTTGTCTCCTTTGAGGTGTGTTTAGGATCCATGCCATGCATGCAGCTCAGCTTCCGAAGAGAGGGAATCGTGCTCTGCTTCGACTTTATGGTTCTGTCTATGAACTACTGTACAGCTGCCAAGTGCTGACAGCCCTTTGAGGAAAAAGCACTTCGTAGTAGTGTTGTCCCATGAAAAGTTATGACAGAATATTTGCAATATATTTGTACTGACTTTTGTGAGATACTGTAGCTGGGCTCTGGTGTTTCAGTAGATAGATGTGAAGGAAGGGTTGTACTAAGGATTTCAACAACCAGTTTGATCAGGAGCAGATAGGATTACCTCTCTCTTTTTGGATAAAAGGCAAACTGCAGTTCTGGGCACAAAATACCCCCAGTGAAAGGATTTTTTTTCTTTTTTTTTTTTTGGTGGTCAGAATAATAGAATTAGGTCACCGTACACATACTGTACTTGGAATTCACAGCTTTTTGGAGCAGTTTACATGAAAAGTCATGCATTGCATTAGTGACTTTTTCAGATCTGTACTTTCAATCAGGTCATAGAAGTTTTGTTTAGGATTGTGGTTCAGATTTTTTTTTTTGCAAATGTCTCCCAGTTGATTTCTCTGTGTTGCACCATCTTGCGCAGAACCGACGAACCATCGCTCCTGTAAGAAATGAAGCCCCAACCAGAGAAGTCAGAGGTAAACATCCTCCCCATTGCCTTTGCGTTCAGGATTGTATGCAGCAAATCTTTCGCTCGATTTATTGGCTGCCAAGTCAAGTGTTCTGTTCTTCCTTGTTGTCATGTCATGTCTGTTATCTGCAGTTATGTCTGCTTACTCCTCACCATGTCACATGTTTGTCTTTAACAGTATAGCTTCTCTCAGGCATGTCTCTCTTATTGGCTGTCCTCTTCACTGTGCACTGTGTCGTGTGACAATTTTTTGTTGCGCGCTTCACAGCTGGTTCCACCCGAGCCCGACCAGCCCAGCAGCAGTACCAGCAGCAGCCCGAGCCAGCGCTGCCTCCCCCAACCTCACAGCCAGCCCAGCCCACCCAGAGCCAGACCGCCCAGCAGCTTGCTAATGGTAAGCCCCAGTCCCAGTCCAAGTCCCAGGCCCAGCCCAAGTCCTCAGCCACAGCCCCAATGTACAAGCAACCACAGCAGCAGCAGCATCAGCAGCAGAAGTGTTGATGGTAGTTAACGGAATCTGTGAAGTCAGGAGGGAGGTACTTTCTCCCATGTGCTCGTCTCTTAATTGCATAACGGTTCTTAAGGTGGATTGGCGGACTTGGCCTGTTTGGTGGCCTTCGTGTTTGGTGCATCCGCCTTCCCTCCACCACACCCCACCCTACCCCACCCCCTCACCCTTCCACACGCTAACAATCTCCTCTGAAGTTGTGCTGTGCTGTGCTGTTCTGACCTAGTCTTGACCTGACGTGCCCCCATGATGGAATTAGATCAGATTAATCTGTCTACTCTGACTGTGGTTGCTGCTAAACGCTAGGCTAAGCCCTTATACTGCATGCTAACCTGTGAGAGGATTCGCCTTTAGCTGTTGTGGGTCACAGGCAATTCCAAGCATCTGTGAACACGAGCTTGCATAGGCAAATTGCCTGAATTGGCAACAAACAATCTACCAACAGCCTTTTGTTGCCTCCCTGTCAGTGCTCCAAAGTCAAAGTTGGGTCAGTTTTTGTGTGTGTGATCCTAAGGTCGGCCTCCCTCTTTTTGCATATTTAATTAGTGTGGGTTTCAGGTGCGTCTGGGCTGGCCTGCTGTCACTTCAGGCTGAATCCACTGGAGAGCTTGGCTGTCTGATAGTGACTATTAGAGAGTAGCACAGAGAATAAAGGCCTTTCTTTTTTAGGGGAGAAAAGGGAGGGAAGAAGAGGAGAGAGAGAGTGAGAGAACTAGGGACAATGAATACAGAGGAGGATGGGTTTCTGGCTGTGTCGTGTTCCAGCTGCCTCTGTAATCTTCCTGTCCCTCAGCTGTCAGCCACTGGCTGTGCCCCCCACCCCCTCGGCACACTGCAGACACAACATGGAGGGATCGAAAATGGAGGAAGAGAGAGAGAGATAGAGATGGAAAGAGGGGATAGAAAGAGGGGAAGGGAGAGAGGCCTTGTATGAGAGAAAAGGCTCTTTTTCAGAGGGCTTCATAGGTCTCCTTTGTTTAGTGCAAGGTTGCTGATTGTTCTGTTTTTCTTTTCTTTTTTTCCCCCCTCCCTTCTCACATTTCCCTTCCTCTCTCTGTGTCGGCCGTGCAGCGAGGAGGAAGTCGAACTGCGTGAAGGAAGTGGAGAAGCTGCAGGAGAAGAGGGAAAGACGCCGGTTGCAGCAGCAGGAACTGAGAGAGAAGCGAGCACAGGTTAGTGCACACACACACACACACACGCACACACACACACACACACACATATCTACAGCGGCCATTTTCCTGAATGTGCACAACTAATAATGCATACATTTCCGCACGCACTCTTTGATCTCGCAGGAAGTTGACACCACTGTTCCAAACTACGAGATTCTTCAGATGATCAGAGAGTTCCGAGCTAGTCTGGACTACAGGCCCTTAACCACTGCTGATCTGGTGAGTAGAGATGCATATCTCAGACCTGCCAAGATTATACTGCATATTGTTGTCACAGCAGAGAATGAAGATCATCTACACTGTATATCTGCTGAATCTACTGAAGAGATCAATAATGGCATTTGGTCATTTTTTAATGACAGATTGAGGAGCATCGAATATGTGTGTGTGTGAGGAAGCGCCCTCTGAATAAAAAAGGTGAGTCCTTACTATTATTTTGACAAAAACTTAGGCAAAGTAGCTCTGTTTTGCTGATGTCGGGTGTGTTTGTTTGCTGGCTGGCTGATTCGTTTGGCTAATCTGTCCCTAATGCATAACAAATGTTTGTACCACTCCTGGTGGTAAATCTTTATCATCATGCCTCTACGCTAAAAAGCAGGAGGTGTGGCTTCATGGCCTGGCTTTTGAACTTTATCAAACATTCTTATCACTTCACAAAATAGCCCCATGAAGTCATACTGGGCGTGCATGCATGGCTAATTCATTAGCAAGTCCCTATTATCACGTCACTTGAAGTTGAACCTTTTGCTGCAAGTTGAAAATGCAGGCAGCTGAAAGGTAATTATTATGTTTAAAAAGCTTTGTTCAGTGCTCCATTATTATAATCCTGTAGGTTTATAGTAATTATAGTAAATGTCTGCTGTGGTTGTTCTGTGTCAAAATAAATTTTATTCATATTGTTGAGAAAATATTGCAGGTCATTGACCCTCTCTTCTCTTGCTTGAAGTGCCTGTAATAAAATCTCTCTGCTTTTTGTAGAGCTCAGTGTCAAGGACTTGGATGTGATCACCATCCCCAGCAAAGATGTCGTCATGGTCCATGAGCCCAAGCAGAAAGTTGATCTGACGCGATACCTGGAGAACCAAACGTTCCGTTTTGACTATGCCTTTGATGAAAGTGCAACAAATGAAATGGTTTACAGGTATTTAATTTACTTTCTTGTTCCTGCCCTTGCACGCCTTGCTTGTCTCTTACTACTTTTGTTATCAATTAAAGGTGTTGTACGTAATCCCATTTTTAGCTAATGTGACTCTACATGTGCCAGAAAATAATAATTCAGGATCACAGTGGGGGTCACAGATGTTGGGGAAAAGTCTTGTTAGGCATAGTGGTTCTGGCTGTTGTATTAGTTTCACAAGACTTCTAAGCACACTAGAATTTCATTCATGATGTCGTAGTATTCCCATTTATGTCACTTGCTGCCCCACCCTATGGACAAACGAGACAGAAACACACACGTCAGCGCAGGACACACCCACTGATGTTTGTGGAAGTCTGTTTCGTGAAGTCATGCTGGATCCCTAACAGGAACATGCACCAGCACTAAAGCCTCTCCTAAGCTGAGCTTGTGAGCTTGAGCAACACTGAGTTTTGAAATGTGCACTGGTATTTGTTTTCCCCTGCGAACCAAACATGAGAGCTTGTTTTTTTTTGTCTGCACTGTTCTTACTTGAGCCATAGAAACTGGTAGAACAAGCAGTGATGCGAACACAGAAGTATATAATGAGTCACCTTGGAGATACAGAATGTTTAAGTGATGTGTCGTTGCCCCCTGTCTGTCAGGTTCACAGCCAGGCCTCTGGTGGAGACCATATTTGAACGGGGGATGGCAACCTGCTTTGCCTATGGACAGACAGGAAGTGGGAAAACACATGTAAGTCTATGAATGATGATGATGATGATGTCAGTTGGACATTGATGTTGATATGCTCTACACCCTATCATGCATCCCCCCCCCCGTAATTGACATTCTGCACCTTCATGCAATTTTTTTTTTTTTAAGACCATGGGAGGAGACTTTTCCGGAAAGAACCAGGATTGTTCGAAGGGAGTTTACGCTTTAGCAGGTAATTTCTATTGGGGGGACTAATTGTCACCAGTGCCTAGCTTCAAAATTCAGTGTGCCTTAATGCAGACTCAACGCATCTGAGTGAGTTTGATATCTGTGTTTGTGCAGCACGGGATGTATTTCTAATGCTGAAGAAACCCAATTACAAGAAGCTGGACCTTCAAGTATACGCAACCTTCTTTGAGATCTACAGTGGAAAGGCAAGTAGTATACTAAGTGAACTTTGCAACACACATGCAATGAAGCTTATCCTATAGCAAAAAAGTTTCTTTTTTTCCCCCTTTTTTTCTTTTTTTTTGTCATTTCAACTTAGTTCTGCGATATCAGACCAAGTGTTTTGAAGACTTCTCAACCGCATAACTGCGCACTATATAGATTTTCTCCCATTTAAGCATGCCTTGAATATGTGTGAAGCAGTTTTGTGGCTTGGCTCACCTGAGAGTGTGTGTGTGTGTGTGTGTGGCGATGTGTTTGGACTGCAGGTATTTGACCTGTTGAACCGTAAGGCGAAGCTGCGTGTCCTGGAGGACGGCAAGCAGCAGGTGCAGGTGGTGGGACTGCAGGAGCGAGAGGTGCGCTGCACAGAGGACGTTCTAAAGCTCATCGAGGTCGGCAACAGTTGCAGGTACGGCACCATATGTACTACTCGTATGTATTATTTGGAAGCGGGAAGCCCTGGGGCCTGTCTCCTAAAAGCAAAGCACTGTAGCTAACTAAGTTAGCAACTATATGTTGGTTGCAATGCTATTTGCCTATTGCCAACTAACTAAGTTGCAACTAAGTTAGAAACTATGCTTTTGGGAAGCGGACGCCAGATCTCACCGTCTCATGGTACTGAAACGGGTGCCTCCTGCATTCCCTAACATGGAACAAGGCAGAATGACTAAACCCACAATCGTTAAGCTTGCTGTACACGCTAGCCCTTAAGTGGTGTAGATAACTTGTGCACACTAGGTTTGAGATTGTCAGCTTGGCAGAGGCTTGTGATGACGCTTATAAGGGTGATTTATTGCTCCATGTTGAATTGACGCCGTCACACTACAGAGCCACTGTGTTGACGTGAACCCCAATCACGCAGAGCCTCTACGTCGCCTGCCATGTGCCTCACTGTAACCACTACTTTGTCAGCAGGCACTACTTTGTAGGCAGTCATGAAAAGTTTGCTTGCTAACAGAACTTAAACTGGCTGCCCAGAAACCCGTAGGTAGTTCTGATATATTTTTACTGTAATAATGAGACTGAAATGGCTACAATTTAACAAAATGAAAGTTAGGGCCAGTAAAAGCGATTTGATGAAGCGGGCTATGCGGTTGTGAACAGACTCTACATAGAATTTCAAAAGGTCTGCGATGGCTTTATCTGCATCTCCATGGCCTGGTGACTCTCCGACCAAACTGAGTGTGGCCAGCACAAGCGGTCTTTACAAGTGGTGATAATCCAGCAAATCAGTGCAAATCCAGGGGGGTGTTATTTTTTGCCTGGCTCCATGGCAGACATTCACAGGCTTCCAACAGGCCTAACCTAATTAATGAGCCTGGTTAAAAAAAAAAAAACCCTAGCCGGTAGCCACAGGGTTGTGACCATGTGACCAAACCAACTTATCGTAACAGTACACACACAAACTATGTCTTTAGAGAGCTACTGCAGAATGGGTCCTATGTCTTGGTCTGGATTTTTCGTTTTGTTTTGTTTTTTGTTTTTTTGTGAGTCTTGCACGTTGTTTCTTGTTATCGTTACAATAAAGCACATGACATTTCAAATGCACTTTTGAGAGGGGAAGTTGAGCAATAAATATATAATGTGAATAAATGTGAATGTGCTTGCCTTTGGCTTTGCTTTAGGACATCGGGCCAGACGTCTGCCAATGCCCACTCCTCCCGCAGTCATGCTGTCTTCCAGATCATCTTGCGTCGGAAAGGCAAGATGCACGGCAAGTTCTCCCTCATTGACCTGGCGGGTAACGAGCGTGGGGCGGACACCTCGAGCGCTGACCGGCAGACTCGCCTGGAGGGTGCAGAGATCAACAAGAGCCTGCTTGCACTGAAGGTACTACAACAGATTGAACCACTGCTTTACATTGCGCTTGTTTGTTTTGTACATTGAATTCCCTCCATTGTTTACAAAAACGAGGTCATTGTTTACAGTGGGGGGTTTTACGGTTGCTGAGTGTGGTCCATCTGTGCCTTGAGCTTCACTGGTGAAGGCAGATGCTCCATATATTTAGGCCTAGACCTAGTCTCGATGGTCCTCAGTTATTTCACTTCAAAAGGCCCTTTGACTACGATATCCTGGCAGCATTTTCAAAGCCTTTTATACCCTCCTGTTTTTTTTGTTTTTGTTTTTTTTTTCTGAAGCATTTAGTAGTTGTTCCCCATTTTTTTTCTCATTTGAAAAGAGTACCTGCCACATTTATTTTTAGCCTCAGCAGCAGCAGTTCTCGGTTTCTTTTTCAACTGTCTGCTTTATGCATCCATCTTAACAGGAATGTATTCGAGCCCTGGGACGCAACAAACCGCACACGCCTTTTAGAGCCAGCAAACTCACCCAGGTGCTCCGAGACTCTTTCATTGGGGAGAACTCCCGGACATGCATGGTAAGTTTCTCCTTTCTCTCTCTGTGTTTCATTCCCCCCCTCGTCGCTCGTAACTTTCTTTCACTGGCACTCTCTTTCGCTCTTCTTCACTGACGTCACCGGCTTTCTCTCTCTTCTTCTATTCCCTCTCTCTGCCAGAGAGCATTGAAAAAGCGCGCTTTGTCCAGCCTGAAAGGGATGGCTTGTCTTTTGACTCACTTATGTCTCTCTCTCTCTCTCTCTCTCTCTCTCTCTCTCTCTCTCTCTCTCTCTCTCTCTCTCTCTCTCTCTCTCTCTCTCTCTCCCCAGATTGCGACAATCTCTCCTGGTATGGCCTCCTGTGAAAACACTTTGAACACACTCCGTTATGCCAACAGGTGAGGACCCCCAGTTAAAGTCAATGGGGGGTTAAAGTCAATGAACTCTTCAGGCAGTTGGCATGAAGAGGAACAACTGGCCTGTGTGCTGTGTAACTACATTGTTATATCCTTCGGTATTGCCTACCGTTCAAGCCCTGGTAGGAGCAGCCTGGAAACGGTACCTCGGTTTATGCAGTTGTGTCCTGAAGGTGAACTTGATTGAACTGACTTGCAATGAAGAGGCCATTTTGTCTTCCTATTGAACAGAATTTGGAGAGGATGTAGGAGGGTGGTAATTGAGAACAGTTCCAGTTAAGGGTTGTTTTTTTTTTTATTATTATTATTTTCTTTCCAATGTGCCTGTTGTGTCCTGACCCTCTCGTCTCCTCTCTGTGTGTCTCCCTGTCCCCCTCTCTCTCTCTCTCTCTCTCTCTCTCTCTCTCTCTCTCTCTCTCTCTCTCTCTCTCTCTCTCTCGTCCTGTCCGGCGGTCCTCAGAGTGAAGGAGTTTGGGATTTGTCCCTCAGACATCCCCTTCTCCCAGGGCGGAGGAAATCGCCCTGAGCTCTCTCCCGCCCATGAGTATGACAGCATTCCTACTTCTCTCTTTCCTTGCCACTCATCTCACAGGCACCCATTTGAGCTTCTATCCCCCCCTTCTCCTTTTCTCTTCCTCTTTTTCTTTTCATGTTCATTTCTTTTTGTTTGTGCATTGTGCATGCAAGGGCACTGGCATGCAAGAAAATGCACACAAATCTCATAAGGATTACGTAACACAAAAGCAAAGCACCATGAGTAACATTCTCCATTCATATGGAATTGCAGCCTATGTGGTTTGTTAGTTTTGGTTGTTTTGGCTGTTGTGCTCGTGACCGGATTAACACCTTTCATTTTTCAAAGCTTTTTTTTTTTTTTTTTTTGTAACTGTCATGGTGGCTCATCATTTTGCCTCTTAATCCTGATGTCTTGTACCGTAAATTTTGTCTACTGTATTTCTTTTTTGCATTGCGCTTCTAAACCTAATTTAGCTTTCGGTAGGTGTTCTGCTGTACTGTTTGGTGGTTGCACTTGTGGGGCACGTTCAAAGATGACACCATTAGCAGCCAATTGAGTTCACAGTGCGTGGGGAAAGACTTGTTTGAAGTAGGGATTGTCGAATGACATGAATTGTGATGGATTGTGTGTATTACCCTTGGGTTACACGGGGTTTGTTACAGAAGCGTCAACAGACAGACGCTGCACCGCTAGGTCTGGTGTAGCCAGTTCTATTCATTGCTGTGTACATGTAAGCTGTGTTGCAGCATACATGACATGAACTTAAATGCTTGAATAACTTGGCCATTGCAGCCTTACGCGTTAGGATGTAAATAAAGCAGTTTAATAACTGGCCTGATGATCACAGAGGAGAATGTGAATGAGACAGATTTAGGTGTTGGGGCTGGCTCCTGGCTGCATATGGTGGCATCACTCGTACACGTGTACACGTGTGTCCAGGTGAGTTGTGTTGCGTGCCCTTCCGGTGTGTGTGTGTGAAACCGGTGTTGTTTTGGCTGCAGGGTGAAGGAGCTGACAGTGGACCCCAGCACAGTGGTGGAGAGCAGCAGCCGGCCCAACATCCACGCCGTCAGCCAGCTGGACCTGATGGACGAGGAGTGGGACATCAGCAACTCCCCACAGATGGGGAGGGATGACCTCAAGCTGCTGTGTGAGCGCAATGTAAGACCCAGGGCTTCAGTCTTTTTTTTTTTTTTACTGAAAAAAAAAATATTGACTGACACTCCCAAACTGTGGGACGCAAACTGGCACTAGAGGGTGGGTGAGATGAAAATGGCAATGGCGGATATTCTACTAGAAATAATGCTACTTATTATTATTATTATTATTATTATTATTATTATTATTATATGCTTATTATGATCTATTATTATAGTACCCTATTGATAAGTACTGATAGATTGTGGGCTGTCAATTCATGCCTGGTATGCTTCAAGATAAAAGTAAAGTGATGCAAGTGATTTAGGGGTGTGCAAACTATATTCAAATGTAGAAGGGGGTGCGTGGGGAAAAAGTTTTTTTTTTTTTTTTTTTTGTGTATTTGCGTCCTGCATGTCCACCCTTGCTGAGCTTGTGTGTGTGTGTGTGTGTTGGTCTCCTCTGCTGTCTTAGGAGGAGGAAGTGTCTCCTCAGCTCTTCACTTTCCATGAGGCCGTGTCCCAGCTGGTGGAGATGGAAGAGCAGGTGCTGGAGGACCACAGGGCCGTCTTCCAGGTGACTAAGCCTTTTTTTATTAATTAAATTTCTTTGTAATTCACAAAGTAATTTAACTCTAAAAGTAGTTCCAAAGTCTGAGACGGCTTAGGAGAAGTCCAGAGGATTTCTAACTAAACAAACACCAACTCATAACATGTCATGTCACTTATTCAAGCATCTATCATCAAAAGAACAAAAACGCGTCTTGCAAGGAATGCTGTAACGGCACACCATGGTACTCCACAGACCTGTCACTAATGAACAAATCACTGATGTAAATGCAAGCAGGCTTGTGTAGGGGAGCTGATGTCAACCATGGCGACAAGAGTTGCTATTTATCTTAACTAAACTAAAAGGTCTCAGGACCTTTGTGGTCAAGTTCTAAGATTCTTTGGTAACGCTGAGATAGCAACTATTTAAGTGTGATTTAGGGGGTTCTCTTGGCGCTAATATAAAGACCCTGTTACTGATCAACATTAAGATGTAGATTTCAACTTGAAATTCGCTAGTGTGCCATGTAGATTTCTAGGCTATAAGCAGACTTGCTTGATGACTGATGATTGGTTCTGAGCAGGAGTCCATCCGGTGGCTGGAAGAGGAGAAGGTGCTGATGGACATGACGGAGGAGGTGGATTACGATGTGGATGTCTACTCCTCCCAGCTGGAGCAGATCCTCGACCAACGGATTGATATCTTAGTTGAACTTAGAGGTAATGACCTCTGTCAGCTGAGTTATGACTGCATAATGTAGAGAGTATTTTCTATTCAGTTGAATTGAAAGTTATAAAGTAATTATATGAATGTATATACAGTGTAATAAAGTAGTTATTAAAAGTAATTGATCAGTAACTATCATAAACATACTTTATGATTATAAATGATTTATAATGGTAACTAATTTATCACTTTTTTTTTTTTTTTTTTTTAATTTTTATTAACAGATAAAGTGAGGTCATTCCGTTCTGCACTCCAAGAAGAGGAACAAGCCAGTAAGCAGATCAATCCTAAAAGACCCCGTGCTCTGTAGTCGGTGAAGCTGTGTGTGTTCATATGCGCGGATTTTGACTGTGCACGATCATGCAACGAAGCACGTCACTAGATGATTAGGGTCGACCACACAGGATTCAGTTTATGTCCAGACAAAAAAACAAAACTTAAAGGAGCCGTGATCCTTTCAGCCTCTTTGTAGTTTCTTTGTTTTACCAATAGACGGTCAGTGTTCATTGTCTACATTCATATGACCTTTCGAAGGACTTGGGTTGGGGGAACGCAACGGACACGGTGGTCATGTAATGTGAAAGGCTTCCTTGTAAGTGCAGGTTCATGATGGTTGTCGGAAGTTTTACTTTATTTTATTTTTTTATTTTAATGATAGTTTTTTTTTTGTTATTTTATTTATTTCTTTTAAATGTCCTGTTCATTTTTTTTTTTTTTTTTATTGTACGGATGTTTACTTGGTCCAGTCGATACCTCCCCACTTGTTTATTTAGCTTAGTTTTCTTTGTTGTTTTTCTCCCGAGATGTTGAAGTTGTTCTGAAAATCAGTTGTTTTTAGCAGGCTTTAATCACTGATAACCATGTTCTACAGGCATCACACGGAATGTTGGCTTTCACCGTTTCTTTTTAACTCCTGTGTTCTATCTATCACTACAGTAAATATTTTCATCGTACAGTCAGTGGGCAGGTTAGTAATGCTGCTTACTGTTTGAAGAGAATGAGTTGCAATTAAGATGCACTTTTTTTCCTCTTTTACGTTGTTAGTTTCCTTGTTATACTCCACGTCTCCTATGACCTTGTCTGTAGTGTTTGGTCTTTGTGCCATATCAAACCATGAGGTGGCTAACAAGCTCTCACCAAACTACTACTTCCTCTACATGTAGTACTGATTATGAATTTCACACCACTAAACACTTTGTAAAAACAAACGCGAAACCATGAAGTTAGGACGGAACTATTACATAATACTGATATTTTCAGCATTTCCACCAAATGTTTTGGTGGCTAAATAAAGACTGATTTGACATGAGATCCAATTGTTGGGTTCTGCGTGTTTCAGCCAAGGATTTTTGCACTACCAATAAGGGGCTAGGTATTTGTTAATGTGAAATGGAAATGATTGAAGGTTCAGGTCATTTTCAAAATGAACCCTGAGGTGTGTAGAGAGGTGTAACTGAACAGAACTCTTATGTGTAAGAAGTCACACTTCGCTATCTTGGAGGGGGGAAATAAATGTACATTAGTGCTATTAAATTCCATAAACTGAAGTGGAGCAGTGAGGGCTTCTGACTAAAAAAAGGAAACAAATCCCAATCTGATTACTCATCTTTTATATAGTCTGTGTTCTTACAGTGCTAAGTAGCTTAACTACTGTATCTTCTTTGTCTCTCCTGTCTCTCTCTCTCTTTCTCTCTATGTAAGGTTTGGATCACAGGTATGAGCCTGATTGGGACACAGGCGATGCAGTCTCAGACACACAGAGCCAGGGCAGTAGTCACAGTGATAAGCCAGGGCCAGAGACGCAGCAACAGCAGCAGCGACCAAAGGCATTGGTGAGGGGCAGAGGAAGGCCAGTGAGGACCAAGACAGCGCAGGGCAAGACAGTAGAGGCCTGTGAGGGTGACCGCAGGGATCAGAAATGAGAGCCACAGCTGGACTGGGGGATGTATGTGGGTGTATTCTTGTTTTCCCCCCTTTGTGAAAGCAGCATTAAGAATTTTGTATCATAAATGGTCATATTTTTTTTAAGTAGACAGGTGGAGATGATGCCTTTTGATTTCTTAGTTTATAAACTTAGATTTCAAAATGAAGGTATTTACAAAGAAATATGGAGAACAGATGTACAGTCAAGGGGAAAGGCAACACTTAATACATTATTAAATTATGTAACTGCATATTTTACACATTAAAATAGTGTTACTGTTCTTCCCTCTAATATTTTGAGACATTTGCTTGTAGAAATTCAGATGCAGGTTTTGAAGCAGTGTTCATTTCACACACACACAGCAGTGTCAGTTCAGAGGCGGAAAATTGTCTCTCAGATGAACTGCATCTATGGGTTCACAGCTGTTCTCATCAGCTTGGGGCACAGTGTCATTCTCCTCACTGAGGGCTCTTTAGATACATCCCAGGGTCGTCTCCAACGGGGTTATGAGAAGTGGATCCCAGCTGAGTTGAAGGCATGAAGAAGCCTGTAGATTAAAACAATGATCAAAATGTCTTATCTGTACAACGCCCGACTTAATTTAGTGGTTAATGACCATAGCTAATTGGTCCAGTTATGAATAACCACTTCATTACTGCAAAGTGATAGCAATATCATGGGTATGGTTTTAGTGGCAACATAAGAAGGGGGGTTAGACTGTGGATGCATTCATTGCTGCCACTTACACCATGAAATCATCTATGTCCATGGAACGAGCCCTTTTCTCACTGAATCCCGCTTCTTGGAGGACGCTGTCAATTTTGGCTGCAATGCTGAAGTCCTGTGGGATGTCCTGTTTAAACATGTAAAATATGTCAATACAAAGACACTTTGTTAAAAGGGAACGATGAAATATGTTTGAAACTCAAACAAATCGCCTTACAATGTTGTGTAGAGAACAGTGGATTCTGTAATTTTTCTCCAACAGCTGCTCTACTGCTGTGGACCTGCAAAAAAAAGACAAGTTACTTCAAGATGCTCTATCTAAAACTGTTTATTATTTTCAACAGAAGCAGTAGTACTTACTTGAAGGCTGCACTAAGTGTCTTGTTCTTTCTCACAAATGCAATTCTGACCAAACCATCCCATTCCTTTGGAATATAAAAAACAAACAAACACTGTTGAGGCACACACAGCTATGGCAGTTCACTGTGAGCTCTTGACTATGAGTAATGAGGAAAATCCAAATCATACAGCATAGCAAACAAGAGGCAAGTCAAGGCATGTCTACTGGCAAAAGCTAATCTTACTGGTTAATGTTTAGAACTGGTGTGGCGCCATCATGTTCCACATCAGGAGACCAGTATGATTGACTTAATGAATGGACAGTGACGTATGAAGTTTGAAGATAATCTCAAAACACGTCACAGCTCTATGCACAATGCATGCCTATTTGCATCACTTGAATGATTTCCTTTCTCTATAAATAGTACCACATCTATTCTTATATATTTGCCTACAAAAACTATCCTGGATGTAGGCAATGATGTTCTATTTATAGCTCAAGGCCCCATGCCTCAAAAAAAAAAAACCCCACCATTTTCCTATGGAACTGTATTATTCATTTTTGATATACACAGGAAATATGTGATATTCATTGGGCTATGTTAAGGGATCAATTAAAAAAAAAAAAAAAAACATCCTGCAAAAGCTAAAATAACCAACAGAAAAGCACCTTCAGCAGCTTCTTACTGGGTTCTCAAACAGGCACCTTATTTTATTTATCAAAATAAGGTAAATTACAGTGATTTAGCCGAGGCCTTTGCAACAAAAACTGGCGAATTACATATCAAAATAATGTTCTGTAATAAATCATACAACCCACAACTTCTCTCCCCAAAACAAGACTGTTTGCATGCTTTCCTCGTTTGTTGAACAAAAGTAGCCACCAGTGGGCAAGCAGTTTGTCCTTTACAAGGATGAGGAGAACAGGAACAGGACTTACCTGGAAATTAATTGGAGGTGGAGGATTCTTTGGCTCTATTCTAACCACGCTGGATTCTACTTTAGGAGGTGGTCGGAAGTTATTTTTTCCCACCTACATTTTACAACACAAAGAAAGTGCTTCTTGGTAAGAATGAATGGACACCCAAATGAATGACTACATTACCGAACATTATCCGTAGAGGATATATGATATCCAAATTCAGTTTAATTATATTTGTAAAGCTCCAAAGAGCATAGTAAACACAATACAATTGTCCAGTGGTGCTTTATAGAGAGTATAAGGAGCACCCAAGAGTAACGGGCAAGATAAAACTTGGAAATCCTTTCACTTCGTGCAAAGCAGGTGGAACAAAATGAGAATTGGGCGGAGCCACTAGGCGGCATTCACCTGGCTAGAAAAATAACTTCCTTTTCCATACCTTCATGAGATGATCCACTCGTGAGAGCAGCTGTGTGTTTATGGAGAGTCTGCAGTACAACTTGTCCCCTGGCTTAGCCACCAGCCGCATGGCAAATTCCCTCTGGAACATCAGGACTGCACACCTGGGTGGAGCAGCAAACAGGTTTACAAAGATCATCAGCGTCATTCAGAGAACACCATTACTTAAATATCACAAAATTTCCTCAGCTCTGATGTCATCCTACCTAAAGAATGGTCGATGAAGCAACAACTTGAACACAAATGGAGATGAAATCTATAGAGGGTAAAAGGAGAGTCTGTTAGCACAGTAGGCACAGTCATGACATTCTTTAATACTTGTTATAAAAAGATTCAATGCTTTAGTTGTAGATATAAAGAGCAAATTGTACTCTTCTAAAAGCCGTCTTGATTCATACCTGATAGGGCAAGTTGGCTACGCAGACATCAAAAAAAGGTAATTCTGTTTTGAGGACATCTCCAATCAAGATCTGCAGCTTTGTCTGCATCGGTCTGAGAGTACAAAGAAATTATGTTATTTTTATGTACAGTTTTTAAATTTCCCTTTCGGGCAAATGCCAAGAGGTCCAAGGATATGTTACTGACACAAACATTAACACTTACGTGCATTGTACTCTCTTCTGAAGTTCAGCAACCAGCCTGGTATCCAACTCACATGCTACAACCTGATGAAACAGCATTAGAACAAGTTAGCGGTTTTGAAGGTAATTTTGATATTGAGACAACTGACAGTCCTCAACCCCAGGTACCTTCTTTGCTTTCTCTAGGAGCTTTACTGTCATGTTACCAGTTCCAGGTCCAACCTCCAGCACCACATCTGTAGGTCTAAGAGCAGCCTGCAAAATATTTGCATGCACACATCATTGACATCAGTTGGCAAGATTTGGCATAACTACATTTTTAAACCACAACAGACACACACACACACAAACGAACGAACGAACCAACCTTTTCAATTATTCCGTTGACAACCAGGGGGTTTTTCAGGATGTGTTGGCCAATGCCAGTATTGAACATAATACCTAAAAGATACAAGCATAAAGGCACGGAACACAACATAAGACTTGACGCACTTTGCCTGACTTACTTTCCTCAACACAGGACATGGTACACTTTCCCAAACTCTAGTTCAATGAATAACAGTGAGATGATCATACAGAACTACTTAAATGTATAACTTACGTAAGTTGATACAACTGATCTACATGACATTACATCAAAACATAGAAAGTTAGCTGCTAGCTATCGGTAGAAAACCTTGGACCAGCCAGCTCATGGGATCAGCTGTCCGTGGATATGTAAAGAAAAGCAACAAATGCCACATGAACAAACCTTGGCTTTTGACTTCCTGGTGTTGTCGAGACTTTTTCTCTGCTTTGACTTTAGGCATTTTGGCAGTTTTTGGCGATATTCCTGAATTGGATATACGGTCCTCTTGCACACGTGTTTACAAGCGACAGGAAGAACCTCTTAGCAGTTTTAACACCGATACTTGAAAATGACCCATAGCGCCATCTGCTGTTGGGAAGACTATAAAATGATGCAAATGCACAGTTGCAGCTACAGTAAGTCCTTCTCTGATAATTATGCAGTTCTCCAAATAATTATTTGAATATGATTAAACGATGATCTTATCAGTTACATGACTTACGTGTACTACCATATTCAAAGTAATTCGTTTTAAATCCATTCATTAATAACATTCATTTTAAAAACAGACCATTTAATGCAAACACAATTGATCAATACAAGCAAATCCATATCGGCCATGTTCTGTTTATTAGAGTGGATGTGGGGGGACATAGAATGAATGAAAATATAAATTAAGTAAATAAAAATACTGAAATATACTGTGTACAGAGTATTTATTGAAAAAAAAAAAAAAACTCAAAATCTATACCTTATGTATACGGTGATGTGGTAATATACAACTTTAACTAAAATGCTGTTAACTGTAGAAAAAAAACTATTTACACATACACATAAAAGGATACAATTTTCATAATGCCATATATTACAAGATTTACATTCATATGAATACAACATTTTTGTTATGCAATATACCAGACAAATCATGGGTTGACACTTGTCGTTTCCTCAATTTGGAATGCTCTCAAGCCCCAATGCAATGTCTCTTAACTTTGGATTATCCATCCAGTTCACCCTCGTGGCAATAATTATCCCCTGTAGAGAAATGTACTTATATTTTTTAAAAAATTCAAGAGGAGAGTAATCTTCATCTTAAAGAGCAGGTAATTATCAACAGAAATAATATATACTGTAAAAAGACATGTGAAACAATATAGCAAAAACAGACAGGGTTCAGGCAGTAAGCAATCAAAAACATGGTATAAAGTTCCGTACCCTTAGAATATTCTGTGACACGGCAATGACCTTCTGATGTTTCTCCATCACTGTGTCAGCTTTCTCCATGGTGCGCCTCTCCACCTCACCCTGATTCTCTCTCATCTTCTTCAACTCAGCCATCTCCTGCATCTTCTTCTTTATCAGCACTTTCAGGTCTAACAAATAAAGGGTATTAACTTGTTATTACTCTATGCTTTAAGTTATTACTTGTTATTACTCAAATTCTGTATGTTATTATTCTACTCTATGCCTTTCATTTTAAAAGGTACTTCATGAGACAGCACTACAAGGATTCAGGAAAAACTGAAAGTGAGGGCATAATTCCTTGTTGAGCAATATTAGAACAATCCTTTGTGCAATGCAGTACAAATGCAATACAGTCATTACAGCAATATTACCAAGCCTTTCTTTCTGTAAGCTGGTGATTTGGTCTTGAAGTTCACGAGATTCCTACCAAAATATGAAAAATGTTACAAACGGTTAATATGTGTTTAAGTACAATAACAACAATCTTTTATAATGATAACAATTCAATATATTCAGTCTTCCATGTATTGTGACTGTGTTTATGTTTTTGCCAGGAATTTGGATAACACACCTGTTGAAGTTTTCGTATTCTTCCAAACTGGCTTACACTGTGATGAGCCAACATTTTAATTTCCCTGTATATGAGATAAAAATACAATAAGTTGAGTTACTTCTTCATTATTTGCACAACCTGCATTTTAGTTTAAAATAAAGGGCTACGTACTCTGAACTTTCATCATTCTGGGTTAGCTTGGTAGTGATGGCATTCCAGACTTGCATCCTAAAAAAAAAGACTGATAGTTATAAACACCTGGAGATTTTATGCTCTATGCTTTTAATCTGATCAAAGATCAATGTAACTCCTGTATCGTAGCTATAGTCAAGTCGTCAGTATGAAAATATCGCACAGATTTGAGAAAAGTATTCACAGTGGATAAAGAATTTTTGTAGTATAACAATGCACACCACATATTTGAATATGATGAGATTAACGTAACTAGTTGCATTCTGTTTGGTTATTCACAAATCCTGGAACAGTGTTTACATAAGATGATAATCATGAGAATAGGCTACAGCCTCAGTAGAAGAGCTCAACAAACTAAGTTCGATGAACTGTGCAGCAGCCAGCAGCAGTGCCACATTGTGCATAGGTAATGTTACCTGTTCAAAGCCAGTGTTTGGTTGAAAAGCCTAGTTCTTTCTTCTTCCAGTCCCTCTTCGTACACTGATCTAAGGTTAAGAGAAATGCATGTCCAGATCAATTTGACATTGTGCAAGTTACTACTATGAATTTAGCTATTACTCAAGTGAGATAAACAATTAAGTTTCTTAACAGACTATAAGCATACTTACATATCTGCATCATCACTAACCAGTCTTTTATTAGTTCCTGTGAATGGGATGTCAACATGATCATCACCACCATTAACAAACAAACCAAACAAGATAACGTTACAAATACAATACAAATAAATATATGGCTAACTGAATTTACAGTACTTTACAGCAATACATACCTAAGCTGGCTTGTACCATAATTTCAAAACACTGGTTTGATAAGGTCTCCTTCATCCTGATAGGAAAGGGTTTAGATAAGTTACTGGAAGCAAGTACATTGCATACTAGACTACAGTAACTTACACTGCACATTGTTGAGTTAAGTGCTTAGTTATCAATGATATGATAGCATGTAATACAACCTCACTAAATCGATGGCTGTTACTGTATCGGGGATGGTGGCAGGCGAGCAACCATTGAATCCACCAGATTCACTGTCTGCTGAAACACCGTCAAACTGTTTACAGACGTCCATTGTGGCCTAAAAGAAACATTCAAGACATAAACAACTCTCGAGCATGTAGACAACCTACCGTTACAAAGAGAGCCAAGTTAGCATCACAGACCGACATGTCATATTGTGCATAAATACCACTTTTTCCAGTAATTATTGTCTGGTTATCAGTAACATTAATTGTTACTTTTCTTAATTTAACGTTGAGTCGTATGCTAACATTACTGGCTGACACTGGCACAACAGTATATCAGACAAAGGATCTAAACGTTTGACACCAAAAAAATTAAATAAAGATTATACCCGCAAGACCATAACATCTTTAGCAAAACTGCTAAAATGTGATCGATAAAGAACTACAGAAACATACCAAATTCCCGAAACGTATGCTAGAGCAACAGCGCTAACTCGCTGGGCTAGTTCACAACACTGAATAAACCGCCAGGAAATGCAAACGCATACCACGTGACACACCGCTGCCAAAGCCCAGCCTTATTTATAATCTCCAGAATAAAGGTAGGTATATGGTGTCAGTTCAGTCGGCGGCGGTCATGGTTTTGCTACAAGAAAAGTCGCTTTAGCTGTTCTATCACTTAGGTAAATATTCTATACTTTGTTTATTTTGTTGCCTGTATGGAAATGTGTGTGATGGCTATGAAATCTTCACTTCCAAGTAGACTGACAGGTCGAAATGTTTATTGTCTTGGGGTGATTAGATACAGTAACGTTACTTGTGCTTGATAAACTGACATTGACAGTGGCTTGCTGGAAGGCTAACGTTTAAGAAGTAAGTTGGCGCATTGATATTAGTATGTCTATTATCCTCACATATTATAGCTAAATTGGGGTATCCGACCCGATATGGTTCAGACTGAATATTGTGTGCAATTATGTTTTAAAGGGCTTAATGTTTGAATAAATGCTCTCTGTTGCTAAGCTTGTTAGCAAAATAGTCGCTTAGCTTTCACCCCCATAGCCAGATGAAGACGGTATTTAAAATTTGTTTAAATTAGAATTATGCTCTTGGACTCATCTCAATAGCGCATCTAGCTGTAGACTAGCCGCATCCTCAGCATCCACCGCATGCTATATCATAAGCTATACCATTTCCCTATGTGCGGCAACTAGCTGACTGAATTTGTCCTCTAACAACTACGTACAACAGCTCCATCTTCAGGTGGTGCAGTAAATTTAACCCGGAAGAAGAATCCCGAGGTCGTCATGGGAAGCAAAGTTAGCAGTGGCAAGATGGCTGCTGCTGCTGTTGCCGGACGGGTCGTTCAGGTAAGAGGTCTGAGAAATGTTGAAAACACTGATTCATGATTCTAACTGGGATACTTTCAGTGTTGGAGACTGTGTATATTGCTGTCGTTGAAAACGAAATGGTTTATGCTGTCTGAAATGTCTTTGCTTATTGTTTAGTTTGTGGATTTGTCGGTGTCTGAATGCCCTTGTCAAGCAGTGGCTAACGTTGGTTGACTTGCTAATCAGCCAACCATCATCTAGTGTTGTTGTTGTTGTTGTTGTTTAACTTTATTGTAGGGAATTCTTATCATAAAATATATGTGATTTCTTTTGATGTTCTCTTAAGTCGTTATGACTACAGACTGCCATGTTGAACCAACAACCACACTGGTAAACTTTCTCTCAACACTGCTGTCAAAGTAGCATTTGCTTGCCTCTTATGGCTTTGGAAATGACGACCAATGGCCTTTTAAATACCGTAGACATTCCAAGAAACCTTAACCGGCTACTGTTGAAAGGAATGTTCAACGTTATTTATACAACCGGCTCTGTTTTTAGACGAAATTCATACAGTTATCAATATAAATATGGCTATGTCATCATGTCCTCTCTGTTATGATTGTATTTTTCAGGCCGTGCGACCACACGCACCTATGATAAAATTTCCCAACCGACAAGGCTTGCCCAGACCAAATGGTAAGTTTTATTTTGCATGAGGGTGTTTGTCCATTCAAATGAAGCAAGACAGTTGGCTATCATTAACGTTATTTGTCAGGGTACAAGTTTACTATGCACAACCATGTTTATGAACAGCTCAAGAAGCACTGAAAATGGTAGCTGCTAGTCCTGTCCCAGCAACTTCAACGAGTTCGGCACCATCAGCACCAGCTCTACCACCAAGATCCCTTGGACCTGTTAGTCGATTACCTGGTACCCCAGACACGATTGCCACAGTTAGAGATTTTCCACAAAGGTATCGCAGAAGGCTACTAGCTCCTGAGGAAATGGACTTTATTCAGGTCAGTGTCATAGCTGCTGTGGTGGTATTTTCCTGCATCACATTTTTTCTTTTTCACATCACACAGTTATATTTTATGAAAATGTGGAGTGGTGATATGAGTGAAAACTGTGGATTTGGATTTGGATGTTTTAGACTATGGGTAATTATTTTAAAATATCAAATCCCAGTTGTTTATAGATTGATTTGGTCAGAAAAAGGTTATTCAGTGAGATGAAAGACTTTCAGATCTCTTCCCTTCATGATGGCAAGAAGGCAAACTTCTTGAATAAAACCACCTCCGTTTTAACCTGTCTGCCTGTTTGTTTGTTTTGTCCCCCAAAATATGTAACAACCTTGGAGCTGTTATTAAAACGTCCAACAAAGGTCCCTTGTGTCGTTTGTGTGACTGTTCTTTTAATCACGAACAGGGCACTAAGGCTCTTTAAAATGGGTTGAAAACAGTGTTGTGGTCCTTTCCCCTTTTGGTTTTCTGATCAAGTATATTGGCAGACTTTATTTAAGCTAGAAAAGGATACATATGTGACCTGAACAATAATTTCCATTCTTGAAAGGACCCCCTTGTCCCTAAAATATTTTAATTCAAAAATTGAAATATTTCATATCAGTGCTTGGCCACAAGGGCGCACTATGGAATTATTACAGACAGAGCCGTGTCGGCTCTGATTACAGGCATATGTAGTTTATATGAAAGAAGTACCGGTGTCTGTATTTTCTGTAATGATTTAGATATTAGGTAAAAAAAAAAGTTCAGTTAAGTAAGACTTTTCATTGAATGCATAAAAAAAAAAAAAAAACCCAAAATGTCTTAAATTGGCGTTTTAAATTGACAATATGCTGATAGTAATATATGCCTCACAAGAAATCCAAATCAACACTAGAACCTGGTAGAAATAATATTTTGCGGTAATATTTGTGTCTGCATATCAGTGAACACTACAGACTACTCGTGAGTTTCACATCTTTGTAAAAGTTTAATGCGTGTTAGGAAAGATTGTTCGACTGCACCCATGCTGCCATAGTGGAGGTGGCAGGGCAACTCCAGCAACAACCGAAAATTCTTGGAACAGACGCATTTGTAAAAATTTAAATTTTAACCATTGTTTTTCAAACTTTTACTGTAAGTCCAAGTCCTGGCCTCAAGTACTCTGAGCCTGTGAGTTTAAAAAAAAAAAAAAAAAAAATTCCATCCAAAAAAAGCCCCATCATGCAACCCTGTGTTTTTTGTTCTCTTCACAGAGGGGTGGACCGGAGTGACGAGAAGAATCAGCAATATCTACCCAGAGTCCTTACTTGTTTTCTTTTTCTTCCGTTTTATGTTGCCTAATTTTATTCCTCAAACACAATGGGGACACCTCAACAAGTGAGGCTGCCACTTTTCATCTTAAAAATCGCAGAGAAAACAAACATAATTTAATTTTTATTTGTGGAAAAAAATGTACATAAAATATTTTTGAAGATGTAAGTATTTTACTGGATTGTTTTATTGATTGGTTCACGGACTGTGTTCTTCCACCTGTTATTAACCTAAGGAGAGGTTAAGTATCTTGAAGTATACTAGTGACAGTCCTGCTCTGGGAAAAGCCAGCAAGTCCAGTTTTCACAGCAGTACATTCTTGCATCTCTGCTTCTCATCCAAAGCTGCTTTGTTTGTAATTGCACATGTTGCTAATTATTACTCCCTCTCAGTTAGCTTGGCTCAAATCCAAATCAGTCCAACTCTGTCGGTCAGGCAAAAACATCTGTCTGTATGAAGTCCAACTGCTGCTGGAATGGTCATAGACTGAATGTCAGGACAGAAGATCTTCACTATTAAAGTATTTAATATGATTTATTCATCTGAGTGGGACAACTTCTGTTTGTTGAAAAAAGTTTGTGTATTCCAAATAAATTGTAGGCACTGACTTAACATTGCCAATGCAACAATGTGGACAACACAGTGAATTACATTAGCAACTATTTCATATCAGATATATTCTACATATTTCAATAGGAGCTAGATTGCATGTCTAGTTCATGAAATGTAAAGTTAAAGTTATGTTGGTAAGAAAGTGGTAGATCTAATATATGAACCCTGATTTGGTGAATCATAATCAAGGTGCTAAAGGAGAATTTTGTTCAGTGTGATTGCTATGGGTCCTCATGGCCCATGTGGGTAGCAGGTTTGTTTCGAGATCAAACTCTAATCTGTTTAAAGATTGGTGTGTGGACAATGTTTGTATGGTAACAGAATGTGAAGGAACGAAATGTGTTTGCGTGAGGCTAAACTGTAACTGATCAGGCTAAATGTGACTCCAGAGAAAATACAGGAAGTTAAATGGAGGAAATGGCATAATTATGTTTGACACTCAGGTGTTTGTGTTATGACACTCAAAACAACAGAATGACAATTTCCAGAGGTTTATTTCTGGATATGTACACCAAGTAGTAAAGTACAACATAAAATACAAAATAATGCTAACAAAAAGGGAAAAAGTTATGTACACATTATATAAACAATAAAGATTTCCATTCAAATAGTTCAAATATTAAATGTACTGATTGTCTATATTTCTGAATATACATTTAAAGTATTTGTCGGTTGTATTCACAGATATATTCTTTTCTTTTTTTTCTTTTCTTTTTCAACAAACCTTTTACTCAATCTCCATCTCAAATGAAAATTGACATTTAGTGCCTACTCACTAACAAAACTACAAAACATTTCACTGAAATATCTAAATTTACAAGATCTCAAGGGGTTGCTGAAAGCTTTACATTTCAATACATTTCAAACCCATCTTTTGTTTACTTCAAAAAGATACGGACCATGAGTAGAATGAGCTTTTGCACAGCTTTAACTTGGCCATTGAACCACAACTCGGCATGGGGCTAGTGGAGCTGTTCTAGCTACCTTACCCATGTTCATTGTTCCAGTACCTCCGAGTGTAATGTTGAAAGAACAAGTGTGAGAAAAATGGGAAACACTGATATACAAGAGGAAAAGGGTTAAAAAGAAAAAGAAAATAAAAACAAGACTTTTCGCACATACCAAATATAAGTCAATTACAAGTTTTCCATATAGTTCCTGTCAATAGCATCAACTATCCTCAATCCATACGACTGCAGTATATTATCTATGGGTTACATTTGTCTGACTGTACGGCTTCTTATTATTTGTTCTCGGGCTGCAATGTTTTTTCATCCGTCAGGTAGCATGTCTTTATGACAATGAGAATCTAGCTGCCTTCCAAAGGACTTACTTTGTATGAATTTAAGATCAAAACAGCCCAAGGTAAAAATATTATTTTTCCATGCAATAGAAAGAAAAGACACATGCCAGACATTCAGTGGGAATAAAGCCTTATATGAACATAATGCAGGAGTAAATTTAAAAAATTTAGATAATACTGTGAGTTTGTGTCCAAAATTATTTAAAAACAGGGCTGATATCACATCTCTGCTATGTGCACATGAAACACCATCTGCCTTAGAACCAGTGACAGGCCTGACCTGTACACAACCACATCATATCGATAAAGTAGTAAGTTATTGGACTCATTATCAGCACAACAGACATCAATTAGTTGTTTTAAAAGGTGACATTATCTTGTGAGCTAATGTGACTCAAGAACATGTGCCATATTGAACAATATATTAACACTTTTTACAGATTTGCAAAGAAAACAATAGTGGTTCTTCAGGGAAATAAGTGGTTGCATGCATGGTTTAGATGAATCGTAATAAAAAATACAAAACAAACATACAAAAGAGAAATAATAACAAACAAAAAAGAAAACTGTAAACAGAGAAAATGTTTTAACAAGACATCTATACATATCTACAAATTATTGCCTCAGGACAATGACAGTAATTGGAAGTTTTTGCATCAGCAATTACCTTAATCTGTACATATGAATGTACAAACTCAAGGTTTTTGCTATAATTTGTCACAGATTCATTTATGAGCTGCATCATGGTGAAAATGGATTTTGTGATGTGACACTACACAGGAGTACAGCAATGTTACAGAGAAGTACTATATGGCTTAAGATAGAGAGAAAGCTTCACAAGCAACATGCACTTTGATCCTCTGGAATTTAGTTATCAATGTCTGCATAGACAAATGCCATAAATTAAGAATGTGCACAGTGCTGGATAGGTAACTACAGCTTTGACAGAATCCAAATTTGTATCCCTCCCCACACACACACACACACACTCACACACACACAATCACTTTCCAAACCAATACTACTTCACAACCTAAAACACAAAGACCAAACAGCTTAGCCACCATTTCCCCCTTGGATAATACTGATTACAGACAACATACGCAACTGCATTAAAACATAAAGAGCATAATACTGACCACTAAGTTCCAGCGACAAAAAGGTGTCAATCGCAATCTTGACCAGCTATATAGTTCCTGATAGACACCACTGAGAACTTTAACCTATTTCAATATGGATTACCAAGATGGCAATCATGGCTACCACTTGCAAATTTGTCACGGCCAAAGAATTGGGGGAAGAAAATATGGGATGACACAAAGGTCCACGATAGCCAACGGAGACATTTGTGATGATTTCTGCTGGCAAGATCAAATGTAGGCAATAGACAGGTCCAGGTGGGTGAATGTTACAAACGTCCGAAGTATTAAAGTGACGTTTTGATGCCAAACTATCACTTTAGAAACATCAAAAAAAAAAAAAAAAAAGTACTACTATTTCTTCTTCCAGTGACATGCTCACACACCAAAAGTGGTAGGCTCATAGTACTGTGCCTACAAATCGTGCAAGTTAATGAAAACAAACACCTGCCCATTACAAATCCCACTAATCTGAACAGCCAGAAATCAAATAATCCTTTGTGCTTTACAGAGAGGAAGATCTCAATGGTATAGTAGAACTAATCAAGTACTGGTTAAACCAAGAACTCAGCTATTTATAAGGAGAAATATGAAATTGTTCATTATAAAACATTGCACATTACCAAATCGCAAAACCCTTTTGTGGTCATTATGTGGTATTGATTTAAAAAAAATATATATATATAGCAGGCAAGCTAGCATGCATGCATTCACAGAAAGAGAAACAAGGAGCAGGACATGAAAAGATTCAGCCAAAAAAAAAAAAAAGTGCTCTTCTCTCTTGTGTAGTCTTGGCCTCTGAGGCTCTTACTGCATTTGATACAAAAACAATCCTGACATATAAAAATGCTACATTAGCCAATGCCTAGGCTGTCTAGGTACTGTATGTGTAAACACTGACATGTCTAGGGAAAACAAATAACAGACCAATTAGGCTACAAAACAAATGAGAAAACAAAAACATTACGCAGTTTTTGCCAGAAAGGACAAATGAATGACTAGTGACGCACAAGACATTAACAAGGATTATGGAGGAGTACAAAGAATCTAAGGCCAGGTAAAATAAATGGCTATATAAACTCTTGACAAATCAAGACTCTTTCTTGCTCTATACAATAAAAGACATCACTGATGTCATATTATATAACAAAATGAAAAAAAAAAAACCTTGGATGTATATAGACTTTATAATTTTTTCATTTTTTTAAAAAAAAATCTGAATCACTTTCAGTGAGTCTATGTACATGGTTTGTACACTAGTTTGTGGTGTATGCAGGATGAGAATAAGAATGTGTTTATGTGTGAGTGTGTGTGAGTGTGTGTGTGTGTGTGTGTGTGTGTGTGTGTGAGTGTTACTCAGACTGCAATGCTGTGTGTTGATGTTGGTGATGATGTCGTGCGTGGGGGCCCATGAACCCATTGGGCTCTGCTGTGGCCAGGCCACTGAAGTCTGTGACCGACACCGCCATCTTGGCTCCGGTGATGCGGTGCGCCCTGCGGCTTCCGTCGAAGTCCACTCCCAGGCTGGCCACAGACACGTCGCCCATGAACGCATCTGGGCCCAGGGTCATTTTCATTCGCTTCGAAGGCCGCTCGCAGTCTTTGACCCCGCTGCTTCCCCGAGTCCCGCACGGGCCCATGGGAGACAGGTCTGAGCGGTAGAAACCTCCCTCAAGCAGGCCGATGCACTCGGACTCTCCGCTGGGGCCGTAATCCAGGGGTTCCTCGTGACTCAAGGGTCCGGCCCGGTGTATGCTCTCCAGGGAGGGAAAGTTGTAGGAGTCCAGACAGCCGGTGTCGTTCTGGCTGCAGACGGTGGCCACACTGTTGCTAAGGGCTGCGAGAGATTAGAATAAGGGTAAAACAGATTGGGGGGGAAAAAAAATATGCATTAATGACACTCAAGTCTGGTAACCATAAAAACAACTGTACCGCTATAAATCTCACCATGAGCAGTGCTACAAGAATCTTCAAATATATACTTAAAGGCATATAGAGTATATATAGCGTATATAGCAGAGTCCGTTTTCTGGGTTGTCTTTGGTTTCGGCTGACACCCAAAATTTTGACAATGGGTTGATCCTGTCTAGGGTTGTAAAATTCCAGGAATGTTGAAGGTTAGGAACATAAATACAGTTGGTGGGGAAAAATATTGGAGCATAATATTGGCTAAAAATAATCAGATTTGATGTGAATACAACTGAGTATAATATGTCATTCCTCCATTACAGTAGGGACATATCACACAACTTCCGGTAGAGCTATTTAGGCCACACCTTCACACACCTTAGGCCATTCATTTCTAGAATTCTGAATTTAACTTTTTTTGGGGAGGGGATATCCTTTCATTTTGAAGGGGAGCTGTGTTTTTTTGTTGTTTAGTGAAACAATTATGAAAGTTAAATCACTTTTCCCCCCAATTCTATGCCTTTATACAAAACGTTAACGTCCTTCATTAACAAGCAGAGAGAGAGAGAGCTGATGAGAGCTCACCTGTGAGGTCGCTTGCTGTAATGGAGTTGAGGAGGCCTAGCTGCTGCTCAGCACTAGGCTCCAGTCGTCCACTCGCTCCCACTGAGCACACAGAGGAAGTTGTGTCAGCCAATCCCTCAGCCTCATCCACCAGACGGTCCATCAGGTCTCTGTGAAGCAGGAAGCAGTCTTTATTTAACAGGCAAAATGATGGCTTTGTTGGGGACTGATGCACTGTATGCAACAGGATAAATTAAGGAAACAACCAATACAAACAATCCTCAAATTTAGTGTATCCATCTCAACGGCCATTGATAATACACAAACTCTGACACTGATGCATGCAACAGGCAGCACCTCAGAATTGACCAGTTTTGCATGAATACTTTTTGTATATATGGATGGTCCCCATCAAATAAACCAATAAATAAACAAACAAACTCCCTGTTGAGCACTGATGATGGACAAGCCATGGAGTGATGGTAATCAGATGAAATGCTGAGGGGACTCACGTGACACCAGGGTAACTGCTGTACTTCTTCTTTCCAAAGCGGTTCTGCTGTACAAAGTAATCAAAGCGCTCAGATTTTTTCCACATGTAGTAAAAGGCGACACACTCCGCAACTGTCCGTGTCGTCACCTGTAAAAAGGTCATTGAGAGAGGTTAGAAGAACCAAAGCAAAAAGCAAAGGTGCCTCAAGAGCTGTGACAAAAGAAAATTTTGAAAGTACCTTATGTTTTTGTATGAGGTGAAAGTTTTTTTCATATATTTGCAGTGCATGCTCAAAGTTTCTGCATTCATCTTCAGACCAAGGCGGTGACTCTTCTGTACAGACACATGGGGGAAAAAAATACCCTTACTTGCTTTCCGTACAATGTGATTAAAATTTAAGTTACATGTTAAGAAAACTTTATTACATGTAAAGAAAAAAAAATTACCTTTTGAAGATTTCAAATTACTGCAGTATCGTTCCAAGGCTTCATGTGTATTGTAGTTACATTTCACAAGTTCATATAAAGCCTGCATAGAAGATTGGAGGTAAGGGATTGGGGGGGGATTGATGAAGATCTGGTCAAATACTGGATTCCGGTGGCTTTAACAGCCAATCAATAACTGATTATTGAATGAAGTAAAACACGTTTCAATATCTACAATAGTAAAAGGGTGAGAGATATACCTGTTCGTTATCGCGTACATGGCCTTTACATTCACCATTGTCTAATTTCCCTTCTGTAGTACGGGACAATGCTTGAGACAAGAATTCTTTCACTTTGCCCTCTGACAGGAATCCAGGACTCCACAGTAATTGATCCTCATCCTCATACACTGTAGTAAAACAAAGCACAAGACATTATTATTATACATAAACATTATCATATATTCAAATGTTCAGAAGAATAAAATAAAAAATAAAATTCTCATTATTCAGAAAGTACTTGCTACATAACTGGATCAATATTGGTTCACGACTCACCTTTTTCATCTTCTCCATAACTACAGAGTCCAGTTGGTACTTCAGCTTGATACTGAGATCCAACCATTATCTCCTGAAAAGTCAACAAAGCAAATCAAATAAGGGAGCTGCTCTATATTGCCTAGGGATTAATTGATTAGCTGTTGATTGTGAAAATAACAGTTTGTGCCATTGTTTAAAATGAAAGATAGTAGCTTCTTAAACATTAATAATATCAGCCCTACAGTATGTGATTCTCTATGCCACTCATATAAGCATTTTAGGAAATAAACCCCATTAAAAAAAAAAAAAAACTCAAACTGATTAGTTGTCTGATTGACTGACAAAATTATTAACATAAATATAAACTGACGTGCCATGAGGAGGAAAGGAGAAAACGAGAGACTCACCTTTCTTGAGTCTTCGGGGTTCCCGCCTTCTTCCTCTCCTTCAGATTCTTTATCTCCGTCATAAATAGCGTTCGCTAAACAGAATAGCCATGCCATTTCACAATTACTACATTTAATACATGATGAGAAACAACTAATTGTTATTAGAGAAGTATTCTTGAAAACATCCACACAACACGAGAAATGGTGAATTCATCTGACAACTATCAGAGGTGGGCTGAGGGATTAACCTCATGACCAAAGACTGGTCTGTTCAACCCTCAAAGAAAGAAATATGATGTAAAAAAAATTATGTGGTCTATATTGTCTGCCTCCAAACTCCAAATCAATGACTAAAAGTTAGAGTAAAAATGAAACCTATTTCATATTTCAGAGCAATACTCACATCTGAGTGTTCTGGGGAAGAAGTCTGTGGTTTCATGCGAGGTAACTGAGGGGGTCAGGTCGTCAGCAGAAGACTGAGTCTCTTCCTCATAGTCCCCTGACAGCAAATCTTTAGCTATTTCCTCCTGAAATTCAAAATATGCATTCCAATTGAATTCCAATTCAGTTCCATCTGTCTAAATCAACAGTATAACATTCTAAATTGAACTTCTACAATTCATTTGATGAGGATTTTAAGTTTTTGTGGGTTTTTTTCCCTCATTTAAACCAAGTCTACTGTACTGGAACCTACATGACCATAGTAGGCACCTGTAGGATCAAAAGCTTACCTTATCTAGTGTCATATCTGGCAGCTCATCCGTAAGCTCACCAGATGAGCTGTCCATACTGGAGCCTGCTGCTGTGCTGACGGACGGTTCATAGCGATACATCGCCAAAAGTTCCTCCAGTGGCATGTTGCCCTCCTGTTGAAATTAATATAGACTTGACTTTCCAGCATGCTGGATGACGTCAACAAGTTCTATAATATGCTAGACATCTACTTGGCAGACTTCTTGGCTTTCATCCAAAGGGATTCACATAAACGAACAACAATCACGCATTTAGCTTTAAAAATTAACAGTTTAAAGTAAAATAAGGCTGTAGACCCTTGATCAAAGTATTTACAGTTAGGCTACCAGGCTACACTTGAACGATGGCGTCATGGTTTTGTGGGGTTACCTTTTCCAAATCAGCTATTTCTGATCTGAAGTTCCTCTCGCCCTCTATCGTCTCCTCCTCCTCTAATGTTCTTTCATCATCATAGTCATGGACTAACATGTCTGCTGATGGGTCAAAGTCATGGTCTTCTGAAGATAAAGAACCAACTGTTGGGAGAGAATAATATTTCAAAAACAAAATAAGAAGCAATGACCTTGGACTATTTTCCATACTCAAGATTCATGACAACATCCAGTGACTAAACAGAGATAACCACTACTGCATTAGCAGATTTTTTTTTTTTTCTGTAATGAAATGAGGAATTTTCCCTTACCTGGGCTCGAACTCCCAAGGGAAGCCTGTAATCAGGACAGGACAAATAAATTAACCAATGCACGCCGTTAAATGTTGAGAACACACTACAACAAACCCCAACACAGAGAATGTTTACACCAGGATGGTAGCGTTGGCTAAATGGGAAATAAAATAACGCGATATGAACGAGCAACATTTTTTTTCAGTCAAGTTAAAGCCCAGAAGAATTGCACAGTAATTCGTTCTTCAAGAGATGTGCATGTTGTTCATTCTTTCTATGAAAACAAGAATTAATAAATAACGGTACTTCACACAGGTAGTGCGGGAAACAAAACTGGCCTCCGTTAGTAAGCCACTAATTGCCATTACTGGCTGCTAGCTATACCGCTAGCTAATCTCGTCAAGCCCAGTCGAAGCAAAAACATAAACAATCTTTGCTTTTCAACTACAGAATGCCGGTTGGACGTTGACCGGCGATGCACAAAAAAATCTTACCGTTATATCGTACTTATTCAGTCTAGCGGACTCTAAACATTCGTCACACTGTACAATTTAATGATGCATTTCGTAAAAGATTGGCGAATTTTCCTGCAGCCCGTTAGCACACAAACTTGCTAGCCGAGTAAGCTATCTAGCTAGCTACCTACATAGACGCTTGATAAGGACGCAAAGGCCTAGCTAGTCCTGCTGGATTTCTTTTTTTCAATCAACCATTTTACTCTCTACCTGGCCCAATTTTGCTATATTGCGCCGAAAATACATAAACAACGTTTACATCAACCCAAATGATTTATTCGACTTTGATTTAATCGTAATTAACGTGCAATTCTTTGATTTTAAATCTGACATCCCTTCCCAGCTTTCCCTCTTACCTCCGCCATATTGGTGCTTTTGGCTGATAGGCTCCTACAGCTGAGTACCCGGATCTTCTCCGCTATCCAATCGGAGGCAAGGAGGGAATGCAGTTTATGTGAATAAAACAGGGACCGATCTATTATAAAAACGGATTTTATTTAGTTGTTTGGTAGTTTACTATCTGCAATCTCTGCATTTAAGACTGTCACTGCGCTTTCAATGAGAAAGGGGGAAAACTGAAGTTCAGTGCTATAGAAGGCAAGTTCAGTACTCATTTTATTCAGTCTGATGTGATGTCCCGAAGTCTAAGGTTAAGTTTTATAAGGCAAGATGTACAGTAGGTTACATTATAGGCTAATCTAACCCCCTAGATTTGCAGAATCATTATGCAAATTAAACCGTGGTAAAATATTTTTCAAAGCACAAATCTATGTCAGTCTGCTACTGTAATTTCTTTAAGCATAAAGTTAGGCTTAATTTTTGGAGGAAATATCTAGCCCTAAAACCTTGCAAATCCATTTTCAGAATGGTGCCTGGTAGCCGAGTCAAGGCCTGACCTTCCACCCTCTGCATTCACCCACATTAGATGTACTGTCTTCAGCGCATTGACAGGCTCTGGAGGCTCAGACAAATCCATGGGCAAAAAACAAAGTTGCACACTTTTGTTAAAGGTAAGTCTGAAGCAATTCAGTTTGAATTAAGGAGAGGCTGGATAGTCAGAGCAAATTACAAATTGTGCCACTCACTGTGCCTGACTCTCATACCACTTGCTATCCCAAGCCTCTCCTCTGTGTCACTCACCTACTGTCCTCTGACACTTGCCTAACGTTCAATAACCTTAAACCATGTGGAAGGCAAAGTGGCATGGAACAGGTCCTAAGCCACTCGCCTGTCCCTGACACTTTCTACATTGTCATGCATCTTGCCTTCTGCCTTTTGCCACTCGCCAATTCCAGTGTGCTGTCCTGTGCCACTTGCCTCCTCTCCTGTCCTGTGCTACTGATCTGCCAGTAGGCCTAATCCTAAACCATGGAGAGTGGAAATAGCATGGGGCAATAGGCAAGTGATGCAGATCAGAAGACAAGTATGAGACAGAAGAAGATTGCAGCATGCCACCAACAATTCTTCCATTGTTTGCCAACTGTGCACAGTCATTTTTGCTCCTACTGCTAGGGATAGGCCTATGTGAGTGCTCACAGTCAGGGGCGCTGCTAGAAATTTTGGGCCTATGACAAAAAATAGTTTTCTCTGACTCTTTTTTTTTTACTATGGGCATGACTCAAATGTTTGCAATTATAATTACATCAGTTGTAGCCTACCTGGATTTTTAAGTTCTCTTCTGGATTTTTGTCTGCCAATACAAATGAGTGCATCAGTGCCACTTTGCCAGATTCAGCAAATCACTATTTTTAAAGTAACAAAATGTTTCATAATAACTTGACATAGCTTTGGTCATACAGTAGCATTATCATCGTCCCTACACATGGAAAAAAATGTGTCTGTCAAAGTGCCACTTGTGGGCTCACTGAAACTTTTATTGTAGCCTATGGCTGAAAAAGGAAATGCTGATCAAACTTAAGAAAGCTATAACCGGTGTAATGTTGCTTTTGGACGAAGTACACATGAAAATCATATACATATACATCATATACTGTACATATATATCATACATACATATACAGTACATACATATCATATACATACAAAGAGCCTTAATACCTTCAGCATCTGTGTTTCACTTTAATGTTCCACTGGACTAATATGGAAAACTCATCCTGATCTGATAGGGATTTATTTTGCTCTGCAACTCAGTATGGCTACCAACAGTCCTATTTGCACTTTACTTTATTTGTGTGAGATAAGGAACTAATCAAAACCAATCTGACTCAGTTGAAGGTGAGAGGCAAGGCAAATTTTATTAGTATCGACCATTTCAGACAAGGACAGTAACCCAATGTACTTCACATAAGATGTAAAGGCAACAGTAGATTAGTAAAGGAGACATCCAGTGTGAATCAATAGCCTGGTCACTGAGTTCTCTCTGTCTGGAAAAAAAGAAACGTATACAACATTGGCCGGAATAGTGAACCGACAGATTACATCGACTGAATGGGGCACAGAAACCTACTTTCAGTTTCATTTACATATGGCCAATTAATGTTAACCGCAAGATTGCAATTCAGTCTATGCTGTATCAAATTTTCTTGTTTTTTTTTGTAGACAACACTTGGGGACCTCAAACAATAGGGATATGGCTGCTAAGAGCAGTTACAGTGGGGGGAAAAAAAGAATAAATAAAATTAAATTTAAAAGAGCCCTAAAATTGTAACAACAGTGTATTATGTGCAGATTAATGAAAGGCATCTTCAAAAAGTTCATTTTTTTCTTCTTGCGTCTTGAGGAAACAGAGGGTGGAGGCTGTTCCAGAGCTGAGCTGCGTAAGAGCAGAAATCTGCTGCACTGTATCTGGGTCTAGCAACAGACTGGATTAACACATTAATAAAAAACGTCAGAGGTTGTTCACATTTGGAGAAGTGGGAGGTGACACCTATCCAGGCCAAGCTCAATTTCAGATTGAGGTTATCGATCATGAAAACCAGGCTACTGCATGATAGAATTAGAGTATCCACATTTTGTATGCCATTCACAATATCCAAAAACTCCATATGCCTCTGGTAGTTGATAAAGTGGGCACTTGTGGCGTGATTACTCTTGATTCAAACAAAGGAGACAGAGGAAACAAACAAAACAACAGAAGGAGGGAGGAAAGCAGACTGCTGTCAGTGTCCATGGAGTTATTATCTATTGGGATGACGCACCTTAACTCTGACGACAGTGTGGGATGCCATGAGTAAGCCAGTGTAGGCCTGCACTTTATCCAACATTCAACAGTCTGACTGTGGAGTACACCACTTTCTATTCTACATTTGCTTCATACTCTGATGGCTACAACGAATGTGACTACAATAAGGATGTCCATACATAGACTTCTGTGCAATCCTGTCCATGTTCTTCCTCTGGTCAGACTGACTCAGTCCTCTGATCCTTTGTTGATGTGAAAAAATGTAGGTGCTGCCACCTTAATGAGCCCTGTGCTATTTGAACTGGAACATGACAAGAGCTATGGGAAGTCAAGATGAGTTGCACATCCACAAAATCAACAGCAGGGGATGTTCTTGTCTGACCACTTAACTGCTTCATTATATGAATCTGTCTTTGTCTGCATAAAATTACCCAACAACCCATCATTCTGAAAGGAGAAATGTCATGTTGTAGGCTATTGTAAGTTGTACTGTAAGTACAATCGGTTGTGCAGCCTCCCTCAGAATCAAGAGCAGCACTGATTTTCTGTCATGACTGCCATATATACCAACATTGTCTGTCTAACAAAGACTCCTCTATACCTCTTTGATGGACAGTGGACACTGCCCCCATGGTGTCACCATACAGGGACAGCAGTCAAAGCAATTGACCTCTCCATGTGAAAAGCCTTCAAAAATTGTTGCTATTATTCATCCTCAAAAAGAGAAACTGTGGATCAGCCCTTACATTTTGACAGAAGACCAAATAAAAAAGGCTGCAATAACCCCCTAGAGGTCCAGCAGCCTTCACATCTGCCTGCATCCTGATAGGAGTCTGAATTTATTTACACAAAAACCTACGCATTTCCTCGGTTTCCATCCAAGCATAAAGAGGGGAGGACTGGATGGTATTGCCAGCTGCACTGTTAAAGTGAGCAGATGACAGCAGAGAGGTGTTTTCCTTCCTCCCTGGCCCTGTCTTTGACAGGATGGTGCGAGACCACAAATTTGCACTTTCAGCACGGCCTCATTAGCCTCTTCCTGTTGCACCCATTGCATTGTTTAGCACATGGATGCTGATTACTTGAAGGAAAGCCAAGGAAATCGGGAAGAGGAGGAAGAGAAAGGCAATTAAAGCTTTTTGGGGCGACCAGAATGATTACAGATGCTTGAAAAAACAGAGCACTTCCTAGATTTATGGGTGGTAATTTAAATTGATTACGAAAGTATGATGATTCACAGAAACCAACAGAAAATGCAGATTTCGCATATGGCACATGGCAAATGCAATCATGGATGAATGGTTGTCGCTCTATGGAGATGGGAGGGCAAAATTATAGGCCCACCTGTTGAATGAGGGAGATAACAGACTATTAAATGCTTAGTAGGCTACAATTAATGATGTTTCCTCCTAGATATTTGAAAGATTTAATGATGAATAAAGTGTGATTTGATCTGTAAGATTATGCTCTGTTTAAGTATTCCACAAATTAACTTTCTCAAAAATGGTTGCCATTTTAGCTCAATCCACATGATGGCAATGCAGTACAACTTCAGTGACACAGGCTGTCATGAGGACTGCAGAATAACAACAGGTATGATCCTATGAATTTTCTCTTTTATTTAAGTATCACTTGTTTTAACACATTGAATGTTGGAAAGTACATCCAACATTTTTTATGTAATCTTTATAAACAAGCTGCATTGTGTTTTGGTGGTCCACCATGTTCATATTTCATTTAAACAACCAGTTCCTTTGGTTCTCTTTCAGAGCATGAAAACAAAGTGTGTGATTATACTCTTTATACTCCTTTCTTTTCAGCACACTGCTAAAGATTAGACTTGTGTATGAGTATGACACATGCGTATAAACTCGCAACTCGTTACAACTCCCCCACACCCAATCATGTGTATTCTTGCCCCTTTGGGAGCAACAATGCCTGCCTGCCCAACAGCTTTTTTGTTATAGTGCACACTCCTTCCTGTTTCCCTGGGAAACTGGAAAGCCTGCTGCTCTGCTGGCAGAGGCAAATCTTAGGTCGAGAGCCCTGCACATGTAAACTCTCTAGTGGTGCTGGAGGTCGCTGGCCTGAGTATTGATTTACTGCTGCGGTGGCCCAGATGGAGTGCAGGGGCTTACACAGACACATAATGGCCAATGGATTACTGATCTGCCCACTACAAAAGAAAGCACTTGGCAACATCATTAGTACATTTCTAACGGGTTTGGTTAAACACATGCTGAAGGGGTCAGTAAATATAAGCCTCTAACTGTTGTTGTATAGACAAACTGTATAAAGTCCCAGTAGGGGAAGTTCACTCATTTCATGGTTGATGATTGAAGATGATGCCATCAACATTTACTGTAACTCAAGCTTTTGTTGAGGCTAATATTCACATGCTGATGTTAGATAGTTATAGCCTAATTATTAACGATAATGGTCTATGCTATTTTGTTACAGGAGAGCTCGACAATACCCATGTACCTGAATGCGAAGTCAAAGCAAAAGGTTTTTTAATTTGTGCCAAGTTCACCAATCATTTTATAATTATTTAACCCAGATTTAAAACATAGCCTATTCTTAGTCAATTATACATGGTTTTCATTTTCTCCTCTGAATCCAATCTTTGATAATACTTACCTCAGGCACCAAAAATACATAACCCCGGTTAAAGTTTTACTTAAGATTTTAATGGATGAGTCAACTGAAAGACCTGTCTTAAAAGATTAATCCAGTACACCATCAGCTTTTCAATTTCATAAGTGCAATCCTTGCATGCCCTGGATTTCCTGTAATCACAGACTGGTCAAATATTATGAACCTCATTATTTTTTAACATCATCAGGTGATGTTTACATCTTGCCCCACTCCAAATGAAATAACCACCCTGCACCTTGCTCCTTTGGCTCGCAAGGTTGTATTTCATGAAGTACATGCTCAGGCAAGTCCTCCTCAAAGCATTGCCACATGACTACAACATATTTGGCACAATTCTTATCTTCGGGATCACTTTTGACAATACCAATTCATTTTAGAAAAAAGAAACGCTGGAATTATCCATTATATGCAAAAAAAAAAAAAAAAAACACATGAAAAACTGAGAAACACTTAATGCAGAAAGACCTATTTTCCTTATAGCCATGTTGTCTGAAAATTTAAATTAAAATAAAAAATCCACTTAGACTCACTTTTTGAGTTAATTCACACACAAACAGGCAAACAAACCAAGGCCAGAGAAAATATAACCTCCTTGGCTGTGATAGAAAAACAACACCTGGAATGGCTGGAGCCTGTAGATAAAGAGAGGCACAGGCCAGTTGGAGCGGTGCCATCCTCAAAGAGCATTGCCCTTTCGCTGGTAGTCTGAACTGATAATGTTCATGCATGACAACAAGCCAGTGGCAGAACTGTCTTGCAGGTAAAATGCACATGGACAATGAAACTGGTTTAGGGTTACATACTGAGATCCTAATACATGTGGTCACTGTAACATTCACCCAACAAACACAGAGAGAACTTGGCAATTCCATCCACCCCATCTATAATAAGAAAACAGTTGGAGAAAGTAGCTGTGGATCAAAGCTGTGGATGTCCTGGTAGACTTTAATAACATGAGGAAATGCAAGCAGACTGTGACATTTGAGAAGCCACATAGATGGAAACTAATGAGGCCTTCTGACTGTAATCTCACAGTAGAAACAGATATTGAAGTAGAATGAGTCATTTGTGATATTTCATTTTAAAAAGTGCCTAAATGTAGTTATTTGGCATACACAGCTCTGGAACTGGAACCTTCTCTGAAACTGGAGGTAGAGTCTTGTTGAGGGATGGGGAGGGGAGAAGCAACAAACAGAAACGTTTTTCGTCTATCATTCTGATTATAATGCAGAGTTCTGAAGAAGGCTTTCTTTTGCCTGAATAGATAATACCGCCATCCACTACTCTACATTTAGTCAAGTCATTATTTTATTATCATTCTTCGTAACTGGGAGCTTTATTTTACAGTATATTGTGTTAAAGTGAGATATGTTTTGTTTTTCTTCCCAGCGTTTTATCTTGTCATTTCTGCTTCAGTGTAGAAACAAGTGGTGCAGAAAATTCCCACGCCTTTGGGTGTAGGGGACAATAACAGCATTTTGCTGGAGTGTGGCTAATTATAGGCCTTGTCTGTGTGCTGTCCAAGAAAATGTGGAAGGAACTGGGTCTACGTGCATGCATCCCCAGACTAATTCGGTTAAATGTCTTATGGAACGTGACAGGAACGACAAAATGCAGGGACCCAGGATTCGTGTCGGACTGGGCGTCTCCTTTTAGTCTATCGTTGGAATGTCTGAGAAATGGATTTCATAAAGGTGTGAATCAAGCCGTAGACCTGGTGTTTGAGGTTACCAAGTACTTGCAAGAGGAAAAAGAACAAAAACATTAGATACCACATGGACCAAATAGTGAACTGGGAACTAACCCTGGAATGGGATACCGTAACTTACCATCAGTTCTCCCATTGAGTTCTTTTTCCTAACATTCATTGAACAACATGGGTTATTGACTGATTATTTCAACTATTTTCTTGTGAAAGAGAGGATTGAACAAACCTATAAAATCACTTTAACTGTAGGTTAATTTTATTGTGTAAAATGTTAGGATAACTGGTCAGACATTTTGAATGGAATCCAGGATCATGGTTCAAGTCTAAATTTACAGCTGAATTTATTCATCATCTTGAAACTACATTTTATTGAGAAACAAAAGTATTTAGCCTAATAAGAGAAACTGCAAAAGGAGAAGATAAAGAGGTGGTCAGGCACAGTGCCTCTTGAACTGGGGTGGGCAATTATTTTGTTATTTTGGCCACATTGGGTTTTAGGTATTGACTGACGGGCCGGGAGTTAACAGTCAACCTGTTGATGGGGGTTGATGCCAGTAAATTGGCAAGTCTCAGTAGTTCATGAATAGAACACATTTGACAAATCAGGCCTATCTAATTCACCTTGACAAAATGAGAAATTATTGTATTTTGAGAAGGTTCCATGAGCCGGGTTAAATAGCCCATCTGCATCATGCATTTGTATGTTTGCCCACCTCTTTTTCTAGAATTCAATTCAATTCAGTTTTATTTGTAGAGCGCTCAAATACAGTGCATTTGTCTCGCGGCGTTTTACAGACAGTACAGGAAGCATCCATGAAAAACAGGGGCAAGGAAAAACTCCATACACTTTGCTAGTAATTTATTTCTAGGAAGAAACCTTGGGCAGATCCACGCCTCATGGACTCAGCCTACCTGCCTGAGGCTTAATAAAGTATCCGTAATGTCAGTAGTCTGACTGACCATGGTTTACACAGAACAGCATGGGTACTGAATGTAGCCTGAGTTAATATACGTAGTTTGTGTGACAGTCAATAGGGTGGAAGGGTCAGGGGCTGGATTCAGTAGTTGGGGTGGCATTAGAGTTCATTGGGTGTAGAACAAGACATTAACAAGACATTAAAGAGTTAAGCTTTCTTTTTTAAACAGTTTGGTAAAACAATTGAACTTAATGGCTTATTTATACAAGATCATGTAGCGTAGCTAATTTGATTAGCATGAAGAACAACATCAAATGAGGACAACTATTGAAAATAAATCAAATTTATTTCAGAATAGTGTTGTGTGTAAACAACACGTTGGCTGACCCATTTCCCTAATGATTTAGAGCTTAATGTTGCACTCTGGTTAACTCTTTAAATACCTCAACGTCTAAATTAAAAAGAATAAAATGTTGAGTTGTATCATATGCTATATTTTGGTTTATAACTCCAGACTCATTGTCCATGTGCATTATGACTGTAGAATTCTCTGACTCATAAAATATGCTTCAGGTGCAGCGCCTCAGATCAACATTCCTCAGATGCGTACTGTATGGACGTGCGGGCTCGCCCCCTCTCCCATGGCCCAGTCATAGCTGATGAATGTGGCCTGCCTCTCTCCACACTGACCTTGCTGCTGGCAGCTTTTCTCAGCATTGTGTTCTCCGCTCGGCCCGCTTCCATTTTGTTCCCCCCCTTGTTGAGATCAGGAAGTCCTGTTCAAACGCTCTTCCAATGCTGTGAACTCGCAGGCCTGCTCGGTCCTCCCTGTTCAGGATGTCCTCCACTGGCCTGATGATCCCTAGAGCCTGAGAAATGCAGATAACGGCACGTCTGCTGCTCACCTATATGGCAGGACTTCACCCTGGCCCGGACAGCACAGGATTGCTGACTATAACGCCATTGAAGCTCAGATGTGAGCAGTTATAGCCACACCTATAGATAATTAAACCCCCATTCCTCCTCTGTATGCATATAACATAGGAAATAGTAACAGTATATAGCATAGTGTGAAGTGAATAGGGAATTTCACTCTAACATATCTCTACTTTCTCCATTAAAGTCATATTTAGCAGGCTTTGTTGCCAGGAAATAGTTTTCATTGACTAAATTCCTTTTGGGTTTTAAAAAGCCATGAAAATTTGTTGTATCCCTTAAATGTCAACACATTTAATTCCCAATTCACTCATAAATGAGATGAAAGAAGGTTTCTACTTGCTTTAGCTTGTGCTGAATAATTATTAGGCACACATGTGCTTTAGGAGTCTTAGCAGCCCTTTAGCTAAAATCATCCTTATCTTTAGCTTCCTGTTTGACTACAGCCTAGATTTTATTTTCCTAACGCCTAAATATAACACAGACACAAAAATAACTAGATAAGAGATAAGAGTATAATTTTGCTGTTTGGACAGGCTCTCTCCTGCTATCTACAGATCACATTAAAGCCCAAACTAAAAGTGTGTTTTTTTTTCTTCATTGCTATTTTCAGCCTATTACCACAACAAAAACATGTGATTAACAAAATAATGCCTCTGTTTGCATGAAAGAAATGAACTGAACAGAAGTGAAGTGAAATGCATATTATTTCACGCTGATCACCATCATTCCACTCAAACATGCAGATATTTTAGGTCACAATAGTATCTCAACCCCCTCACTTAAGGGTGTCCAAAGACTTGGCTTCCTTTGCGGGATTCCTTGATCTGAACACATGGAGGTGGCTTCCTTTCCATCCTCAACGCTTCCTGGAGCGGGAAGGATGCCACCCACATCCTCTGCAGATGGTTCCACCATTTCCAGCCATCCTTTTTCTGCTCATCAGGTTCAAAGGCGCTCCGCTCTGCGTAGATCTGGAAGTACGTGTGCATCCCAAAGTGTTTGAAGGGCAAGGACAGAGGGAGTAGGGATGCGGGTGGGATGGTGGGGGTCGCGTGGCGTTCCTGGCTCACCTTCACCTCGCCCCCACCCATAGCCTAGCCGGTCCAAGCCTGCACGTTTCCACATGATTGGAATAGCACAGATGTGAGTTGAAGGGAGAGGGTGGGGGGACGTTGAACAAATAGGAAGTCTTGAGAGCGGGTTTGGTTAACTCCCTGCTCTATGCATTGTCGGTAGATTTGTTAACTTTCCCACCTTTCTGACAAGGGGGGACCTCCCATTTGTCAGGATGCGACCCAAACTAAACTCTCTCCCTGCCAAGCAAGAATTTCTTTTGCCACACCCACCTTTGAATGTTGTGAAAGTGAAATGAATGCAGAGGAAGGTTGAAGAAAGCTATTGTGTGTAGGGGAGAAAAATACAAACATTTCCATGAGGAGAATTAAACAAGATTTAACCACATCTTTCTAATGGGTTGTTAATAAGATAATACTTCCATATTGGTCAAATTGTGCGGTACTTAACCAAATCACAAATTTCCATTAGTGCAACACTAATCTCTTCAAGGGAGACACCCAGGAAGCAGTACAAATAGGGACACGGCTGTTGACTCACTGATTAAAATGCAGAAATCGGAGCGTACAGAGAGCGAGAAAAAAAAAAATCTTCAAAAAACGAGGGGGAGTGACAGGCATTCAGTCAGTCAGCAGGTTGGCGAGCGTTTTGCCAGTGAAGGGGTTGACTCACCGGGACCCCCAAATCGAGTGGGGGCGGGCGCAATTCCCCTACAGCTGCTCTCGCAGGAAGGTAGGGCCTTCCTCTTGCCAACCTGTACCGCCACATCACTCCGTTATGCAACGCGTCACTTCCCTGTATCCCCTCTCCTGACCTGCTGTGCCTGCATGTACTTTCATTGCTGCAACACAGTCAGACTTGACATTTCAGTGCTGTCTTCGTGCTGCTCTGTGAAGCCAATAAACAAGGGGGACAACGTGTTCGAAGGATGCTTTTAGTCTTATAGCATGTCTGCTTTTATGCCATGTTTACAAATGGGATTGAAGCCTGGCTATATGCTGTTTCCTAGACATACATTGTTTTTTTTTTCTTTTCAAGTGTAATCTTTTGTAAACCTTGAGAGTAGTCAGGGAGATGCAAAGTACGTCTTTTTTTCTAAGCTGAGAAAACTATGGCTTAGGAGGCTGTTATTTCAGTGTGTGCTCAAAAAGTTGGTAGCCTGGAGCACTACACTAAGTCAAGCCATCTGTCCACCTAAGGATTCCTAACACACGTGGGCACAACTTGAGAGGTTACGCCGAAGGCGGACATGTCAAAACACAACGTGTCCTTGAATCACCGTGTTCATCAGATCGAGCCCTGGGTGTGAACGGGGAAGCCGTGAAATGACTAGGCACCCCGTGGCAAAGTCTCTCTCTCTCTCTCTCTCTCTCTCTCTCTCTCTCTCTCTCTCACTTTCTCACACACTCTCTCTTTCGCTGACTTTGTTTTTCTCTCTCTCTTTCTCTCTCTCTCTCTCTTTCTCTCTTTCTTCTCCTCTTGTATACTGCGTCTCCCAGCTGGAGCCTGCCCAGGTCAAAGATCCCAGAGTTTCACAAGAGTCACTTTGCTTTGGTTTACAGTAGGCCTAACAAAAATCACAGCACTGCATTATCTCATGTGAGGCCAATAGTACTAACAAATGAGTAAAACTTAAACACATCTAGTAAAACTTAAACACATCTATGACGCATTTATCTGTATTTGGATGGCACAGCTGTTTATGCAGAGAGTGTTAACATAAGCCAAGTTATTTTCAAAGGGCAATATTTACATTTGTCACTACTGGGATAAATATAGGTGGGTAGTAGTGACTTCAAAAGATCACAGCAGCAGCATTAAAGCGTATTTAACTGAAACACCACCATTTTGGTTTCTCTCATGGCCAACAAATGAAAACACTGTGAGTTATATTTATATGTTATAAAGAAAGAATATGGTTTGCTTTATTAGAGAATATGCTTTAGGCCAGTTGATTGTAAATTTTCTAATTCTTGCTGAGTAAGTAACTGTAGTCCTCTGAAGTGAGTTGGCATAAACATTTAACTCATTCCAATTGTGTAAAACTGCAGTGTTGTGCTTCATTAAATCATGCTGATGAAAAATGATAGGGCCTGACATGTTTTTTCCCACCATGGAAGAGCTCTCACTCTCAGCCCCACCAGTGTTTGTACACAGCCATGTAACACAGTCATCATTTGTGTGTCAATAATTAATGCACTGGCTTGAGCCAGGCCTGAACAATAGATGAGGTCACCGTGCAAGGGCCCCTGTGTTTTCCTAGCTTGGAGAATTGAGAGAGAGTCTCGTAGAAAGAGAGTGAGAGAAAGAGAGAGAGAGAGAGGAAGGAGGTCAAACTCCCTCCTTACCCTCACGTCACTCCAGCTGCGGCTGAAAACAATGATGTGAAGTTTTGGGAAGAGGCAAGAAGAGGGAGCCGAAGCAAAACAGGATCCTCAGACTGGGAACTCCCTCTGGCCGTTTGTCCAATGCCACCAATAGGCTACAGCTTGTGGGTTGGGGGCCAAAGTCCATGCAGTGTCTGACCAACAACAACAACATCAACCATGCTGAGTTATAGCTTTAGTTTAGATGTACCATGGTGTTTGTTGTGTTGTTGGTAAAATAAGAGTAAAGTATAAATTTAGGGATCTCTGCAAAGATCTCTGCAACATGTACTGTAGAATCAGATGTTTAAAAAGACATACTTGGTTTGATTTTGGAAAGTGATTGCTGTGGTAATAGATTTTAGATAGGGATAATGTAATGGGATTTAGCGATATCAAAAGTTTGTATTTGATGCCTAAACCCTATTGAGAGGTGGATGAAATCTATTTCCAAAATAGGTGGGTAAACTTTGTTGACTTGTGTCTAGCCACCACTACGTCCCTGGCAACAGGCACAGACTCGCATTATTCAGATGCAGATAAGCAAACCAGGGAAAGACAATGAATTGCTCTTTTATGACCTGCAGAGATGTTATGTACTGACGTGTCTCTTCGTGAAATACCAGTTACAAAATCACTAAGTTATGTGGATTTCCTTCTCTCATCTTTTCACATGGCTGCTGACTCATACTGTAGAAAAATGTAGCATCGCTGGAGAACACCATAAAGAACATTCCCCCCATAACAATTACTTTGTGTGTGTGTGTGTGTGTGTGTTCTGTCTCTTGTGAGTCATCTGCCTCTGAATCTTCCTCTGTTTTAATATCTTTAAAAAAAAAATTGGACAAATAAGTGCAACATAAAATAATGATGCAAAGCTATTCTTGAGGCACACGGTTCATGTCTTAAACCAATATGGTTCATTTTCCTGGGTTGCTCACCCCTCCCACAGCAGGGGCAAGCAAGCTGGGCCTGTGTGACTCAGGCACTTTGTCTTCGCTGCTCTGTGTTAGAAAGATGGCCTTTTTTGATCCTCTTCCCTGTGACTATGCCGCTCTTCTCTTTACTGTTGACACTGCGCAGTAAAACTCCTGCCTGAGTTTTCCCAGAATCTGCGATCGACCTGTTTGTGTATATTTGGGGAGGAGGAGGAGGGAGAGAAAGAGATAAACTATCAAGATGAAAGTGGGAGTGTTGTGTGTGTGTATAACTTCTAGAAAGAATTGTTTATCATCAAAGTGGTCAGACAAGGTCTAAAAAGGCTGAAGAAGGGGGGGGGGAAAGATAGGAGGAAAAAATGACCTTGCTCACAACGGTTGAACTCTCATATAAAGTCAAGGACTTGTGACGTTGAGGGGAAGGGAAGTTTTGCCAGAGAAAGAAAAAATAGCCTAACAGCCTCCCTCCACACTCAACACTTGTATGACATATTTAGCCTTTTCCTGTTTACCTCGAGGACTACTACAGCTTGCGCATTGCACCTGTGCGTGGTCGTGCGACTGTTGAGTCAACCCCCTTGTCAAAATGTTATTTGTTATTTGGCACATAGCCAGGAGGAGGAGTATGTGTGTGTGTGTGTGTGAGAGAGTGTTGAGGGTGAGGATGGCTATTTACCCAAAAAGAAACGAAGGCGAGGCTACGGTTACTGAGTGCGTGCGTGTGAGTGTGTGTGTGTGTGTGTGTGCCTTGCATCAGACTTAGCCAAAAGCAACAGCGATGTCTCCCTGGGGACTTATCAGCCTTGTGACAACATTGCAGTCCATCTGCGTGAAAAGAAGTGTGGAAGTAGTGAGAGGTGTGTGGAGTGCATGGTGGCATCTCTTGGGTTCATCATGTGATGAAGGGAAGAAAAAAGATGCGAGCTCAGTAATTAGGGTGAAAATCGCGGCATATTATTCATCCTCAGTGGCTGCGTGGTGTGTGTGTGTGTGGTGTGTGTGTGCTTGCGTTTGTGTCTGGTGTGGGTGACAGCCAGTGAGGGAATGGCGCGCTGGCCAAGATGGAGTAGATTGGTGGAGCCCAAATCACAACCGTGATCTTGTTGCTGAGTTACATCGAATCTGAACCATGATACAGTCGAGAGCTGTATATATGGGCTGTTGCCGTGCAACTAAGAGGGTAGAAGCTCTTCAGATATAAATACTGAATGAGGTGAAGGAGTCCATGTAAGATATAAAAAAACAATGTTTGTTAGAAGTGAGAACAAATAATAGACAAATAGAAGATCATTATTGTTCCATTGGTTAACTAGGGCCTTATAATAATATAACATTTATTACTTTTGCAAATATCACCATGTCTTTGTCTACTCAAGATCCATGAGAACTTCTAGAACTTCTTTTTACATTTTACATTTAGTCAGTCTTCTCAGGTGTTTCATTCCCACTGCAGCCATAGTACAAAGACTGAATAAAAGATATGAGAAATGCACAGGAAGTTGCTATCAAAGGTTTCCAAGGAGTGCTCTACTAGCATGAGCAGAAATATCCAGCAGAATATGCTGACGATTCTGAGCATGTTCTCTTTCAAACTCTCTCGACCTTCCTCTGAGCAAAATGCTGATTCACTCTAAATGTATTATATTATATATGTGGTAGCTCAGCTTTCTTTTGAGATATGACTAACTAGTTTGAAGCAGCCAATCCACCTGACTGACCCAAGATCAGCCTGACCATCCTCTTTAAATAGAGTGCTTCAGTATGTTAAGGTCAACTGACATGAGACATTGCTTTTACAAGACAAATTACCTTTTAGTCCCCATGGCTGTTGGCTTATCATCCCATCAAATAGTGCAAATGGTTCAGCCTTTCAATTTTATTTTTGACAACATAGTGTAATGAATTCTTTTCCAGTCCAAATAAAGAAACTGTCAAGCATGCGATGAGTAATGCAACAAACATTTGGAAGCTGGTCAAGATCTAAAAGAAACTTTGAGCTAGGCTTTTGACATGGCTTAAATATTGACTAGGGAATGAAGAAGTTTTTCCTTTTCATGCATGTATTACAAAGGGATTATGAGACAGGGCAAGTGTTGGTTTATTGGGAAATATGTGGGGCAGTTTCTACAGCGACTTCCTTAGTTCTCCAGTCCAAAAGACTTTGAAAGAGAGGGGAGAAAGATTATTGTGCAGAAAACCTTTGAAGGTCATTCACCATATACATTGTGCATTAGCAGTTATAAACCATGAAACAGCTGCCCCTGCTTATATACTGTGGGGATTCAGCAGCAAGTGTGGCTTTTGTGCACATTCCATGTGCCTAGATGCGCTTTTATAACTCTGAGAGCCTGCATGTGAGCTTGGACCCCTGATAATAATGATTCACCACTTGAGTACAGACGATAAGCTTTTCACCAAGGCAAAGATTTACCGGCTGATTTTTCTGCACAGAGAATGAGAGAGAGAGAGATAGAACCGAACAGGAGGCTCTCCTGTCAGGCTTTTCCCCATGTTCCCGCGGCCCACTCACATAAACTCTGCTGCATCCACCCACATCCACTTCTGAGGCAACCGACACACACACACACACACACACACACACACACACACACACACACACACACACACACAGGCCTTTTCTGATGTGTGTACAACTAACCAGCTGTTCCGTCTCCCTCTTCAAGCTGTGAGTATTCCCATGCATAGAGGGATTTCTATCTTTTCCGCTTTCAGGATCAAACCAAGATGCAATCACTAAAAGATTGGGTCTCCTTTCCTCATTTCCTGTGCAGTAACTGAAATTACAATTTGAAATGATCATTAATGCAATAAATATAGGAAGTGTTTTTGTTTGTGTGTAATTGATGGATTCATTGTTTGAATGACTTCACATTGAAACTAAGGTCTCTCATTTCCACCAAAGTGCTAGCAGGTGTGCTGAATGAAGACAGCAAATCAGTTTTAATTAAAATTATAATGGGAAAGCATCAAAGAAACTTGTTAGTTTCCTGTTTGCCTGACTGCATATGTATGTGCACCAGAGTTCTTGGTTCTGGTTCTCAATATGCAAATGTTTTCCTGACAAAAACTGGATTGTTTTTCTGCTGCACTCAATATAGTAGAATAATTACCCAGCTTTGAATTCACCGGGGGTTCAAAGGCTCCCTCGTTAGTGGACGACTCTGAGACATGTCGGAGAGGGGGTATTAAGCTCTCGGTGAAGCACAATGTTCCCTGTCTTTAATTCACTGTCTCCCTGCACCGCTTACATAAGATATGGAGACCAGGTCGTGTACACTTAAGTGGTCCTGGACGAGACATGGCCACTTTAGCTTGGAGGCTCTCTACACTGGCTCACATTATCACATTGCTTTCAATATTAATGAAAGGAGGGTGGGGGCATGTATCTCTGGAGCCTTACCTGCATTAGCCAAGCGCCATCGCCGAGGGTGCGCTGAGGGGCTGAGATTTTTGGGGGGCTTTTAGAGCTTTGGCAGAGCGCTGTCAGAGAAGCAAGAGTACTGAAAGTGATTGTCTGGAGTATTTTCTACCATTAGTCCTGTTGTTAGAGTTCACCAAGTACTGTCATTAGGGAGACAAAGTAGAGAATTTGGTACAACCTAAAGCAAATAGCAAACAGACACCTTACACTGACTGAATGACAGCTTAGCAAGCCAGCCAGACAATAACAGATGTCTGGCCATGATGGATAGATCCTTAGGGCAGAATTTCCCACATAGAGCATTGTGATTATTACCTCACTCACGTCAGATCATGCGCTACGTAACTTTCGTAAGGCACTTCCGCGCAACGATCTGATGTCGAAGCCCTTCAGAGCCATTTCAAGCCAATTATTCTCTAACCGGACCAATCAGGGCTGCTGGCTGCTGTAGAGGGTGTGACGTAGCGAAGAAGCAACTGTTTTGAATCCAACCAATCCAACAAACGTAAACAGCGTCATCGGTTGGTTTCGATGTGGTTGGCTGAAGTGTACGTCAATTAAATTGATGGACAAGCCGTTTGTCCAGTTAGATTCAAGGATTTCTGGCTCCTGAAATAAGTCGTCTATCGCTGAGGATCAGATGTTCGCGCGTAGCGCTACATCTGACGTGAGTGAGGTAATTGTGATTAGTCCCCCACATCAACCCCCAACAAGGGTTGAATATCACAGTTCCCTATGGATCGTGACTAGACGTGCTCGCTGTGCAAAACAAGAAAAACAAACCACTACGGTACGGTATGTCTAGATTTCTAGGCTAACAGAATGGTACCATTGCAAATTAAACTGAAGGTGAGCTTATGGTTCAGCAGTTGGTGTAAACTGCCAGTTCACTATTTGGTCTGCTACACCAAATTTTCTCCTTCTTCTTCCTACCCTCCTCCAGTCCAGACTGAGAGGGTCCTTAATAACAATGTGGTAACACTTTGTGGTAAGGGTACATGAATTATCATGAATTCATGCATGAAATCATTCATGATAAATTCATGATTCATGCATTACTTCATCTCTGAAAGTCTAATGAGTTATCAGGAATTAACATGAATTCATTGTTTGTCATTAATGACCTCCTGCTGAAATAGCACATGATCTTAAGTATTAGTTACTCTGGGTACATCATCATGAGTCATGATTAATTAGCATGAGTCATGATTATTAGCATGATCATGATGAATTCATCATGTTTGTGCCCCCTCAACTAAAGTGTTGACATGGTTAAATTGGTAAAATTTAGTTGACGTATGGCATATGACTAGGCCAAAGTAGGCTAAATAAGTACTTTTATTATATCAAATTCTTTTGAACAAAAACATCATGATCATGTGTAATTAGTCATGACTCATGATGATGTACCCAGAGTAATTAATGCTTAAGATCATCTGCTATTTCAGCAGGAGGTCATTAATGAAAAACAATGAATTCATGCTAATACCTGATGAGTCATTAGATATTCAGAGATGAAGTAATGCATGAATCATGAATGAAATCATGCATGAATTCATGATAATTCATGTACCCTTACCGCAAAGTGTTACCAACAATGTTATACTGTAGCGCATTGTGTAGAGTCGTGTTCCATAATGTGTCGTGTAGTGGTTGTTGAAGTGTACTGGGAGACTTATATAAACTGGGTGGTTGGCTGTGGAGCATGGAGAGGGTTGAAGGTGCAGGATGTAGAGGGGAAGCTGGAGTAGTGTGTGACTTTGTCCTGTGACGTCAGAGACGAGCATAATGGCCTAGCCTTGGCCACTCACTCTACCCCAGCTACTCAGCTGCCTTACACAGCAGCAGGCTGTAAAAATATTGTGACCGAGAAAGCTTGTTTTCTTTTTTCTTTTTTTTTTCCAAAATGAAAGAGTTTTATGACATGGAGGCAGTGCTTGAATAGAGTGTTCTTGCCTTTTGGTATTTTCTCATGTTTTTTTTTTTTTTCTAACATTTTTCAGTAGAAGGATCATTTCCATCAAAGCCATGATAAAAAAGCGAGACACTGTGGATCATCTGGGCATGAAGCTCATTGTGTTTCCTGGTTTTCTCGGCCATGTGCCGGTGAGGATGTGCTCCTCTG
>JAODXP020000019.1:17825840-17885840 GCA_027497455.2 Sardinella longiceps
ACTGCACCGTTTTCTCCTGATATGAGTGATGAAGGCTGTTTCTCTCTCTCTCTCTCTCTCTCTCTCTCTCTCTCTCTCTCTCTCTCTATCTTCCTCCCTGCCTCCCTCTCTCTCTCTCTCTCTCTCTCTCTCTCTCTCTCTCTCTCTCTCTCTCTTTCTCTCTCACTAGCTCAATGCGTCATTCCTGACACCTCCTGCATGACCCCCATCCTCCCACACCCAACCAAAACAGCACCGGCGCGCAGCTCCACACACTGCCTCCCTCCCTTCCAATCCGGCCACACAGGGAGGTGTCTGAGTCACTGGCCTCTGTGAGACAAAAGGAAATCTCAATCATGAGAAGCCCCGCTGCACACACACGCCGGCCGGCCCACGGAGCATCCCGTCACATGGATCTGCCTCGATTTATCCGCTTTCGAGCAATTATAAGTGCCATCTTTTCCGGCGTCTATACACAGCTGAGCTTAATGAGACAGGGAAGGGGGAGAGACAGACTTTTTTTTCTTTTTTTGTTATGTTTTTCTTTTCTTTTTTTTGTTATGTATGTTGTTGTTATGTCCTTTTTGTTATGTTGTTATGTAATAAAAGTACACCTGGATACAGAGTACTGACACATTCAAACTCACCTGAACATGTACTGTATCTACTGTAAGTACACCCACGACTATCTACTGTAAGTACACCCACACGCACAGATTGGCTGACGTACTCCAGTGCGCGCGCACACACACACGCACAAACACACACACACACAAACATACGACACGTGCAGCCACAAGCATCACAAACAAACCCCCTTGCAGGCAGCCGTTCCTCTGCACCTGCTGTGTGAGTAATATAATGATGATTGGAGCTCAGTGCGATGGGAGTTACCCAGGAACATCTGTTTGACACAGCCTTGCCCAGAGAGGAGAGGAGGCCCCTAACTGGCCCCTTGTATTACGCTACATGAGTGGCAGGAACACACACACATACACACACACACACACAAACACACACACATACATGTACACACACATAGAGTGAGGCAAGAATGCCATACACACACACACACATAGTCAGGCAAGGATGCCACACACACACACACAGAGTCAGGCAAGAATGCCACACACACACACACACACACACACAGAGTCAGACGAGGATGCCACACACACACAGAAAGTCAGGCAAGGATGCCATGTCTGTCGGAGTGGAGCGGAGAGACTTGGCAGCTCTCTGACACATGCTTCTGTCTGAGCCCCGGACTGCCATGGCTCTGTCTTCCCCCTCGGCAGGCAAGTTAAGCCGGTGCGTCACCACCACCACCCGCCGCCGCCGCACCGCCGCCGACATGCTTGAGGAGTTGAGCACAGATGCGTCTCTGGCTCAGCCGCCCCTTCTGACAGACACGTCTGCCTCCAGGACCAGACTCAAAGATTTTGGGATGCAGGTGGTCCTGAGGAAGCCACTCATGCTCTCTCTCTCTCTCTCTCTCTCTCTCTCTCTCTCTCTCTCTCTCTCTCTCTCTTCTTGCTATATGTTTACATGGTCAGACTCTGATGTCATGTACTGGCACAGGTGAAGGTAGATGCACACACGTGCAGTAGCTCACCTTTCAGTCGTCCATTATTCATGTGTAATATAGTCCTTTCACTCAGGAAGTATCAGTGAAATATACTGTAAACCTCCAGGGCTACTATATTTCATGGCCTCACTATTCACAAGAAAACATTCCTGTTGATTAAATGTGTCTGGCGTAATGAGTTTCTTGTCTGTCGGTTTTAAATGGCTAGATTAGGTTTGTCACAGAGAGCCTGCAGATGATTGCGGTTGTGAAATTGATTGGATTTTAATTGTGAGTACAATTATTGCTCCCAACAATCACAAGAATAATGTAGCAAACTGTTATTTTGTCACATTCCATTTTGCAAGTAGGCTTAGGCTTAAAGTTTTTTTATTTTTATTTAGGGCTGTTGTTCATTGATATACATAAACCATATGAAGGGGATATGATCATGTATATCATGAAAAATGTCAATGTCCAAGATTCTAAACTGAAAATGATTTATAAATGCAACGCTTCTCCAAAAATAATTTTTTAATGTTGATGAAAATAATCATGATTACCCATTTTGGTTTCATAATCAAGCCCCACCTGGCAATCTCGTACACAATGTGATATCTATAGAGGACAAACACCTCCGCACGTCAATGTGGATGTTCTTAGGCATAGAGACACAGATGTATGGGATTAGGCTCATCGAAACTGTGAATCACCCAGCTGGGACGACGTGTCAGAGCAAGACGAACACACAGACCCATAATCAGAGGTGACAGCCTCGCCAAAGTTTGTCTCTGCTTGTTCTGCCTGCATAAGGACAAGGTCAGCAGGCACTCAAGGAGATCCCTTTTTTCTATAAAATACCTACAGAGAAACCCTCACCCCTCTGGCTAATGGCAAACCTCTCTGCTTTGAAATGTTTTTCTTTAATGTTGCACAATATTGAAGGATCGAGGACAAACTACAGTGCCATTCAGTAATAAGAGCATGGTGTTACCTCATAGTCTCTTCCTTACTGTCACAAGGCCATTGTTCTCCAGCAAGTCCACTGACAAAACACAGGATATCCACAAGGATGTCTGCTTGATACTTCTATGTGTAAATAGAAGCAAACGTTTGCATGTTGCATTGTCAATATCCTGTAGTTTACAGAGAAGCCTGCAAACTTTGCTTACCAATGGATGGCATGTCCAAGATTTGCAGCTGAGCTGTGGAATGTTTCACACAAACTCTGATCGAGAACTAAAGCTGTAAACTTAGATTCTGCCATGTTAAATAACAAAATTACACACCAAAATAACAAAATGACACAGAGCAAAATAGAACTATGCTCAGGTGCAAATATGGTTTGATGCTTAGAGATTTTTTTATGCACATGTAAATCTATTCCTTGTGAGATCAATTAATTAATTCCAGAGTGACGGTTATCTTGTTACATGAGACATGGAAAACAGAAGCTGCAGAAAACCACAAGCATGAATCTCATGAATAAAAAGTCTGTTCAGTGCTCGTGTGGCTGGTTGCCAAAACCTGCAGCCACTGCAGTTTTATGCCAATACCAACCTTCTCCAAATTGATTATGGCACTATTTCCATGGGAATAGGCCTATTTGTTTTTATTTTATATATTTTGGGGGCATGAAAGTTATGCTATGAATATGTGTCTGATGTAGTGCTTTCTGTTTCACTTTTTCATTGATTTTTTATGAGCATATTATATTGATATTATAACCCTGTTTCTCTGGTCTTGTACAGCTTTGAAGTTTTTTTTTTTATTTAATGGTGAACTGCAACTTAAAGGAGAGGTCAAGGATAAATCAATTCATAGCTCTTTAGTTCAAGGTCACCTAGTGCTTTCTATACAGTACAAAGAAGGAAACATTTAGTAGACCAAACACAGACTGAATCAGTGTGATGCGAGGGAACCTGAAACTGAAACAGAGTTTCCCTGGACTTATAAGTTGGCATTAATTTCCATTTTGGTCAACTGTGATACCAAATTTTATCATTCTTCTTTTTACCGACAGCACCCCAAGCAACTAGTCTAGAACTTTAGATGACTCTAACGGTAGCAAATTGAATTTACTCAGTGAGAACGTCTAGCCATCAGCCATAGGTGATGTCTGAGCTGTTTAAATCCAAACGCAACGCTCTTGTATTCAGACATCGTTGTGTTTAGCCTATCACAACGTTTTATCTGGACAGGGAGTCATTGGGCAGGCTTAGCGCTGTTTGAATCGACTTGTTAGTTGTGCTGAGGTTTTAGTCGTCTTACCCTAGGGTCTATCACTCGTGGCTAGACTATACACATTTATGTGATAGTCTGGCTTGTCAGGCTACCAAGCAACATGAATGAAGGGCAAATGAACCCCAGACTTGTCCTTTAACATTAACACACAATACTCATTTTATACTCATAGATAGGCGAGACACAGTATATAGGCCTAAGTCTAATTCTGGCCTGAATGGGTGACGTCAATGCTGATGAAATGTTGAGACAAATAATCATATGAACTGATTTTATGAAAAGGATACTTCATATGATTGGATATAGGCCAGAGATAAAGGCTGTGTTCCCTGTCTGATCTCTCAACTGTCTGCAACTTTTTTTTTTTTTTTCCTTTTCTTACATTTAGTTCCATGACAAAGCCGCTGTGATTTCACTCGCTTAAGGCTATTTTCATTGGCCTATTTAGACAAATTCATGGAAATGAAAATGCCATCCTTCTGAGATATTTTTTGCCCGAGAGACATCATAGCAGAGGGCAGAGATGTACACAGAGCTCTTGGAGAGAGAGAGCTCCTGATAACATTTCCGATGGCATTTTTCTAAGCTTGAATGGAACAGAGGGTTATCATCACTAGAGCCAGAGGGCTGAAAACCATGTAGAGCGGCAATCTGGGTAATTCAGCTATTGAGTGGAGGCTTTTATTATTATTTTACTAGGCTGCTTTATCCTTTTTTTCTGTGTTAGAGCTTTGGAATTAGCCAAGTGTTCATAATGTTTCTTCATGACCACCATTAACTTTTATTGTCACCTCCTGCCATGCATTTCCTGAATGGCATGAGCTCAATTGAAACAGAAAAATGAAACACACAATAGAAAAGCTAGAGTGAACAACTGTAAGCTCCCTATACTAACATTCCATTATGACAAAAGCAAATGGTTTGTTAAAGAAATTTAAGCAAAGCATCATTTAGGTGATAGGGTATCAGTAGAGGATTGTGATGTTCATCACCACCCTAATGCACTCAATTTAAAGAAAAAGTGTACAGTCCACCACTTTCAGAAAGTACCAAGCCATTAAAATGTGACAATTGTTTCTGGCAATTCACAATCTCTGATTAAATGGTAATAATATGCCAGCGGGCATAAAATCCCAAGGCTGGGATATACTAATATCATCATGGCCCTCAATTTCTGCAGTGCCGAGTAGATTTTGTATCATGCTTATTTTTAAAACTTTCTCAAATGTAGTAAAGCTTTAAAGTTCAGCTTGAACCACTAAGAATGAAATCGTTTCTAAGAAGGCTGATGGCTGAGACCAGCATGAGGAAGCGGAACGCCAGTGACATCACAAAGCTAATTGCCGTGCAGTGTACTCCGGAGGTAGAGCACCATTCTTGCTGCTGTGAGCCACTTCTATTTGCTGCAAGGTGATGGGCTTTAATAGCTGCCTTCACATGGAGGGTGACGTCACAAACCATGGGAAGAGCTCCACTGTAACCCCATGTAGCATTTCCTCTAAATTGCTTTGAGGTGGTTAGCTAAATATAGCTCTCACATGCTCAAATACTCGTTTGGCCAAATACAGTTACTTGTACAAGAAGTAAATAAATAAGTGCTTCTACCTCTCTATGTACATATCATCGCTTCCATCCTACCAAGTATAACACGTTACCTTGCCAACGTGACTAAGAGAGCCAAAAGAAGAAACAGGAACCTGGGAGTTCTAAAGGACAAACATCAGTCCTATGACTTCCGTTCTCCTCATCAAGAGGAGTGGGCGAAATAGCTAAAAAGTTTAGTGAACATCAAGTCAAAGCCAATGGCATCCACTCAGAGTATCTTTTAACACTTTCATCTTTGCTTTCAACTGGGGGGATTTTGAGGACTGTTGTAAACACATTTACAGCTCAGGGAGAGTCATACAAATAGTACCACTGGGAACCTTGAAACTCCATTTTTAGGACATTGCAAAGAACAAAACAAAAACCTTTCACTTCTACGCCTCAAGTGAGGTTGCAGCTGTATGCGGTTGGCCTACCCATTACCAAATGAAGGCTATTGACATGATAAATCCATGGTAAAGTAGAAAAGCACTCGGAGAGTACAGACCTCCGCCAAGGCAATGTGGTCACAGACACATGGTGTTCTGGATCACCGATCACCGTCAAAATTGAATCAGTTGTTACTTATCCCAATACACACATAGTTTGAAAATTTCATCTAAATCCACACACAGACGGTGGCTAAAACATAACATCCTTTGGCAGAGGTAATAATAATCAACAGTTGTCCCTGATTCCCTGAAGTGGAACAAAAAGTAGAAATACTGTATTTTGTATGTAATTTTTGTGTAATTGCAAAATTTGTCCCAATATTTAAAATGCAAAAAAAAAAAAAAAAAAAAATGTAAATACTGTATTTATTTGGAATTTGCTCTTAGTGTCACATATGGCTGAAACCACAGCAAAGGTACATCATCACCCCAGAGCCACAGCCATTAAGACCCCAAGCTTCCAAAGTCCTGTATGGGACTCTTTTATGGGATAGTCTGAGGTCAGTCTTATGTAAGTCACATTTTTCTTCCTTTCTTTCTTTCTTTCTTTCTGCAGTCTGCAGACATATAGCACACTTGTCATAAGCAGGTGATATACGATTATAATGAGAGATCTTGGAACCAACGACATACAATCACTTAACATGGGCATAGCCAGCGTGTCAGTGTGTTGCTAGAGCATCGATAGCTATCAGCACAGCATCTGATAGCACTAAGCCTGGGTCTGGGTGGAGGGCTTTGGAAGTGTTGAAAGGCTGCCAAAGTGGGCTTCATGTGAAAGGAAACCTCCATTTTGTTTCTCCTCCGGCAGGATGTAACAGAATTCTTTATTTTCTCATGACATAACTGAAGTGTACTGCTATACACTGGCTGACTTATACTGTAGTATACCCGGCCGTCAAGCACATAGTTTGACACCCCACCTCCTGCTGACCACACATTCCACTGTTGTTAATTTAACCTCTATGGTATCTGCTGTACATGTATATTGGAGGTGTGCCCTTATCAGTGTTCTTAACAGTCTCTAGGTCTACATACAGTAGCCCACTTTTAAAGTTATATCGTTGAACTAACCATAGTGTATGTTTTGTTTATAATACAATTAAAAAAAATGGTTTAGCTTATATTGAGCATTAGGCTGTAGATGAATTCAAACAAAAAAGTAAGGTCCTGTTCATACTTGTTTAAAAAATGTGTGTTGAGCGACCACCAGCTAATTCAATCACAAGAGAAATGTGGTGTGATTTTACTCCTGCACGAAACTCTCAATTGACCTTCATAGATCTCATCAAGTGAATCTTGCTGCAAAATGTGCCTTTTCAATGTTGAAATGTTGAATCTGGGAAAACTTTGTTGTTTGGGAAAAGGCTACTTGTTTCTTGTTTCACCATTGCATCAAAGGTTATGCTACTTTATTACTTATTTTCATTTTAAGCACTTAATATACTGCATATTCTATACATTGTATACATGTACAGTAATACATGCGGTATTGCATAATAGGCCTATTTAGTTTGTGAATTAATTGAATATTGAGATTTTTCGGCAACACTTTATTTGAAGGTACTGGTCTATATTGCCCAGGCTACATCATGAGGCGGATCTGAGCTTCCCATGCTTAACAGCAGGAGTGCCCTACATATTTATGTTGTGCGTCAAGACAATGACATGTCATTAACTATGACATAACGTTGTCAAGAATCTGTCATTAACTTTATAAACCTGGAATGACATCTGACATACCCTAACCCTAACCATGACAAATACCGGGTGACACTTAATGACAGAAGTCATGACAGGTGTATAAAGTTTATGACAGATTCAACGTCATGTCATAGTTAATGACAGTGTCATGTCAGTCTTATGACGGTACATGCAAATAAAGTGACCACAAAGGGCGTTAGATTTGTGTAATTATGGCCATGCACAAAAAAATGTACCTTTTAAGCTTGCACTCTACTAAACATTAATTATGCCATTTTCATAAGGTCTTATACAACGATTTCTTTTCAATGTCTTTTGTCTTTGTTCATACGTTTTTTTAAGTTTTATTTGACTGAGCAGAGCACTGGATTATCATTGTATTAGGTTAACTATATACAGAGAATATGATGCATACCCTCTCTGTATAAAATGGATGCTTGTTTCATAATACAAATAGAGATAACCTTCAAAACTTTTTAAATTCATGAGCTAACCTTTAAAAACAATGAAGCAAAATAAAGCACTGATCTATGTCAACCCCCTTATAATAAAATCAGCAGAGTTCGCCTGAAAAGTGAAAGTGGAGGCTTTTAAGCCAATTTGCTCACTAAAAAGCTGCAGTTAGAAACACAGGCTATGCACTTTCTTATTACTTAATATGGATGAAATGTCAAATATTTGTTGATATTTTGATTTATAGGTTGAATTATGGCAACAGTACTACTTAAAGTACACTATAGCTTACTGAGTCAAAGTCAAGATTCAAGTCTCTGAGCTCAAGTCCAAGTCAAGTCTAAAGTCTTTGAGGAGCAGGACTGAGTCAAACCAAACTTTTGAGGAACATCTTGACTTTTAATTTGGTATGCTTAATGTTTCTTGGCTGGGCCTGGCACATCTTTTATGTTGATAATACTTTAGAATTAGTTTTAAGCCCCTTGTGAAATTAACATTTTTAATGAACGGCACAGCAACCACAGATGTACACCTGTATTTCTTTCATTTTCTTCAACTATCGCTGTGTGTGGGTACGAACAAGTATGCACATGATTAATAAGGAAATTAGCGGTAGATTGTTCACGAGTCCCTAATCTTAAGTCTGAGTCAAATCCAAGTCTTTAGAACTCAACTCTTGAGTCAAGCTTCGAGTCTGTGTGTCACTGTTAAGTGCAACTCAATTCTAAAATCCCAGACTTGAGTCTGGGTTTGCTCATTGGTGAAATCAGAAAAAACATCTCAGAACGAAAACAACCCCAAACTGCCACATAGTCCAGAGCTGTTGTGCCTCCAGACATCTTAAAACTCTCTCAAGCAGGCCTGTAAATTACAGTTATCACTCCCGTCAGTGTTACACTATTGGGAATGAGGCACTGAAGATGAGCTGTGACTTTGTGACTCACCGCTGCGCTGTCAGTGAGGGAAGTGAGAGAACATGAAACAACATGCTTGTGTTTGTGATGGATTCAACACACCCAGAAAGAGTGCTGTGATTTTAGGCAGATGCTCTTTAGTGTGGTCTTTTGTTGTTGTTCACATGTTGTCTTTTCCAGGCATTAAGTAAAGGTACACTGTGTTAAAAAAAATACATGGCTGAAAAAAAAAAAAATAACATTTGGGTATCGTCAACATGATGGGATCTGAAAATTGGGTGGCATTTGAAATATAGTTTTGGCAGACGGACAATGTGAAACTCATTATAAATCAGTGTGAAACAAACCCAGCCCTTGGCACTCAAAGGCTGTCATTAAATACATGTTTTCTTTGCTCTGGGAATTAGAATCTCTTCACCTTAAAAAAAAAAAGAAACAATTTGAAATTGAGGTCTTAAAGGAAAAAAAAAAACAACTCTCTATGTTTTTTTGCAAATAGCACACAATAACACTATTATCCATACAGCACAGGGTTCCCCTCCTGCCTCTAGTACATTCTGTCTAGAGCATAGTTAATGTAGAAGAAGAACACTAGAGTATGATTCACTTTTAGAAACCTCAAAAACATAATTCAAAAGGAGCTTCTTACATAATTGTTGAATGATTTTTATCTGTGTTGTTTCATCTGGGCCCTGCATCTGGATTTGTATGTTAAAATAGAGAGGCCAGGACAGCCTGTTCTAATCAGTCTTTTGTTCTCTGGGTAATTCCATTCTGCACAGTAACATCTCTGTCCTCATGCTCACCTACCACCTTCAGCTCTTCTCCAGGCAACCCACTGCAGTTCACCTAATTAGCCAATTAGTCTTCATCTGAATCAAGTTCTTGATAGTAATCGCCATGGCCTAAATTCAATCATCAGTGAACAATCCTTCCTGTTGTTGTGTCCTTTTAAAAGCACACAGGTGGAATAACAGGAAGTTGTCAAAACTAAAAATAAAACCTCTCCTTATCACTTTGGTAAAACAAAAATGTGAAAAAGAATTTTGAGACTAATAATAATATTCCTATTAAGCCTTTAGAGCAAGTACTGTAGAGTGAAATAGAATCAGTAAACATCATGTAATCGAATGTTGAAGTTTATTTATTAAATAAATAAATACTGCTTTATGTACACAATAAATTATTTTCCAACGGACCATGCGTTCATGGACAGAATTCAAATACATTGACTTTTTTTTCCTCATGCTTATGAAATCCCATTTGTACACTATGTTCACTTAAGGTTCTGAAAACATTGTTCCAATGCTCCATCATCAACTTTGCTATACACAGAGAGAGACATCACTCTGGTCAACAGAGTTGCTCTGTAAATAACAGTCCTCAAGCCCAGCTTTATCCTCCTCCAGATTTTTATCTACACACTTTTCATGGCTAACACCAGTCCATTTGGGTCCAGCCCAAAATGGTTCCTCTTCCTACTTCAGAATGTTAACACATGCAAAAAAACAAACAAAACAACAAAAAAAATAAACAAAAATCCGTCATCAGTCTTCCACATCCTTTCAATCACATTCCCCCATCTTCCAGTCTGTCAACATTCAGTTCAGTACAGCCCTTTCCTGTGAAAAAATGACTTTTCTGGCTCAGTAAGCAGGGAGTTTTTGGTCAGAGATTGCTTCTCCAATGTAGTTCAGGAAGTTGCAGAGCTCCACAGTCTTTTCGAAAGATGACAACCAAGGGGGGCACCATTGCACTGGTCCAAGGGCTCCCAGCTGTGTGTCTGTGTGTGTGTCTCTCTCTCTCTCTCTCTCTGTGTGTGTGTTGTTTAGTTGCTCCTCTGCATGAGCATGTTAAGGGCGTACTCCATGCGTTCCCTCAGGTCAGAAGAGCAGCCTGAGCCCAGTAGTGTGCTCAGCTTCAGTGTGGTGGACAGACGCTCCTCGTTGATGTAGGTTAGCATGTACTCCTGTTGTTCAGTCCAGAGGATCAGCTTGGTGTGGTCATGGTAGAAGTTCACCTGAGGGACACAGGAACAATGGATCATAGGTTAGAGATCAGGGGTCAGAGGTTATGGTTGGGTTATGGCCAACAGAATAAATCAACATTATTACAGGCCAAGCCATGTTTGTTTTTTGGGTCATGCTGTACTGTATGTATGGGGTGTTTACCTGGAAGGTGCCATCATTGAAAAGCATCATCACCGCCCTGTCGGACTTGAGCCACTGCAGAAGGTAAATCCTGGGCATTTGGTTCTCGATGGCACTGCTTACATCCCCGCCCTTTGGAAAGGAAGCAAGGAGAAAGGGTCAGAGGCGCAGAGGCAAGGAAGAAAAACATTCCTTCATCAGGAAGGCTGGCTTCCTGGCAAGGCGTGGGTGTAACAGGCCAAAGCAAACACTCACATCCATCAGGTTCTCCTCCATGTAGTGAGCAAAGTACTTGAGGATGGTGATTTGTCCCACAAAACATTCAGGCACTTCAGAAGAGGTAAACACTGAACAATGGCCCAACTGAGCATAGTGGTGTATAGTCCTGTTGAGCAGATAAAGGAGAGATAGAGAGAGAAATGTAAGTTAAAAATTGTTTCACTTTTAAAAACCACTCCACTTAAATAGCTAAGATCATCTCTAGTCTGCAGTGTGTTGTTCTTTTAAACTGACTCCTAATGACAAAATGGATGTCATCTGCAAATTGCTAGGCAACCAAAAATGAAGTGTAATCCACAACTCCTTCAATTACACCAGAAGGCCTGTGCAGCTCATTATCTTTATAAAATAAATAGTACTTATTCAAACCAAAAAAAAAAAAAAAACAACAACAACAAAAAAATACAGTTAAACCAACCAAAACATACCTCTTGTCAGAAAGAAGACTCATATGGGTCCCATTGTTGAACAGGACGCCCACTGTGTTGTCAGACAGCTGGTAACCAAATCCATACTTGTTGGAGTAGTCTACCCACTTGGTCACCCAGCGAAGACTGTTGCTATTTGCTCCTTTGGGAATGCTATCAGCTGCGGACAAACACAAGAGTGTCAACATAAGAAAGAGCCAAACAAAAGGTCGACAGCACACCAGTGTTTGCTTAAGATAGACTGTAAAAGCACTCAGAGGAAACAGACAGCCGATCTCAAACAGACAAAAAAGGGAGACAAACCCTCACCTTTGGGCATATGCTCGAGACATCCCCTCAGGACGCTGGCGACAGCTTCTGCCACGGTACCGGTGGTGCTGTCCTCCAAACCTGAAAGAGATAATTACAGCTGTGAGAGACGGCTCCCCATGGCTTTCTTAATGACAGGCTGCTTCTAGCTAAGGGACGACATTTCCTCTGATTTGTGCCCCCCCGCCCCCCGCCCCACCACCACCTCCATTCACACTTGAATACTCACATTCACTACTGGTGCTGCAGCTGCCCAGGCTGCCTCGCACAATCATGCGGATGGTGTCCCTCCTCTGAGGATGTCCGTCTGTATTGGCAGGCGCTTGCTTCACAGCTGTGGACTCTCCATCCTGAAAGGATGAGGAAGAGAACATGGTGTCTTCAGATTCAGCATTCTGTCTTTCATTGCATTGTAGGCTTTGAAGGAAACAGATATTATTTTTTTCCCCTCTTTACTCAAGAAAGCTTGGGCATTTTTCTGCATACCTCATTGAACTGCGTGACTGGCTGCTGGCTGATAACAGTCCTTTGAAAGTCTTGTCGCAATTTGTAGATGTCTTCTTCCTCCTTGGTCAGCTTATCTGTTTCAATGGAAAAAGGACAAAACCCAACATATAAACCTCTAATACTGTAGCTTGCTCAATGCTAAAGTCTTACAATGTAACAGAAGTAAGAAGTAGCCTACAACCTTTGTCAGTTCTTAGACTGCACTAACATACACTGAAGTAAAAACTTCAAATAAATAAATAAATAGATCAGTACACTAATAAATAAATAAATAAATAACAAATGAATGAAAACACTCACTCAAGGTCTCCAGGTATTTTGCCTTGTCCTTCTTCCCACCAAAGAGAGCGGCTGCAGCCTTCTTGAAGAAGCTCTTTGCTGGGCTGGAGACATGGAAGTCTGGGGCACTGTGACATGAGCTTGGGGGGAGATGCTCTGGCATAAAGCCCTGCAGTGGAAAAGAATGGGTAGTGGTGTGTGTTTGTGGGGGTGGGGTGGGAGAAGAGAGAGAGAAAGCAACATAAGAACATTAAACAGCTGTCGAGGGACATTCTGATAAATTAAAGCACACACATGATCTTTACATTATACATAACACATGCATAACATAACATAGCATAACATATAACATAACAACCCACCTGTGTGAAAAATTCATGGCGCAGGATATCCTCTAGGTGCGGCCTGTTCTCTGGGGCTTTGGACAGCATGCTGGCGATAAGCTGTTTGGCAGGAAGAGACAGGGACGAGGGCATGGTGTAACGAGCCTCCCGGATACACCTGTAGGTCTCTTTGAGGTTTGTGGTTTCAAACGGTGGTCGGCCTAGAAGCATTGTGTACCTGCAAGAAATGGGAAGGCTTGAGTAAGCATGGGTAAGGCAAAATACAAGGCAGTTCTTAGGTAAAGGTTCAGTTTGTCACCATGACAAAGCAAGATAGAATTCCTTGAGTCTCAAGTTCAATGTCTAGCAGGGTAAATGTGAAAAAAAAAACAAGGTTTCTGATATAAGAGGAACTCACATAACACATCCAAGGGCCCAGACATCGGATTCACAGCCATGACCTTGCTTGTTCAATACTTCAGGGGACAAGTAGTTAGGGGTTCCACAAATAGTTTTTCTCCTGTTACATACTGGTTCCAATTTGGCCGCCAAACCAAAGTCCCCCAGCTTCACCTCCATGGAGTCATTGATGAACAGGTTACCTAAAAACCCAAGGTCACATTATAGTTAGACATCAGACAGCCAGAAGTTGGCTAAAGTGGCCAACAACTTCTACTACTAAAGATGTTATATATCAACATGTAGTGAAGTGTTTTTTGTCTGAAGAAAATCTTACCTAATTTCAGGTCTCTGTGCAGAATCTCTTGATCGTGGAGATACTTTAATGCAGACACAATCTGTCTGAGGTAATACCGTACCTCTGGCTCAGTGAGCACCTTACGTGCCTTAAGAATGTGTGCTAATGACTATAAAAAAAGAAAATAAAAAATTAGTATCACATAGCCTATCAGAAGCCTGTGGGTATAGTGTTTCAACAAACTCCAACAACTTCTTAAAATTCAGTAGGGCTACTCACTCTTCTGCTGCAGTATTCCAAAAGAATGTATATATTGTCTTTGTCTTCAAAATGATGATAGAAATGAACAATATTTTTATGGTGAAGTCCTCTGTGAAGTTCAATTTCTTTGTCAATCTATAAAGAACACAGAGAATACATGATGAAATCAGGTGGATGAGAGCAGTCATACAATCGCAAAAACCCAAGACTCCACCAAGTAGCCAAAAGACGCATCCTCACCTTCTCCCGTTGATGGGGCTTGGACACGCGCGCATGAGGAACAATTTTTGCTGCATACACCTTGCTGGTGGAGAGGTCGGTCATTTCGTAGCATTTTGCAAACCCACCCTAAACCAAGGCAAAATACAGTGAATCAATGATGGGCCGTTACAATGACCACAATGGATTATAGTGCTGCAGAATAATCACAAAATATAAATACCTTCCCCAAAACTTTTCCGCGGCAATAACATTTCCCAGTAACAGGGTCTGTAATAATCCTGGAGAGCTCTGATGGCACTTGTCCATGATCTTGACCTTTCTTCCATCGCATTTCACCGACTGTGCTTTGGTCACACACTGTTTGTCTGCTGGCTGTTTGCACATAGTTTGTATTCTTCAGTATATCCATAACGGAGCTCTAGTCCCAGTGTTGGCACTCTGAGCGCGCACCGGTTTCGCCACGGAATATATAAGAGGAGACCGCCCTCAGACCGAGTTCCCTACGTCAGAGCTGGGGGGAGCTTCAGTGCGTTCATTAACAAGGCTCGGAAGTGAGCTATTTTATATGACGTATAAAATCTGCTTGTATCCATGTAGACTACAGAATCAAACCCTGTAATGAATTGGTGTGTGGAAAAATATGGGGTTTACTCGACAAGAAGATGACTCGAAATGATGGCGATAAATAATGGTAATAAGTAAGAGACCAAAGCAGCCTCCAGCTCAACAACAGATTTTGTAATAAAAATATGCTGTTTTGTGCAGTTTAATTGCTCAGGCGTCATTTGACATTCGTAATATTTACAAGCCTTGAAGAAGATCAGTAGGCCTATTTGTAATTATAGAGAAGACGAATAAGTGTATTGATTGAGGGTTCATAGGCATTATTTTTCACGACAGCAACAGGCTGTAGCGTCACCTGGTGGCTCATCAGTTTTAGATGCCAATGGTTATTTATTTAAAACTGGATTGCAACAATGACAACCACTGAACTAAAACCACCGCATTTGAAAGATTTCTCCACAGATGTTGATTTTCTACATTCCCATAGTGTAATAGCTATATATTGAGCATTTACTTCCATTGGACATCTACTACTTTGCTTATTCTTCAGGTCATTTCAAACCATGAAGGTCTGAAATTTAATTCAAGTGTGAGGAGGTAAGTTGCTCGAGCCTGACATTAAATTACTTGAATTTACAAGTTCAATTGAATCCCAATTGAAATCTAAAGTTGTTGGAAGCAAATCAGTCTGATAAACCTAACTGCTTAGTCACATTGATCAAAGTCCAGGTGACTTGTCTAGGCATGTATGAGAAGGCACTGATTTTACACAGCCTGAGGCTGTATCGTTTACACATGGACCACACTTGGATAGGAAAACGTATACATTGAATTGTATACACAAATTGGCAGAAGTCAAGACCACCAGGAGGGCTCAGCATGACATATTCTGTCATGGCCTCCAACTGTTACTTGCACACGTTTGCCAGGCTTGCACGTGGACAAGACAATGGTTCTGAGAAGAATTACCCCAACCCTCAACATGGAGTCTAATCTCTTGTAGAACTACTGCCAGCCTGCCTGCACATGGCTCTGGAGTTAACTTGCCAGACTGTTACTACCTGCTGCCAAGAGAATTATTTGTGTGTGGATGATAAATGAATGTCTCTTTGTGATTGCCTCTGTGAATACGTGTAACAAACGTGTACTTCTATAGCAACACAACAAGGTTAACACAATGAGCAGCCAACGCGAGGTTTTCATAATAGTGCTTATTATTTTCACATTTTTAGGGTTAAGTTTTAGGTCCATACAAAACGTTGTGTATTACCACTAACAATGGCTAATGTAGTTCTGAGAGAATTCATGGACATTCACAATACTGACAAAATAAATTCCACTCGTGGATGTGAAAGTGCTTGTGACATCTGTCATATAATAAAGGCACTTGTTCAGAGAGGTATCATGGGTTAACCATTAGGAAGAGGAGTGAGAATTTGGTACCACGCGTGCTACACAGATCTTAGACACAAAGATCAATCCACCTTCAAGGTACAGTGGCAGTGTTTATCAATCTGTGTCTGTGCCTTTGCCAATGGCTTGGAGTGATTGGAGAAGATGATCACGCACAGCCGCCATGTCGTATGCCCAGGCCTGGTCGAGACCCTGGCCCTCAGACGCTGAGCAAGGCCACTGGGGGAAGGGGAATCGGCAGGCCACCACCCGCGCCTCATCAGGTAGCTCCTTCAGCAGCTTCTTTCCCAGCACGTCCATCTGAGGAGGACAAACAAACAAACAAACAAACAAACAGAGCTATCACCTATCAATTTGTGATCACTGTAAAGTGGGCCACAATATGTAAAGTCAGATGTAAAAAGACAAGCGGAATATATTTGATGATGTGATGGAGGATTATTGCTGTGGTATTAAACCTCAAATTAGGATAATCCGGTGGGATTTGGCAATAGTAAACGTTGTATTTTGTGCATAAACTCTATTATTAGGTGGATAAAATCTATTTCCAAAATTTGAGATGTGGGTAAACTGCATTTACTTGCATTTAGACACCAATATATCCCTAGCCACAGCATGCCGTATGTGCTATGCCATAAAGCAAAACAAACAAACAAACAAACAAACAAAACTTAATCATATGTTCCTTGTCCGTGCAGTTATTTTTGAGTTTACCTTGTACGCAAACAGACATACAGACCAACCAGTGCCGACAAAAACACAACCTCTTTGGTGGAGGTAAAAGCTACTCATCTCATTCACCCAGTTAGTTGTAGCACATGGTACATGTAGCACCTCAGCACTCAACCTCAACACTGATGGCTAACAAATAAGCGCTTCTGCTCTGTGTTTGACACAATGACACTGCATGGTATTCATGACGTGCATTCATAACAACTTCCTGTTTTCTGAGGCTCACTGCCTACATGGAATCACAGTGGGGGCACTTTGTTGCAAGTTCCTGTGGGATGTGTAATCATGTGCAATTTAGACACTAATGGCCTCAAGCCTAAGTAGTTATTAGAATACTGTGTGGCTGGACCTCAGGTCTGTATACTGTATGAATAATGTTTTGAGCTGCACTGAACTTATCCTGGCTAATGCCAAACTATATAATCACAAGGCTATACACTGAACCATCCTAGAAATCTAGACATGTAGCCTTGTTCTGAACTATCAATCTAGCACTGAACTGATATTATAACAGACCCTGGAATGCATAGGCCTGATACAATATTAAATTGTCAAATTTGAAAAGACAAATTATAGTTATAAAATACTGAATGACAATACCAGAAACTTCAACATTATATTCTATGAGCACAAATATTTTACTCGATATTTCTTGTGAAAAAGTCCATTTCTTTCAGAAAAGAGCAGTCATTTCAAAGCATAATTCAATGCATAAAATTAAAATGAGCCCTGCAGCTGAAATCCTATGCAAATTAAATATCACTCTGGACTTAAAACAGACAAATCCAAATAATGTATGCAATTGTCTTTTAGAGTACACGAATCAGGGGCTTGTGCCAACACAGAGGTAGACAGCCCCCCTGCACTTAGGTGTCTGTCCAAGTCAAGGGCCGTTTGCAGTCGATCAACCACCAGCCGGCAGCATGACTCATCACTGTGTGATAGAGGACTGCCTATGTGATTTCTGTTGAAGAGTTCTGATGTAGTGTGTGTGTGTGTGTGTGTGTGTGTGTGTGTGTGTGTGTGTGTGTGTGTGGGGTGGGTGAGAAAAAAGTCATAAGGTTGTGTGGCTTCTGGCTAGTTCCACAATTGTGTGGGTCATGGCTGAACAGACGCATTTGGTAAGAGGAGGAATCTCTCTCTCTCTCTCTGTGTGTGTGTGTTTGTGTGTGTGCACACGCATCTGTGGTGGGTGAGTTGGAAGGGGGTAGTTTATGCACGTGAATGGTTGACTTGCTCTCCAAAAGCCATGCAAATAGCTCCACGGGAAGCCTGTAGTCTGGTCCTCTGGTTCCCCTGACCGGCGGCACAACGTCTGTGCAATCATTGACCCACTGCTGCTCTCCCGCGTGTGCCCTTCACGTGCCGCATGCAGAATGGCCAGGAACACTGAACTGCACGGAGTGCAGTGCTAAAGGCCCAAACAACATGGCCGCTATACACACTGCTGACATAGGACCATACAAACAGTTTGTGGCACCTCATTTGTGCTGCATGTTTATACAGTAAATGAATGCACTATTCAATACAGAACATGCTGTACATGAACACACAGACAGACTCACTCACACACACAATGGATTTTGAAGCCTTTTTTTAATACTTCAAAACAGTGGATGTTCAAATGTGACTTACCACACCTGGGGCCAAAAACACTGTCACATTGTTGTAGTCTGACAGATCGCTCTGTGACAAGAAACAAAACAAAGACAGACATCTTGACCAGACTGAAGCTCAAGAGAAAGTCTAGACATTCTCATGAAAGCAGTCTTGATCCCACATGAACACACCTTCCAGAAGTCTTGAGAGACAAAGATGGCATTGCTTGAGGGCACTCCTCTCCACCAGGCCCGGAGTCGAGCGGACGAGGTCAGGATGGAGTTGATTTCAAAGCCTGTGCAGCGGAGACCCATGGCGGAGGCTGCAAACACCTAGGTGAGGAAGTGTAATCACACCCATTAAGAGGGTCCTTGGAGGAGGTAATTGAGCTTCCATGTTTTACCCACCGTTTTGCTTGCAGAACAAAGTGGCATGCTTGACTGCTTCTATTTCTGTTCAATGGATTTTTTTTTTTGTAGGAACATATGTCCTGTAAACACTGACCAAAATAGATCTTTTCATGATTGGGCGGGAAATGTGAGGTGGACTGAAAATAATGCAGAGATTGGACACTGAATTGATGTTCAATACAGTCTGGGCTCTATCTTTGGATTTCTGTTTTCAGTTTTGGGAAAGGTTTGACAGTCAGATGTATTTCACGACGGATTCATAATAATTGTTGGATCAATGTGGTCAATCCAGTCTTAAGACCTTTATCTGTCAGCAGACATGCATTGTTTCTTATGTAAAATATGCATTATAGACTGTAACTTGACATAACTTGCTGATATGTGTTGTCATTAGTGGTGATGTGTGCCACACATGAACATTACTAGCCATTCCAAGCAAAACTCTTCTGAGACGGCACAAAAGATTTTGTGAGGAGCGGGAGAAGTAGAGTGCGGCAGGCATTTAAACTGCACATAGTCACATCCTAACTCACCAGTCTCCCGTCGCCTGAGCCCAGGTCGACCAGGCAGCCCCTGCGTCCATGCAGCAGTTTCATTACATTCTGGGTCTGTGTTTTACTTGAGGGCAAGAAGGGAACCTGCATGGCAGTGACAACACTCAGGCCATAACATTTCAGGCCATGGAAAAATGATTGTTGACACAAGCAACAAACATGAGGCGTTAATAAGGAGACACCAGTATCTATGAGGTGCTTTGTGAAGTACCATAGAACGCTTACCAAACAACTAATGTGGAGGGCAGTTAGGTTAAACAGGTACAGTAAGAGGTAGTATCACTTAGGCCTAATTGTATATCATTGTATACAATATACATATTAACAATCCAGACTAACACGCACTAAGTACACAGAACACTCGTGGAGAAATTGAAGTGACAACTATCTAAGATAAGCTTGACTTGGCTATTAGCTTGGCTATTAAGTCTATTCATCTAGCCTACATAAACAAGGCTACCTTGAGGCTTATGGGTACTTTCCGAAAGCCAGGAAGTGCAAATACAGTCCAAAGTCTGTAGGCACCAAGCAGCAGAGCTCCAGTACAAGCTGTGAATATAGGCTTGTCCAGCTGTTGCTGATGCAACCTAATTCTTCTGTCCTGAAGAATGACATCGATGTCATCATCCATGTTAGACAGTCCCTAAAAAAATAGTGATTGAAAATGTATGTGTAGGCCCTTATTCAAATAAATACAAGGCTACAGTAACTGAAATGATCAGTCATAAATAGTTATCACCAAGGATTGAAAAATAAAGAATACATAGAGGCCATTTGGTCAAATAAATTTGCAAATAATTTTAACCAAAAGGTAAATAAGTGCAGTACTACTTTCACCCATAAGAGGGACTCAGAGCAGCACCATGTCTAGCCAAAGTATTTTCTAGAAAGAAATCTGTGGGGGAGACTTCAACAAAAGTTCAGGGGATTCTATTTAGAGGTAGTGGAGGTGAATGCACTGCAAAGCTGTCGGTAATGTCCCATACGTTGAAAGATAAACAATGTATGCATGTGGACCGAAACACAAAAAGTGAAGTTAGACTAACTTGTTTTACTATAATACTAAGACGACAACCTCAGATGATGCACAAAGTTGCATTTTACATTGCATTCCACGAGTATCTGTCGGTTGCATTTATTATATAAACAAACAAAAAAATGTTTTACGATCAGCTTACGTGACCTACCTGTGGCAGTGATTTCGCCCATGCTCATGGAAACAAGTTGGTATTTCTCTATGGTCAGGTCATATCACACCAATCAGATTAAAATGCCTAGGGTCTGACCCACCACGTAGTGCATGGTCAACCAGTCTAAAGTTTTGAAGGGCAGATAACATCGACTCGTCATAGACGACACGTCCTCCCTCTAGTGGACAAATGAAGTGACAGTTAGACTAGGCTGTACTATTGGACCATTATCATCCATGATTCATATTCATCAGTTTGCATCCTTTATTATTACCACGTGTCGATGTCGTTTGTTAAGTAGGCCTCATAAAGTAAGATGCTACCTATATCTTGACAGGATAGTTAGATAAGGTTAGTTGATCATTTGTTTTGATAACCCAACCCTCATTACACAACTTTATCTACTTTCCTAAGACATACCATTTGCCCGACTTTCTCTCTCTCTCTCTCTCTCTCTCTCTCTCTCTTTTTTTTTTTTTTTTTGCAAAAAATGTCATAAACATTGTAATCTGCAATAGCCTACATGGGCCTATGCGGTTTAGTAGGACATGGCGAGTTGACTTTTCAGAAGCCTCAAAAGGATTTACACTTGGACACTTTAGGTGTAGGTCTTTATCTTTTTTATTTAAAGAAAGAGAGAAGAAAAAAGCTTGTGAGTTTTGTGCAATTGCCGCACAACTAATCAAATTCTTTAAGGCTTAAAAGATAGTATCATTTTCGCGCGACGGCCTTAACAAGGGACAGTTCCCAGGTGCTGATTTTGACTGAGCCCATGACAGATTTTATATGAATTGAGTTCACGTCTGTGTAATAGTCGGAAATGCTGCGATGACCTGGACTTGTTTTGTGTTTAACATGGAAACTATGAATGAACCGAAAGTCCATATAGAAGTGGAAGAGCATAAATATTGCATAATTTATTTAGGCTACTGTAAACCCCATCTGTAGATATAATTTGCGTATAGATAATTGAGACATGTCCCAACTTATCCCAACATGTTGGTGTGACAACTTCACTTGTGAGTACATTACAACTATATTCAAGGTTAATCATGGCAAATCTGTGGCCTCAGAAACAAAAGTAGCCTAACAGACTTACTGCCTCAGGGAACCCAAACTTCCTGTTGGCACAGTGACACAGCAATTTCAATGGAATAATGAATTCAAAAAGTACTTTAGTCCTCTTTCAGTCAAACTACTTAGTCTTAATCAATGGGATTCATAACTATACATAATTAGCATAGTTTATTTTCTTTTTAAAAGTGAATCATCAAAATCCCTCTGCTACTATAGGCCTAATGTCAACAAAAAAAGTACATTAGCATTAGAGGATGTGGCTTTGATCCATGCTGGGGAAAGAATATGTGATGTGTTATGAAGCTTATCCCTGTGTTTCTGCAGTCAGAGTGAATGATTGTATGATTATTTTAATGCTTCATTTCAGATGGATGTCAGAGTGTCTTGCAATATTAGATTCCAGCATTATTTACACTCCACTGTCTCGATTTGATTTTGATTGAAGACGACAGTAGTTAGTACCATCCCAACAGAAACAGTGAGGCCTGAAGAGGTCACTAACTGGACCTTGACACTTAAACTGATGATGTTTCCTCCTCCTCTTATAATTAGTGACAAACACAGACAGGAACAGACTACTGTACGCTACAGACTTAAAGACCGCCCCACTATGGCTCCCGGAAGCCCCCTTGTCCTGCTCGACAAATCATAAAGGACTCTGTTCGCCTTGAGAATGCTAGCCAAATAAGCATCCTTGTGATGGCAAATGCAATCGTGAAATAAAGGAAATAGCCTGCAATGCTGCACAGAAACGTCTGTATTTGTCCGGAAAAAAAAAACATGGACAATTGATGGATTGAAATTTATGGTTTATACTAACCTCTGTGTAAATGTCAGTGGTTTATCTTTTTCAATAAAACATCTTACGCAATTTCATTATTAAATATTCCAATAAATATGTAGACTATAATTGCGATTCATTCCTTTCGCTCCACAAGCTCGTGTTTTTATGAGCGATGCAAGGTTTTCATTGCTCATAGCAACCGCCCAGTTTCCGTTTGCTTGGCTTGATTAGCCTACTAGGTAGAGGATGGATAGTGACGTCCTAGGCAATATTCATCATTGCCTCAGATGTTCATTTCGACTAGCGCGTCCAGTAACGTAAACCTCGAATAAATTTCGGCAGAATAATATAATCGAGCAATAACTCATCAGAATCGATTCATGTTCTAGGCGACGTGTATCTTATCCCTTTTCGAAGCCTCCATAACCAATCCGGTTTTTGGGAACTCAGCAGCTATATAAATGGATATATACGGAAAGGTAAGTCTGGGCGTTATCAGCAATGATTTTTATTGCACTGGGATTTTAAGATAGATATATTTTTTATATATAGTTTTATGAAAGGCTAACGAAGGGGATTGTTTTCGATGTCTGTTTGTGAAACCTAAGGCCTATTTCATAACCCGGCAGTATGCTTCAATCAGGAAGTTCCTGGCTAGGCTAACTTAATTTATGATAGATTGTATCATCTTGTTTCCTAAAGATTTGTTTCTTCTTAAAGTAAAGATAAAATAGGCTGTGCGTTGAGTAGCCTACTGTAGGCTACTTTACTACATTCCTCTGTGCGAAAATCATGTGACGTTCATCTGCCCGGTCTATTCATTGAGAATATAGGAGGACAGTTCCCCGGTGCTGAAATAGAAGGGTTTTACGCGATGCTCATAAAAACTCACATATTCAACCTCACAACATTTTCCTGAACATTTACCGGAAATTGCTGATGCTCACTACTGATAATTCTCACTTTTCTCCAGATGGCTGTGACGCAAGATGGGAAGCAAGAAGGCTCAGATCAGAACTTTGATTACATGTTTAAATTATTAATAATAGGAAACAGCAGCGTTGGGAAAACGTCTTTTCTATTTCGCTATGCTGACGACGCCTTCACCTCAGCCTTCGTCAGCACCGTGGGAATAGACTTTAAAGTCAAAACTGTCTACAAGAACGAGAAGAGGATCAAACTACAGATTTGGGTATATCTGTTGTGTGTGTGTGTGTGTGTGTGTGTGTGTGTGTGTGTGTGTGTGTGTGTGTGTGTGTGTGTGTATGTGAGTGCTTGAACTAAATAATCAGAATCCGGTCATTCAGTACCATCCAGTAATGCTACGCAATCCGAGTGAGCCAAAAGCCATTGAACCCAGGTCTTTCTTTCTGTTGTACCGAAGCCATGGCACCCCTTTGGCTAAACAGCTGTTTCTCCATTTAGCTTTTATCTCAGCCAGAGAAGCCTCTAAAAGACTTTACAAACAACACAAATCAGAGAAGAAAAGCATGTTCAGAGACCCCCCCCCCCCCCCAAGGTTTCACAACTCTGTCATGATTCAAATGATATCACCCAGTCAAACCTCCAGACTGTCACAGAGAGCTATTTTAAGATTTGAGGGGGTGGAGCTGAATGTGTGGGTGTGGGTGTGGGTATGCGTGAGTTTCAGTGTAAGGATGCACATATGTGGTATAGAGAGAGAGAGAGAGAGAGAGAGAGAGAGAGAGAGAGAGAGAGTGTGTGTGTGTGTTCATGTACAGTATGTCTACTCTCATCGCCAGTGGAGAAGTATACTTCTATGGCATGTATTACCATATCCAGATAAACGTCACATAAACCCTCACCTCAATAATACTTCTTCCTATACCACTGTTTCCTTGTACAGTATGGTGATAAGCAGATGATTAGTTACAAGCACACACAAACCTTTGGAGGAAATTAGAGCTGTCATCACAATTTGTATATTGTAATCTGTCTGTGGTGTGGATCACAGGACACAGCTGGCCAGGAGAGGTATAGGACCATCACGACAGCATACTATCGTGGAGCCATGGGTTTCATCTTAATGTATGACATCACCAATGAGGAGTCTTTCGCTGCCGTCCAGGACTGGTGAGAATTGAGATTCTCTAGCTAGCAGACATCAGACTGTCTCTTCTCCTCCTGTTTGGAACTGTGTCAGCAGAATGTCTTTAAAAGCTGACCAGACCCAGAGAGAGAGGGAGAGAGAGAGTGTGTGTGTGTGTTTGTGTGTGTGTGAGTGTGTCTGAGGGTGATGGTGTCTTTGGCACTGTCTGCACTGTCCTATCAAAGTGTGTGATCAGGGAGCAAGACAGTGACAATGACAAAAACAAGGATTCCTTTCTTACCCGGCTTGCACAGTAGGCAGAATTTAATCACATATAGTTTTGTTACATTTAGTTTTGTCTAAATGTTGTAGTGATAGCCACAATTAGATCAAATAAGCTTGATTTTATCATAGCTTTTGGCTTCCTCGTTCATGTTTCTCTCAGTCTCAATTGAAAACACATTTGAAAAAGACTAGTACGCATGTTAAAGATCTTGTCAGAGGAGATTCATTTTTGGGGAAAAATGGTAAGCCTGTGATGGAAGAAGAAACTGGGCTTCATCAGGAATGCATACTTAAAAGTTATGTATGAGATGCTTTCCTAGATCTTTTTTGCTATATTGGTTAAAATGACATTCATACCTCAATCACAACCAAGTAAATGCTCCAATGCAAAAATAAAATACAAAGTGAAAATGGTTAGTCACTTGTGGAACAAAACAGGACTGAAAATTTGTTCCTGATAGTAAACTCTGTCTCTTTCTCAGGTCAACCCAAATCAAGACATACTCGTGGGACAATGCTCAAGTGATTCTGGTGGGGAACAAGTGTGACATGTCAGATGAGAGAGTGGTGTCTGTAGACAGTGGACGGCTGCTGGCCGAACAGTTGGGTATGTGAAAGACATTTTCTTAATCATCTGTCTATCTCTGTCTGTTTGTCTGTCTGTCTGTCTGTCTGTCTGTCTGCCTGCCTGTCTGCCTGTCCGTCTGTTCATATTCTGAATTAGGACATACAGCTTATGCCTGTATTACAGTTATCAGAATACTGGGCCATGCAAACCCTAAATTCAGTAAAAGGTTTCATGTTCAGTTGCTAATAAGTTGTTATTGAGTGATTTTTGCAAGCATTTTGAATGTGAAACTGTCTTCAGAAGGTCTCACAACCCCTTTCTGTACTTTGGGCATATGTAACGTCCTGAAAGACTATCTATCCAGGTCTACAACCTTAAACTCCTCTGTCCTCTTATTTTGTTAATTGCTAAGTACTGTAATTAAAGGAGTAATCAGTCAATGGCTCTGTTGTTTGAGGTCACTAAGTGCTCTCGGTAGGAAAAAGAACAAGAAAATTTGACCAAGAACATAGACCAAATAGTGACAAGGCAGCTAACAGTAACTGAAAGGGGCATAGAAACTCACATTAAGTTTAATTTCCCAATGCCCCATTCACTTACAGTATGTGATCTGCTGGTTAATTCCATATCAAGTCTCATTCCTTTTCCTGTACACAACTCTTTGACCCTAAACAAAAGCGATATGGATTCAATCTGTATTTGTCCTTTAAGGTCCAGTCTCCCTTAGAGCAAGGGCACAAAGGGGACCATTTTCAGGCTACTAGCATACTAGCCACTGTTCAGCACAAGCATATAATAGCATACAGTATTTATGTACAGTTTGTATATGGACGCAATGCATACTTACAGTACATGTATGTATGTATGTATGTATGTATGTATGTATGTATGTACTGTATGTATGTCTATCTCTTTGCAAATACAGTACATTTAGCTAAAGCTCACTGGACAATGCCACACTCAGTCCATTCCCCCCGAAACCTTCCAGACCAGTCCCTCCCTCCCAAAACCAGATACATTCTGTAGCTATCCTGCAGTCTTTGCCATGCTGCTTCAGGCTCAGCAGCTCAGCTCATAGTGCTACTGCCACACCAGATGGCCGACACCGCTCTGCTCGGTGAGTGTGAATCCACTGGTCTCTGTCTCCCATCTAACATAGCCTCTGTCTTCCCTCCCTCCAATCGTTTAGGGTTTGAGTTCTTCGAGGCCAGCGCCAAGGAGAACGTTAACGTCAAGCAGACATTCGAGAGGCTGGTGGACATCATCTGCGACAAGATGTCCGAGAGCCTGGAGGCTGACCCCGCTTTGGCATCAGGCTCACCGGCCACTAAACTGACCGACAACCCTCCGCCACCCCAGCAGCCAAACTGCGGCTGTTAGTGACCGTCTGTCTAGCCGTTTGTTTCAGTGGAGGGAGATTCAGTCTGCTAATCAGTTTTTGTCATCTAAAAAAAATATATAGGCTAACTATCTCACCATCAGTGACATGCAGTAGCCAGTAGCTCAGACTCCTTGCACACACATTCCTCTCCCTTTAGTGCCAAAATGTTACTTTGGGTAGGTTGTAGGCAAAAAAAGTACACTCTAAATGACAGCTTGTGTCAGGCATAGATTGTGCCTTTTACAGTGACGCATAACCATTAGGTTTATATCCACTTACTTGCTAGTCAAGACATAGCCAAACTCGTAGGAGTAAGACTACCTTTGCTGAAGCTGTTCACTGCATTTTTGCTTTTCATTGTATTTTCATTACTTGGATCCACACTGAATTACCAAACCTGTCGCCCGTTTCATGGTTGCTAAACCTGTTAGCAATTTACTTAGTTGTCAGTGGGAACTGGGAACTAACTTAGTTAGTAACTGTGCTTTTGGGAAACAGACTTCTGTGTATTCACATCACTGACCTTTATTCTCTGCTCAGTCTGCCTTCAGCTCTAACCACTGAAGCTCCTTCATAATTGCCCCCAGCAGGACTGTAAATGTTTTAAAGATCTGCTCTGAGGTCAGATGATAGTACATTTTGAAGGCTTATTAGTCCTCATGGTTATGAAAGAGAGAACTTTACAAAGAGCACCAGTGGACATGACGGGAGCTTTATTTGCATAGGACATAGTTGTTTGATTCTCATAAGCATAGATTGATAGCTCTTGTCATTACAGTTTTTCAAGTCAATCATTAACACGATCCAGTTCTAATTGGATTAGGCCTACTGTAAATGCAAAAGCATCTGGTGCAATCAGGATGACACGTTCTGGTATCTGCAGTCAAAAGCAAACAGAAAAGTCTTTAAGTAAACATTTTCTTATGAAAATGGTAAAGAATGCATTTTTTTGTTGGTCAAGCCTCTTAAGAATAATATGAATCTCAATAGTAAAATGTTTCACAGTAATGCAGATAGGATATTGTAAGAGAAATCAGAAAATAATAATTCCTATTTATTGTATACTTGTACAGTGCTGTTTGTTGACATTGCCATTGTTGTCATTCATTGTCATACAAAGACAGAGGTGTTCTACTACCATGCAGTAGTAACGACTGAAATTGGAAGGGCAAATCTTTGAATGACAGATTGCATATGGCAAAAGGCTCAACGCCTTTCCATGTAATGACTCGAGCAGTGAGTCACAGTTTTATCTTAGTTGTTTTGGTGCATTCTCCGAATCATCGTTAAAGTTACTGCACAGCAGTAGGTGCTTTTCTCGAAACAACGTGTGCAAACCGCTATAGATTTGCATAGTTTATATGCATAATTTATGTCTCAAAAGGAAATATGTCTACCTGTCAGTGACATCAGAGCTATTATGTAGTTGAAATGCTTAGCTTTTCACAGTTGTTTCATACAGTATACAGTATATCAATTTGGACAGCAAAAAGTTATAGGTTGGTGAATGACTTGGGGGCAATTTGATTAACATGACAGGAATTTCCCATTGTAAACAATCAGTTACTTGGCAGTGCAAAAGTATTAGTTGTGAATTTAACTCATGATGTGTCTAGTAACAAGATGATGAGACAAATGCACCAAAGCAACAGAGAAAAACTGTCCTCCTAAAATGTGACTCAGATACACAAGCAAAGTGACCCTTGTACAATCCCTTTCCTATCCAGTGTTAAATGCACTCTCCTGTGGCTATCCTGATGCTGTATCAGCCATTTTATTTTTCACATGGAGCATTCTAGCAAAACTGTTGGATGCTTATATTGGTAGCACTAGTCCTGTGTCTCTCAGGGGAGGAGGTCTATTAGAGTGTGAATATTGATATATGCTTATTTATCTATACTCAAATTATACTACGCTCGTACAGTTTCACAGATGACAAACAAAATGATGCAGGTGTGTAGTATGTATGTATTTGTACCTACTGTATAGGACTATTTTTTCCTCTATTTTCTAGATTTGTTCACAACTTGTTGTGTGTTTGTTTTGGAGACGGGATGACCTAATCTCTCAGTCGACCCTGCCAGTACCTGACCCATGAAAACACGTAAAAAAGCCGAGAATAATCCCATAGTCCCACAGTACATTGAATAAGTTCACTGAATAAATGTCTCTCTGAGAGTGTTGTGCCGCATCCCAACTGTATGTCTCAGGTGTTCTATAGCCCTTCTGCTGTACTGTATTGTGGTTGTGCCAAATGATAAGCCATAGGTGTATAACGATACAATTCTTAATATACGAAAAATATTCTCTGACATAACCGTCATTCTGTTGTGATTTCCCTATATATAACCTTTGAATGCACAGTAAACATTTAACAGCATTCGAGTAACACTAATCTTTTCATGTCTGTGTCTACAAAATGTTAGAAACACTTTAATAAACGATTATGAAGTATTCTTTATCCCTTATAGACTAATGATTTATATACTGTAGGTGTGTATAGACTCTCAAAGATAACTCAGATTGCCGGGTAAAGTGTTGTAAGACATTGATGTGGCCAAGGCTGTGTTTGTGCTTATGTAACAACATTATAACACTTAATGACTGGTGTTTTTAAAAGGTTATATTAATTAATGCCATACTGAATACTTCATAAGCCTTTATGAAAGTGTTCATAATGGATGCTTTAAGAGTGGACCAAATCTTTAGTTTAGATTTAAAAAGTCCACAAAATACAGTCTGCTTACATTATCATTTGTTACAGACATGAGTGGACTGAAAAAGTATTTTAATGAAGTATGAAATTTTCCTGTGTTACTACTGTGGGCTACTTCCTGCATTGAATGCATATATGAGTGAAACCTGGGAATATTTTGAAAATGTGAGCTTGTTGTATAAAGATTTATCCCATACTAAATATCTTGGTGGCATATTTAACTTTAAATCCCACATATATATGCCAAATCCAAAACCAAATTACTGTCCTGTTTAGATTTTCTGACACACAATGTCTCTCACTGGCAAGAGTGTTGTTTAGGTCTATCCCCCCCAATGCCACGTGTCTGAGATTATACTACCCCCTTGTGGATGAGCAGAGCAATTAAATGTTTTCTCATTACAGTCAATCCGTTAACATCTCAGGGGGTTGCCGATAAAATGTCTCTGAATTAGATTTAGCTAATTAATAGCACATAATCGCATGATATTGCAATAACAATTCTTAAGTAACTTAAGTAGATACAGGTAGTCAAACGTAAATTGTAAATGGCTGATAGGACAGAAGGCCTTAGCCCTGAACTCTTTATGGAGATAGTTACAGAACATAACAGAACAGGACACTAATTTTTAAATTATACACTTGATCAAATGTAGGCCTATTATCTCTTAAATTACATGGACCTGAATTCATATACTGTAGGCCATCATGTACAAATGTATAGATTTTTTATTTTCTGCCATTTTTCTAGGAATATGAATGATAACAAAACAAATTAGTCATGGTTACTACTGATTGGGCCATTTATTGTCAAACAACTGTGTTTATTCTTTTTAAATCATAATGACAACTGAATGACCTTGGTGATTTTGGCCTGTCAACATGCATACAAGCTGATATAAACAGGCTTGAATGGCTACTAAAGGTAACCATCCATACCAGTTATCTGTTTGCTTGTAATCATTGTATGTGTATAAAAGGTCAGTGAGTTTCTGGGATCCTGATAGAATTTTGCATCCTTCATCCAGTGCTGCTCTGATGTCTCTGCTTTCTGGAGTCATAGGGAAAAGCAAAAGTCAAAGGATCTGTGGGAAAAAGTAGTTGAACCGTATAAAACAGGAGAGGGATCTGAAACACTTAGGTTGATCACTGATGTTTTGGGGATGTGTGAGCCAATTGTATCAATTATACTGGATGACGACAGGGTGCAAACTTATGAGCACAACTGTAGATAGATAGATACTGTATGAATGATACTATTCATTCAGGACAAGTTACTATTCTAACGTGATATGAATTAGCATCTGGCCATTGGAGGAAAAAGAATGATAGTTCATGATGTAGAAATGGCACTACACCTTATAAAGTCTTTAATGTATACAGTAAACTGTATTAGATGTTAGGTGCTGCAGTAAAGAAATCAACATGCTCCACTGACAGTATCAACCCATGCTTTATTTAATCTGTTGCATATAAAAACATTTTTATTTCATTTTTTATTTTTATTTTTTTACAGAAGGTGTATCTTCTACAGTTCTATCCAATAGACTGCAATAACCAAGGAATCCAATAAAACAACTCTATAGTCTTGTGAAATCTCCAGACATGTTGGCATCCAAAATAAGGAATCATAAACCCCGAAAAGTGGCGCTAAAAACAAAACAAAAAAAGGTTCAGCTTGTGCATTCTGTTTATTCTAAGACAGATCTCACAAAACTGAAAGGTACCCACTGATTCCATTGATCCAGGGCTGTAAGGGTCTACAGTATGTGTCAAAGTAAGAGTCTTCATTGCTAAACATGATTTTTCATAAAGGTACTACCTCCACATGTCAAAATATTATGTCTTCCTTTTTTTCTGGTGGAACGATACACATTTTTTTTCAGTATTATATTCTAAAGCATATTGCATGACATATGGACAGTTCTTTTTAATCTATAAAATTGGGGTGAACTTGTGATGTTGTTGCAGGTCTGTGTAGGTTTCAGTCAGAAAGAAAATGCAGCAGCGACTGAAATAGAACATTCTTTCCTGTTATAGCTTCATCTCACTCATGCACTGCAACAAAACGTGCACACATACATGTAGGATCACACACTACTGGCCTGTATACAACGATGACCACAACAAACTCAAATGGTGGCGTTTTTTTTTTTGTCTTTTACTCAGCCAACTCACACTCACTCTCTTTTCTCGCTGGGACCCTCAGAGGTCTCTGACACTCGATATTTTAAGAAAATAAAACATTGTGTTTCTATTCAAAGACAGGGAACAAACAATACAGTGGGGGGGTTCTGGACTCCAGCTGATAGTATCTCAGTCTAGTGCAGCGGAAAGGAAGATGAGAAATCTAACATGGGACACTTAAGGCACAGCCCTCAGGCCAACAACAAGAGTTTGAGTTTGCTCTACAAAAAAATAATTTGGACTCTTTTCGTTTCTCTCCCGACCCACCCCACATCACCCCAACCCACCCCACCCCCTGCCTTCTCCAAAGAGAGCAAGCTATCAGGAGACAGATATCAATGAAATTAGTTTACATTGAATAAGCATGTATAATTAACATTCTCTCAACAAGAGTTACATAATACGGCAACACCATCACCATAAGGGATGATAGAAATGTTAATCATTTACAACAAACAGCAACATGGTAATAACAATATATATATATATATATATATTTATGTACATATATAATATATTTTACAGCACAATAAATACATGTTTGTAAACAGATTAGATGAGTTACTGTTGTGAAAGTAAGGTTGTCAGGTGGTAATGAAAAAATGTTGGCAAAAAGAAACCAGAAATAAATAAAAGGAAATACCGTAAAGACATTGTTTTAAAAAATAAGGGCTTTTTTATAAGCTAGGTTACTAAATTTGTACATTGTCTTTCTATACAGTGGAAAACAATAAAAAAAAATATTTGGGTAGAGTCACTTGCAGGTTGCTTTAAGTAATGCTACAGGTCTACAGTACTGTGCTGTATGCCAACAACACATCAGACAACAACCAATACGACTGAAAAACAGAATAAATACACAATGCTACCAAAAATAACAATGAAATGAAATGGTACTTGTAAGAGCAAAAGGTCATGAAATAAATCTGATGGTTGGCTGGTTAGAGTGCAGCATTTTTCAAGCCCAGAGAGAGAGAGAGAGAGAGAGAGAGAGAGAGAGAGAGAGAGAGAGAGAGAGAGAGAGAGAGAAAGAACAATTTGGCAATTTGGTAAAAAAAGTGAATGAAAAAAAAAAATACATATTGTATTTGGCAGAAGTAGCTCAATGCATCCACAGCCAACTACTTTACCTTCATGTTGAGACTGATTGTCCGTTATTTTGATGAAAATGAACAATGTAATCAGAACTCCATTTGGTGATATCAAATCCATATATCAGCAAATTGCACAAAAGATTTCATGCAAGTGATGCAGAAAGGCTGTGCTTTGAATTCAGTAGAATTAGTGGAGCAGAAATAAAGATGAATCACACTATGTATTATAAAAAACAAACAAACAAACAAACAAACAAACAAACAAAAAAAACACACCTGAAGTGGAGCAAAGGTTTAAATTTAATACCACAATGATGCATAGCAAGGTGCTGCTATACTCAACAGGGGCACTGCCAGAAATCTTGAGCCCTACTGTATGACAGGGAATCATTTTGGGCCCCCTAAACATTGATTATTATATTCAAATATTCTCTGGGGCCCCATGTTAGTGTCAGACCCTTAAAATCGTACTAAGACTCTTCACCCCCACCCTCCTTCCCGGTGCTGACTGTGATGCTTACATCCAGGGCATTCTTTGCCCTCTGATTTTTCCAGCTACATCAAATTATGTCATGTATGGGGGTGATCAGTAGGGGCGAGACATAATAGTGACGGCTCTCGTCAATCAACTCTTATCATTCCTCCGCACTACACATTCACAAACACACATGTAAAAATACCAAAATGTGCCAAGAAAAAAAAATAAAATAAAATAAAGTCACATCTGTCATGACTTCTTTACAGAATCCTCTGTGTGATACAAAAATGTGTAGGCTAAAACGATGGGAGTGCAAATGTCTTCTCCCCTGTAACCAAGGCAACACAAAAACCAAGGTAGTGGCTAATAGACTTAATCTCTTATACAGTCCATCAGTCTGTTACCTCGCTGATGCCACAAAATATCATTGTTAATAGGCCAACCTACAACCAAAACTGAATGAATGTTGAAATGATATAGGTGTGATATCTAGGAAGACTTGAACTTGTTTAACTTTTTAAAAAGCGTGAATAATATAAATGGTGGGTGAATCTCCTCTCGCACTCAGTAGCCTTCGCTGCTTTTCAACAAAACATTTTCAAAAATCACACCTCTGTCTTAACTATTTGCACCAAAGCTTCAAGACAGAGTCGTTAGTCGTTTTGGCAGGTTCTTTCGAGAAGCACAGATATTCTGTTCTCCTTTTAAACAAAGAAAAGAAAATATAAATGGACAGTAGGTGACTGGTAAATCACAGAAAAAAATGAAAATAGAAATTGTTATCTTTCTCATCAAGTCAAGAGGAGAAATCAACCAATGAGCTCTGGAATGGATTGAAATTGATTTTCCTGAGTGCAAAATGAGTGATGTAGTTTGACTTGAAAAACGTGACAGAAGGCATGGATTAACTAGTAAAAACAAGTTGACAGAGTTGAAGGTGAGAACTGTTTACATTTTGAAAACCTCTTACTATTCAGGAAAGGAAGAATAACAACAAATAGAAAACCAACTACACAAAAGAAGCGCAAAACCATAAATAAAAACTCAAACTCCTTTAGTTTGACTGTAGATAGATTTAAAAAAAAAGTCACTTGAGTGCCTTTTGTGTTACGTGTCGGTGGCTTTCACCTCGTTGTCCTCCTCCTCCTCCTCCACCTCCTCTTCCTCCTCCACTAAAACGCAGGGGTCCGAACTCTCCCCTTCTCCCTCTCCCTCCTCTTCCTCCTCCTCTTCATCTCCTTCCCCAACCTGTTCATCCAGGGGGATCTCAGTAGACTCTGAGTCCTGTGTGCAAAGAGTTTTAGAGTCACTGCAGCTGTTGTCCTCCTCCTCCTCCTCCTCTTCCTCCTCCTCCTCGTCTTCCTCCTCCTCGGGCTGGCTCCCGCTGTCCTTCTCCGTGTCTGACTCGCCGTCCTCCTCCAGAGTGAGCTCGAACTGAAACTTCTCGGCGCCGGTGCCGGGCCGCCGGCCCTCCTCCGCCTCGTCCAGGGCGGGCGAGGGGCTCTGGGGGATGGTGCTCTGGTACCACTCGCGGTTGTCCTCCAGAGTGTCCAGGATGTCCTGCGCGTCCGGGTGCACCAGGTCAGCCCACGTCTCCCACAGCGGGTGGACAATGTAGTCGATGAAGCCCACCTTTAGGAAGGAGAGAGAGCGAGAGACACAGAGAAAGAGAGAGAGAGAGAGAGAGAGAGAGAGAGAGAGAGAGAGAGAGAGAGAGAGAGAGAGAGAGAGAGAGAGAGAGTGTGAGAGAGGGAGGGAGGGAGGGAGAGAGGGAGAAGGGTTAAAAACCTGTGGACTCATTCCAATCCTTAATCCTTAATGCTGTGTCCATTGACATTAGATAAAAATAAATAAATAGATTCAAATAATGTTAAACATGTTTATGAGTTGAGTGTGTGTGTGTGTGTGTGTGTGTGTGTGTGTGTGTGTGTGTGTGTGTGTGTGTGTGTGAGCATACCTGTGATTTCTCCACGGAGGCGTTGTGCTTGTCACACATGGGGCTGATCTCCATGCCTCGCTCACGCTCCCGATCGCCCTGACTGAAGAACTCCTCCATGATGCGGTCCGTCCACTGCCGGTACAGCTGCAGGGGCTTGGTGGGGTTGCTGAGGTCAGCACAGTGCACCATGTTTTGTAGGACCTGATGGACACACACACACACACAGACACGCACGCACGCACGCGCACACACACACACACACACACACACACACAGCGAGAGAGAGAGAAAGAGAGGTTAAGGGTTTACAGTAAAAAGCTATCCTCTGATTCAGACCAATAAATTGTTTGAAGAGGTGGAGATACAGTCCAACTAAATGTACACGACATTCTGGTTACAAGGTGATGCACATGAGTCACTCTGACGTATATATGGTTCCACACGTATTAGAGAGTATTTCTCCTCTACATGCACTGTACATGTACATAACAAAGCTCTGCTGTGCTTCTGGGTGGGTTATGTAATAATTGCTGCTTGATTGAGTAGCTAGTCATGTCGTACTGTAGCTGATTATCAAGAGGCTTTTACGCTAGCAAACCAGCAGCAGGCCTGACAATAATAACCACTATTCTGAACATCATCTCTGAATATTACTGTAAAATGTAATGTAATGCTGAATTTTGAGAATAACTCTTGTGGAAGATGTGGTCACGACTTGTACCTGTATCCGATCTGAGTAGTTGTCCAAGAGTAGCACTCCGGAGCTGGTGACTTTTTTGGTTTCTACCATGGTTTTCAAATCGGCCAACAGGTTCATGTGCTTGGACATGTCTGTCGCTAAAACCTTGGGAAAAGGTGGAAAAAAAGGGGAGTGAGTGCATACAAGAGGGAGTGGGTGCAACAAAAATCTGAGTGGTAGTTTTGAATTCTCTCTTGAGTCAGAGCTGGAGCTATACTCACAATGTCAATGACCATCTTACGCAGGGATTGTCTCTGTTTTTTGGTCAGATTCTGGAAAATGTCACAGTTCTCCTCCTGCAGCAGCTTGAAGCCCACCGCCAGGTGGTGGTTCTCCAGCACCGACGAGTCGTTGTACATAAGAGCCAACTCTGAGTCTGAGAGAATGATATAGTGGGGGAGAGAGAGAGAGAGAGAGAGAGAGAGAGAGAGAGAGAGAGAGAGAGAGAGAGAGAGAGAGAGAGAATGTGTGTGAGAGAGGCAGAGACAGAAAGAGAGAGTGAGAAAGAGAGAGAGGCAGAGAGACAGAGAGAGAAAGTAAGAAAGAAATTGAGAGAAAGAGAGAGGGATGGAAAAAGGATAAAGCAGAGAAAAGTGATTAAAAGGGGGGCACAAAGCAGACAGAAGAGAAATGGAGAAAATGTCCCTGTATGATGATGTCATCAGAAGTCCGATAATGGTGCTATATTCCCTGCTGCTGTTGCTGCTATGGGGGTCTGATAGAATCCCTCTGACTGGTACCAGGCTGTCATCCACACCTCTTCCATGACTCATTCAGAGGGGGTCCACATGCACACACACACACACACACACACACACACACACACACACACACACACACACACACACACACACACACACACACACAAAGGGGCCTTCTCTAAACAGTTTTATCACATACTGTATATAGCCACACACACATCAAATAGCACTTCAGGGACTCCCCTCACTGACAAGGTTTCACCTACTTGCTCAGCATGTGACACATTGACAGACACACAGCCACTCACAGGTGTGCGCATGCATACACACACACACACACAAACACACGTACACACGTGCATGAACAAGGATAAATGAAGGGCAGGATTGATCGTTTCTGTGAGGTCCACGTGGCCTGTATCCAGTTTCAAGTATCAAGGGGCTTATGTTTACATCCAGATCATATGTCAGTGGTGGTTTAGTTGTACACAGAAACATATTTAAACGGACATCTTGGGCAGTCCATGCCAACAAGAAAAAGGCAAAATGTTCTTTATGTTACAGCTTGACTAGGTCCATTTCATTATTTTCAATTAAAGGAAATTTACTAATTTTGTGATTAATTCATGGTTTCATTATTATTTCATATTGTTGATCCTTGTATTATGAGTGTAATATGATTTCATATGAAAAACTGTTGAGAGCCGCTACTCACTGGTGTTGATGAGGAACTGGTTGGAGACACCAGGGTGGTCCACGTCGTGAATGGCACTGGCAAAAATGGCAGCGAGAATCTCAAGGTCTGTGAAGACCGCCTGTGGGAGGTTGGAGGAGAATTTGCCCAGGTTATTATCACATCACATCAGTCCAGTGAAGAGTCACCTTAGAGATACTGTATACTGCCAGCTAAACTGCCCCATTTACAGCTAAGAACAAGCAACAAGCAGCAAGCTGAAGCTTCTGCTCCAACCCTTTGAGTACAGTATGCTTGTCATTGACCAATGACCAATAAACTCATTCATTCATTCATTCATTCATTCATTCATTCAGTCATTCGAACCCAAAACACAATGAGCCAATAAGCGCAACGTCAGGAAAAGGTGTGCACCTCTAAGGCAGGTGTTGATAACAGCACGTGAGTAGACTGAGCAACATCAGCAGCATGGATATTATTGTGATAGGCCACATCTCCGTGGTAATGGTCTTCTAATGTCATTAGGTAGGTAATGAAGGTGTCTAGTGGAATTTTAAACGTTTTTAACAAGTCCCTCTCCTGTTGACAGAAGAAAAAGAAAACATCACAATTAGGTGAATCCTCTGATGAATATTGTGCATATAAACACACTTAGTGTAGGATGAAGTAGAATGCTGTATTACCTGGAATATCGTGTACATCATGACTGTTAACGGTCTGTTCCCAGAAAACTCTGTGACTTTGAAAACATTAAGGCCCCATTTGTTTATGTCCTCCAGCTCCTAAAATGAGTGTAAAATAAAAACAGACAAAAACACTGGTGGTAAAAATCCATTCCTACAGTACAAGGCCATCTACATACTGTGCTAGAGTTTTAATTATACAGTATATAAATGTGACCAACAATAACTGAAACATAACACCACAGCTTCTCTTAATAGTAGATGTTGATGTTGGCGATCTAACCTTGGCCAGCTCGTCCTCGGTCTCCGTCTTGACACCGAATCGGGGGATATTGGAATTGGTGAGGCTGGAGCTGTGCATGAGTTTCTTGACGCCGCTGATCTGCGACATCGGCCGCTTCTTCTTGTCCTTCTCTTTCTGCGTCTGAGGAGACGGCATCTCCACCTCATGCTGCTTGTCTGGAGCACACAGAGAGAGAGAGAGGAAGAGAAAGAGAGAGAGAGAGAGAGAGAGAGAGAGAGATGTTATGTATTTCTTAGTTCTAAGTTCTTTTTACTGGTTATAAAATATACAATAAGAAATCCTAGGCAGAGTAGAACAGTATGAGAGCAGCAATGGCATTATGATTCAGTCTGTGATCTAGCCCTCTTAGGGAAAGGTTTAGAATACTAGAATAGATGTTGGAAGCAAAAACATTAATCAAAAAACGACTTGTTAATCAAAAAAGGTTTTTTAAAAAAAGGCAAAAATTGCATATCAGACTCTGTAGAGTTCTGCCTCTGATCCACAAAGTGAGTAGTAAATTATCTCCAATTATGATGTCTCTAAGCCATTTCAATTGTCTTTTCTGACATAGGACACAGCTTAATAACTTCCTCATACTTCTAAATTTCTTGAAGGGACAATAGGACTTAGTCTACCTTCATTTCAAATACATGTTTACCAATTGATGTTCAAAGAATTGAACAATATAGTGTGTGCACTGAACAAATCTGAATATTTGAGGTGTGAAACTGCATCAGTGAGAAACTTGACTTCCCCGTCATAAAACCCTTATCATAAAATCTGCACTAGTCCTATGACACACCCCATTAAGACTGCCTATTGCAGGGAAGTCCATACATTAGCCTACCACAAGTGCCTATGAGACTACTATTGCCTTTATTTTTAAGCCAAGAAATAAAAGGCTGACATGGTGATGGTGTTGGTTGGTTATTATTATCTTACCTAAGAACGTGCTCGATATGAACTCCGACACCTGGTTCCCCGACCGGCTCATCTCCGACAGATGGGTGAGCTCTCTGTTCAACATCCTCTTGAACTACGGGGGGAAAAAACGCACGGGTGTCAAAAACATATGGCATCCTGTCTGCAATGGAGCTATTCTGATCTGCTCCTGTGTGGACTTGTGAGTTGTGAGGAGGAAACAACACATCAGTTTTAACACAAGGTGGTATTATTACATAATTTTGTGCGGTGGTCACAGCCAGTCAGCTGTAGAACTGAGACTGAAAATGAGCATGACGTTAGTTCTGGCAGGCCACAGACACAAGCTAAGTTGTCCGTCAGCTAATGACTGGATCACTTGAAGGAGAAATCCATTGTGGATCAATACATTTGCCCTATTGTTGGAGGTCAGCTGCTTATTCAGTTTTTGTTCGATGTTGTATTAAATGCTGCTCTTTTTCCTACTTGCAGGACTTGGTGACCTCCAACAACAAAGATATTTATTGATTTGCCCTATATTTCTCCTTTAACCAGTGTCTGTTGCTATTGCGGCTTGCTCTGTTATATATGTCTTTTGTTGCTGCTTTCAGAACAGAACCAACCATAACTGTCAAATCTAACTTGTTCCAAATGTTATTAAAATTATTTTGACTAAAGTTGTCCTGAATGAAATAAAAATGTAAAACAATACGAGACTGGTCGAGTCCTGCAAGACTTCCAACAAAACAATACAGATTTAAATCAGCAACTTCACTACAATTACGCAAATAATAATAAAAAAAATGAATAAACTTTAACTAATACAATAAACTTCTAAACTAAAATAAACTTTATTAACTTATAATAATTGTGGATGTGACCAATGTGAAATAGTACCATCATATGCAGTCCTATACTGGGTTTACCACACTCTGAAATCTATCATGAAAATACCCCTTCACCACCATCATCCTTTCAAAGCTATCATAACCTAATCTATACAACTAATTCTGAGCACCAGCTTGTCTGCAACAGACTGCTTCAAAGTGCCTTTAAGGCCCCTGGCTCCTGAGTGCTAAACACACACACATGAAGTATAAATGCAAATGTACAGTACAGACTGCCTCCTTGCTGATTGCCTCCAATGCTAGCTAACCTGGTGATAATTGCACTAGACTGTGGCCCAGTTTAGTTCATTTTAATGAACCTGGCCAAGAATGCTCCCGTCATCATCCCCCATGGTCACATACGCCATGGAATCACCGAAAAAAGAGCTCCGCTTTGAGCTTAATTTAGAAACACACAAATTCCGCACACACACACCTGCAGACACAAGACACACACCCACTCAGTGACAAACACTCACACACACACACACACACACACACACACACACACACACACACACACACTAACACACACACACACACACACACACACACACACAAACACACGCACACAGACACGCTGATTTGAGACAGTATGGGGCCAGACGTAGCAGACGTTCAGAGAGTGGGGGGTGGCAGTGACGAGAAGTAAGCAGGGAGGGGGCTGGGTGGTAAGCAATTAGGAACGAGATGTAGAAAACAATAAAAATCACATTTAAAGCTCTTGCCCAACCAACACTTCAACAAGATATGCAGGATTGAATTAAACTTAGCCTATCAATTCATCACCTATTGTCTAATGTCAGTCCATCTATCAAGTTATCAACATTTCATCAACGTTTCAATATCTCTCTTATCTACCTCATAACATCTTCTCTCTCTGAATCTATACAGTATGTGTCTGCTTCTCCTCATAAAGTTATTTTATGTTCGAGCATTGAAATGCCATTTACCTTTATATAGCCCCATGACACTGTTAGAAGATAGTTTGTCTCAGGCATTTTGAAAAAGCCGTTAGTAGAGAATACACCTCTTGGAATAAGGAACAGTAAAGACGCAAGGCTTTGTGTGAAAGGTGGCAAAATGCCTCAGCATCTCACTGTATCAGCAATAGAGAGTCCATCACTAAAATCCCTTCCTTGTATTGTGGTACCAAGCTTGATCCTGGACCAGAGACTCCACATATAGCAATCCTATTCCGGGATCCATCTGCGCATTTAGAATATTCCATTGTTATCGGATTCTATATTCCAGGTGAGAGTTGCTGTGTAAGTTCACACGCATTCCTAGGCATCCTGTGCCTGTGTGCTTTTTTCTCAATGTGGGAAACAAAAGTGATGCGAAGGATAGAGATGGAGGAGCTGGAAGCAAGGCAGTGCGTCCTCCAGCGACAGCTTCCAAATAAGGCTGTGCTGCCTCACACCGTCACGCATGTAGAGAAGGTGGGCTGTGTTTGTGTGTGTGTATGTGTGTGTGTGTGTGTGTGTGTGTGTGTGTGTGTGAATGTGTTAACGGAGGAAGGCACGACCAGAAGCTAGCTCAAACCTGGCTCCACCAATCGGATGGTGCAGGGTGAGATCATGCTTGCATCTGATTGGTGGAGTTGAGCGGAGGGGAGGGCTGGTCTCGGGAGAGGGCCTCTCTGTGCTTCCTGTGCCTTTTTTTTCTGCCTCTCCTCCCCCTCCCCCTGTTCTCCTGTTGGTGCCGTACAGTGCTATGAGATGGGGACGGCTTAACAGAGAGAGATGCGCTCTGCTCAGGAGTGCAATGACACAATACACACTTAGGACCCATCAGGAGAGATGCCCTACTTTCATCTTTGATGGTGTGTGTGTGTGTGTGTGTGTGTGTGTGTGTGTGTGTGTGTGTGTGTGTGTGCTTGCGTTGGGTAACACTTTATATTAGCACATATATATTCGCCATTCACTAGCTGCTTATCAACATGCAAATTGATAGCACACTAGCGATTTGTTAGTCATTACAAATAACTTATTAATACCTTGATTTTATCCTACACATAACAGATCATTAACTGAGAATTTCTCCAATATTAACTCATAATTTCTCTTTATTAGCAGTTGGTAAGTTAGTTGTATATGAACAATGTTCTTGACATGCCTTGGTTAGTACGGGGCTTATTAGGCAGTAGTAAAACAAGAACTGTTATTCTTCTTCAATAATATTTAGATAATAAATACGGTCATTTAAAAGTTACAACTACTGACAGTGTTCAAATAAGTTCTATCTGTTTATGTACAGTATGTGTTTATCAACTCCATATGTATCTGTGTGTGCATGTGTGTGTATGTTATGTCGTAGTGTGAGCACTGCGCCATGCATGTGTGTGCGCCTTATGTCATGAAGATGAGGTAATCTCCATGACATGGGTTTCTGGAAAGAAGGAATTGTCTCATCGCTGGTCATGAAATATTGAGCCCTGCTGGTGATTCACTGTCCGCTCTCAGAGGGACCAACAGGCAGAAGGGAACATATGATTTGATGGAAACATACAAAAAGCCATTAAAATAGAAACACGCACTTGCACCCCCCACCACCACCACCACCACCCCACCACGTGGGGGAGCTGAATGCGGTGGATGAGGTTCCGAAGGTAAACACTAATGAATAAGTTATTGCTGGACTGTTAGCGCCACTTGACACATGATTGAATTAAAAAGGGGCTTTTTTAGTATTTATGACCGTGCGAGACAGTTTAACTGGCTGCAATCAGAGGCTAAACGGGGTGGGTTTGGCGGGGTGGAGGGACGGCGGACAAACGGAGATGACTTCATTTTTGAAGCCTTGATGAGGCACGCTGACTTCAGATATGATGAGGGCTCATAACGTCTTCAGCACAAGGTTAAAAGGGTTACGGATCCCTTGGCAGCAATTGGTGCGTGCGTGTGTGTATGTTTGTGTGTGAGTGTGTGGACGAGAGAGAGAGAGAGAGAGAGAGAGAGAGAGAGAGAGAGAGAGAGAGAGAGAGAGAGAGAGAGAGAGAGAGAGAGAGAAATGAGAAGAGAAGTAAATCAACTCCACATTTCCCTTGCTTTTTGTGTCATAGAAGTTCAAGCTCTTGCAAGTCAATGATGTCAATGATGTATGATGGCAAAGAAGCTCAGGGCTTAGATGACCGCACACCCTCTGTGCGTCTAGTGTTCTACATGCAGCAGGGAGACTCAATCATTTACTCCGATGACAGTCTCTTCAATATTTGTGAAGTTAATGATATAATGTGATGAAATACTACCTCTGTACTCCATAAGAGGGATTTTCATGAAGAACTGTTAGCAATGTAGAGGCTCAACTAACTCACCACAGACTGACTTGAGAGGCTAAAACACTGTTAGAAAGGCGATGGATTTTTTTTTTTTTTTCTAGTCATGCGGGAATGAAAAAAAAAAAATTCTCTCTGGAATGACTTCACACCTTCACTCTCCAGTGAGTGCCCACTGCATTCTGGGTAATTTACAGCTTTGGTAGACCAGATGAGGCAGTCCAGTCTCCAGCTATGATAGATATGACACCTCTTTTTTTTCTCCCTTCTTTTTTATAAACCTCTCACGCCCAGTAATAGACCACTGTCCCACAAGAACACAGACTGTCCAGGTTTCTATTGTTAGACCAGCGGGGAGGTGTGAACTCACACCCAGGGAAAACAAATAGGAAGGGGGAAAAAAAACACACACACCAACAACACAACAGACCGTATTTAACTGAGACTTCTGGTGTGGAGTGTTTTGGGTAACATGTTCCCCAAACAACGATTTCTTTAATAACGATTATTGCAGGTTCCAAACGGGCACACCAGATGAGCCAGTGCTTTCAAACTGATCCTCTGCCATAATGGAGGAGGATACTTGAAGGAGTGATTAGATCACGTTTTGAAGTGATTCTCTTAAGTGTGTGACTGGTCAGGCTTTAGTGAATGATTCATTCACGTGATGCTCTGAGTATGTGTGTGTGTGTGTGTGTGTGTGTGTGTGTGTGTGTGTGTGTGTGTGTGTGTGTCTGTGTGTTCGTATGTGTGTGTGTTTGTCAGCACTGGTGAACTAGTGTTGGGAGGGGTGTAGAGATTGTGGGAGGGCTGTGTGTGGACCCATTTACTTCATCCAAATTACTGCACTGACACCAAGAGTGATTTTGTGAACTGCTGCCTAGGGAGTTTATTCTGCCAACCATTAATGAAACAAAGCTCTCACAGCTATTAGTCTATTCTGGAAGACAAACATAGCTAGACGTGTCTTAACATATCTGACAACAGTTTTGCCAGAAAACAAAAAGTTTGACTGATGTGTCAATTGGTTGAAATATTATCACCAACAGTATCTGATTCATTAAGTGCACCATTAGTTTTTATTGATTGCTAAAATGCGTTTAACAAAATTGGGATCGACTTGATATTCAGCTTCACCTTTTTATCACAACACCAGTTATCTTTTGAACACTACACTAGTTACACTATTTTAATTGGTTGAAAACCAGAGTGCTTTTGTTCAAGACCTTTATATCAACGTATCCGAGTTGACAGAAGCATTTATGCAACCAAGAAAAGCTGTATCTCACTGTGAACAGCGTGAACATCAGATAGCCACTGGCAGATTTAGCCTGGACAACTGCATATTATACTGTAGTGTACATGTTACGACTTTGTTACGAGTTGATGTTCAGTTTAATGTAGAAACAATGCAATGCACTCATAGTGCCTTTCTACCTGTAATGAAGGAGAACACACCAGTGCATTGCTGCTAAGGATCACAAGCAAACAAGCATCCTGACAGGCCCTGTGTGTGTTGCCATGGAGACCCTGAGGCAGCCCTGTGAGTGGCTGTGATGAGGCGTGTGCGTTCCCGCAGACCTGTTTGCCTCTCCCGCCCCACAATGGCCAACCTCTCTCCTTCTTCCTCTCCCTCTTTCTCTATCTCTCTGACTCTCTCTATCTCCCTCCTTCTCCCTCTCTGTGTTCCTCTTCCAGTCTAGCTCCAACCGTATTATTCATTTTGATCAATGCTAGCGCCGTATAAGCATGCTATTTTTTGTCATTTATTTTCCTAATCTGTGGACTCTTTTGTGGAAAAGGGGTACAGAGAGATAGGAAGAAGGAAATAGAGGGAAAAGGAATGAGAAAGAGAAGAGGAAAGAGAGAGAAGGAAGAGAGGGTGAGAGAGAAAGACAGAGAGAAAGAGACAGAGAGAGAAGAGACAGAGAGAGAGGAAGAGAAAGAGAGAGAGAGAGAGAGGGAAAACGACCAAGCATCTCATCAGTATGCAGAGCAGCTGGGCCCTGTGCTGGAGGTTCTGAGCATGCTCAGTGTGTGCCTGCATGACGATTTGCTGCTGTTGCTGCAAAACACTGAGAGCTGGATGCCATAGAAACAAGGGCTGGCTTGCTACGCTACATCTCTATGAGGCACACAACCAGAGTTCCTTTCGTCACATGAAAACACTAGACGTCCCAGACATCTAACAGCAATGCACCACGTCACACCAGGCAAGGTGGCCTTGAAGTGTTAGTTCAGCGTCATTCAATTTTAGCCCTGTTGAACGAGCTTGCTGAGTGCTGTGGATAGCGAGAATGAATAGAATTTGGAACAACACAGACCGAGCGCAAACGCAAATTGAAAGAACAGAGTCAATGGCACCACTAATCTTACGTTTGATTTCGAAGGATTTTGGTGGCGCTGACTCAATGTAAACAGCTCTTTGGAATTTGTGTTCATGCTGGGTCTATGCTGTTCCAAACATTGTCATCCTCCTCGCTAACTACAGCAGTGAGCAAACAGTTCTAACTGACACTGATGCCAAACTAACACTTTAAATGGTGCAGGCCTTAGTGGATTGCAAAAGGAAAAAAAAGTGACAGTGGTGAAGTGACAATAAGCTCCAGTTTGACCACAGGGCCACTGTGTCACTGTACTGTACTGTATGTCACTATGGCTGCCTGACCTTGAGAAGGAAATGGAATTCCAAAGAGAAGTCTGGTCAATATCACACACTGAATCTATCCTCTTGTCTGTGCTTAAGTATCAATTACATGACATGGTGACGAACATACAAATTTTGTCAGTACTATCATGCAAATGCATACAAATTAATGGCTTGTAAAAGTAATGAGAAGAGTGACAACCAAACATCCTTCCAATGGCAATGCAACTTGGGGGTAGAAGTCAGTTGAAAGCTTGGACGGGTGGACTCTTCATAATAGTGGAAAGAGTATATAAACCAAAACAATGAGACGTTTCACGATATTCTATACTAACAATAAACTATATGTAGCTACATGTCTATTTTGTCCAAGTAGGACATGATACATCCAACCAAGCCCACTGACTCATGGTATCTGACTAATAACAGTAAGTCATGAGTGTAACCCCAGCAGGCTGAAAAACAATACACTTTCAGGTTCTTGTCCAGCACTTGCTCAGCACTAGAACTTCAGCAACAGTCTCTGTGTAATGCATCTGACTCTGCATACAAAACCAAAGCAGCATTGTCATACAGCATACCATACATAAAGCATAACCAGAGATACAATAAAATACAAGAAGAGCACACATGTAAGAGCACATAAGGTCACACAGGGTCTTAGACAAGGCTTACCTTGTTGGAGGCCATCTCGCTGACCGAGTGTCTGGTCTGCAGAGTCTCCAGCTGGTCCAGGCACCAGTCCAGCTCCTCCAGGGTCTCGGTGGCCAGCTTTTGGTAGGCCTCCTCTGGAAGGGGGAGAGAGGAGGGGAGAGGGAGAGGTGGGGGGTCAGTCCGGAGCCGCTTCAGGGGGCTAGCCGTGGTGGCGGCGACAGCAACAGCGGCGGCCATGGTCGCGGACGCATGGGGAGGCTCTCCCCCTCCTCCGCGTACCGCCATGTTGTTGGGAGCTCCTGACTGGACGCATGGGCGGTTTTTCATGCCGGGGCACCCTCCTCCTTCTCCTCCACCTCCTCTGCCTCCTCCTCGGCGGCAGCTGGGAATAAAGGGGCCTTGTCCACGGGCCGAGCCCTGGTCCCTGCCAGCCAGACGGCAGTCCTCACCAGCAGCAGCAGTGGCAGCAGCGGTGGAGGTGGTGGTGGTGGTGGTGGAGGTGGCAGTGGAGGAGGTGGAGGTGGCGGGAATCCAGAGGGGAGGCCCCGACCGCCAGTGCTCAGCCACCACCAGCGCCACACAAGGACAGCTTACACGGCGCGGCGGGAACCGACACGGGGCAGGGGAGAGAGAGGGTCCTATGCCCGCCAAAGCCAGACGTATAGACACGCACACATACTACAGGAGAAACAAGCAGTGTCTCCACCAGACGCAGCTCACACGTACACATACACACACATACAGTATATATATCTACTCAAACAAGCAAATAGTCACAGTGCAGCACGGTACGGTAAAATCTCGTAGATCCAGCATAATGTTCAGGCCAGAGTTACGTTCCCAGTCTTCCTGGAGAGTCGGTGTGGCGAGCAGGCCCATGTCGGGGAGGAAGAGATGCGGGCGCTACGTCCACAACCTGTCAGACGCAACAGCGTTTCACGTCCCCGCAGTCTGACCCATAACAAAGGAGAGAGGCATGGTGTGGAGTTGCCACACACACAAGGCGCGTGTCCACGCTTACACACACACATATCCACATAACATATGCTTGGCTAAAGCTAACAGGGAGCCTCGAAGATGGCTCTGCTGCTCAGTCTAACAGGGTTAGTCACCCATGCAGAATGGAGGGACGGTCGCATCAGTTCAATCTCTACCGACACCTCCTCTCCTACCCCACTCGTCCACTGTCCTCCTCCCCCCTTCCTGGCTTCCTTTTCTTCTTCCCTTTCCTCTTCCTTTTCTTCCTCTTCTTCTCTTTCTTTCCTCTTCTGCTCTCTTCTCTTTTTAGCGAGAGGACCCACACAGATGCGCGGCGAGGAGCGAGAGCAGCAGGCTGCTACAGCCGAACATGAGAGCAAAGGGAGGTGGGGGGTAAGGGGGGTTGGATCAGCAAAGACGCCGCTTCCTCATGAAACAGGACCCACAGCCAGGGAGAGGGAGAGCGGGAGAGCGATGCAAGGGAGAGAGAGAGAGAGAGAGAGAGAGAGAGAGAGAGAGAGAGAGAGAGAGAGAGAGAGAGAGAGAGAGAGAGAGAGCAAGCTGCATGCTGACTGGGGATGAGCAGCGGGGAAATCCTGGCCTGAAGTAGAGCTGAGTGGAGTGGGAGCAAGTGAATGTGTGTGTGCCTGAGTGTGTGTGCCTGAGTGTATGTGTGTGTGTGTGTGTGTGTGTGTGTGTGTGTGTGTGTGTGGCTGTGTGTATGAGGGGGTGCTGAAGGAGACCTCTGTAGTCTCCACGCTGGACCATCCTGCTCTAGAACTCACAGTCCTTTCACACGTTTCCCACGGATAATGTACTCAACCCCAGTTGTGTTTTGGGTTCAGTGTATGCATAATAATAATGGGCTGGATCACTGTGTCCTGATCCATGCATCTCTGCCTGATCACTTTAGAAGGATACACAGATGCCGTCTTACACAACATCACCATGCAATAACAAAGGACTGCACTGAAAAATGCTTAGTATAAACGTGCATTGCTTAGTAAGTCAAATAGAAATGTAAAAATGTAAACAAATACTAAGAAAATGTGTCAGGTATTGAAAATTGACAGCAATTTTTGGACATGTTTCTAATGCTTCGAATTACATACAAGTATTTTCAGTATATAAGGATTTCTTGCTCACTTGGATATTTCTTTTGAGGCAACATATTTATTTGGTGATAAAACTTAAGTGAACTTCATTTGAAGTGTTGTTAGAGTTGGCTAGAGTTTCAGTTGGTTATAGTTGTAATAGCTATCAGGAAACTAAGAGCTACATTAAATTCTGTGCTTGTTACAAAAAAAAAAAGAAACTCTGTAACTCACACAAGGACACTTCACTGACTCCCGTGTTTGTGTGTGTGTGTGTATGTGTATGTGTATGTGTGTGTGTCTGTGTGTGTGTGTGTGTGTGTGGGGGGGGGGGGTGGTAGTAAGAGTGTTTTAGATGTATGCAAGTGTGTAGTGACAGGGACAGGAGTGTAGTCTGGACCTGGGTGTCAGATGCACTCCCTCAGCCTTGCCTTGCGAAAGCCCAACAAACATCACCCGCATGCTATGGCAACGGCACAACACCCCCCGTGTGACCCCAGATTCTTTCTTTCTCGCACACACTTAACTCTCTTTCTCCTTTTCATTCCCCCCTCCCTCCCTCTCGCTCCCTCTAACTCCCCTTAACCCCCCCTCCCTTTTCTTCCCCTTCTCTCTTTCTTTACCCCCCCACCCTCTGTCTTTCTGTCAGTCTCTCCCTGTCCTCCATTCTCTTATGGAAGTGAAGCCTGGGGTGCCACTCTTTCTGAAAGGGACGGTGCTGACGTCAATGACATTCTTCTCATGCTTAGTGCGACATCAGACACCAACCCTGAGAGGCCACTCTACGCTACAGACAGCGGACTGGCTGCAAATCCCGGACTGGACCACACTTCACTACTGGACCTGGACAGCTGGACTGACAACACAGGAGAGTGACTTAGAAACAAACCACCAATACATCTTTTTGCAGTATTTCAAAAGTTCTCATAATGATGCACCAGACAGAGACATGCAATGCCCAATACCACTTTACTACAATCAGTCCACCAAAAATGTTGTAATTACAGACATACGATATCCTTTACGATCCCAATATTGCGTGTTTTGGTGAGAAGCTCTGAATCAGCCAACTATAAAACAGTCAACTAGAAGCCTGATGCAAGTGTTGGGTCCCATAAAACTGATTAGAGAACTGAAAGATGGCAAGAGAGTCCTCTCGTGCAGTATGGTGCCTGTGATGCAGCACGTCATCATTGCATTTAAACTGTGAGTGAGGTGCTAATAGCCGATCTATTTGTGAAAGACTGAGCTGACGGAATCCGCAACGACTAAGTGAACTGGCTGAATAAATATGACTCACAACCAAAACTTCATGTTTGCTTCCAAATAGAACAAACAGTGAATAAACAAACAAACAAATAAATAAATAAAAACAAACAATTCAAATGGATTACTTAAAATAAAAATAGCTGGCTTACAGTATAAAATGATCAACTGCTTGTGATCATATCAACAAGCAAGCAGTTTCTGAATTAAACTCTCACAACTTCAATATCAAAGTTTTGTATTCTTTAAATTCACAGCTTAACAATTTGAGAACAGGCCTGTAGTTGAAAATATTAAACAACTGACTAGTAACTCTTTAACCTTTCTATTTCCAATAAGCCCTCGCATAATGCCATAACTTGCCATTATGACACTTGAAGCCATCTGGTCCCCTCAGGTAAGCGTGCCAATCTATATACTAATCTATATCACGGCTTGTTAGTATCCAGGCAGCGGACAGCAACTTTTGCCCATGCTCTATACACCCTCTGAGTTGCTAAGCTTCCCCCTCTTCCCGTCTCCCTGCTATGGATAAGGTGCCTGCACGCACTCCTAATTGGAGCCGTTTTGCTATGGTTGGATCTATAAATAGCCCAATGTGAGCCGAGCCAATCAATAAATTGATGGAGACTTGATAAATTAGGTGAATTAGGTGAGAGGGGAAGCCCTTACAGTCACATCCCCCCACCATAGCACTTCCTGTGGCTGTGCTATGCTATCAGCAGCGCTCCTGCTTGGGTCTTTCACTAAACACACAGTGATTGGACTCCTTTAAGAATATGGAAATGCACATTTTAAACAAACCGTAACTTGGCAAAATAATACATTTAGGTTACAAAAAATGCACAGCAGAATATAAAATATGCTAAACAGTACTCAAAAATACAATATTGGATGGGGAAAAAATATTATAAATATTTTCTATATTCCTATATTTTCATTTGCTGAATTGTTTACTTTTTATGTCCTTATCTGGCTTTCCTTAGGTCTATTCTTCCTATTTTCTATGTTAACAAACCTACTAAGCATTTGCTTCACTGCCATTTACCATCTCTTGTATAGAGAGCACAGCATACGCTTTTCCGTCAGGTCAGTAGGTTAAGGAGCATATTCCCAAGATACCAGAGGAAGAGGGCCAGCTGTAGCGTGTCATGTTAGGCTGGTTCTCGTGCTACCACCGTCATATACTGTACAGCTATGCTGCTGTGCAGTGCTGAGCAGAGCAGAGCAGAGCTAGATAGGGATATCACTCAAGGACACTGCTATTCTGGTCTTGTCAGGCCTTGACTGACACAGCGCCACATACAGAAACCATAACAAGAACTTCACAACAAATCCGGAGTATTTTTTTTTTTTTTTTTGCGCTTGCGTGACAAATGTGGGGCAATCTGTTTGCGCTAGGGCTCAACTTCTAAACAAGCACACATCCAGGAGGAACCCAGCATTCAAAACATGTGATCCCCCACTGCAGGGAACAATGCCAAAAGTATCATGTAGCTGAGGACCCATTTTCCACTGAGGTGTGTTACAACCAGTGTGCACTGATAGGATCCTTTGTTTTTGGCACCCTCAAAAGGATGCCAGACGTCATGACAACTCAGCGTGGAAACAAAGGCCTTTACACTGTACAAGGATCCAAACACACACACGCTCTCACATACAGCCTACACCCAAAGACATACAGACATAGACACAGATGCACATGCACAAATATCGACAGCAAAATTCTGACAATAATAACAACTTGTCATACCTGAGACTGAGGTCTTTGTGATGGAGGGAGGGTTGCACATGGGCGATCTCCTGAGGAAAAGAGGACATATTTCAGTAAACTATTCCACACTCAAATCAAGTCAAGTCATTTAATTTCTATAGCACATTTAAAAACAACAGGAGCTAACCCAATGTGCTTTACAAATGAAACAAACAAATAAAACAAACAAATCAAACAAACAAACAAAAACATGCAAGTGAACAGCATTACTCACTTGTTAGAGGGCCTTTCTTGTTGAACATTAGTTAATGCAGCAAAATTGTTCCGTACAGTTCTCAAACTGGCCAAAACCTGAGAGAGAGAGAAAGTGAGGAGGTTTGTAAATGCAATAAAATAAATACATATCAACAATAGGCAGTATAGGACAGGATAGTTTGCACAACTAACTAAGAAAGTTACTAATAAGAAACTCATTATGCAGAATCAAAGTCCCCAAGGGATATCAACTGATTTTGCTCTAAAGACCATACTTATGTGCTACATGTGTAATTTTGTTGCTGTTGCTGAGTGTTTCGTTTTTCATGTATTTCATACATGTGAATCTATTTGTGAATAATTTGTGTTTACCCTTATATGTCTACTGAGCTTTTGTCAAGTGCCATGGATGTCATATGAACAGGCTACCCCTTTTGTAAACATTTGCTCTTTTACTCCCATCTATGTTTCTGAAAACTGATAAATGCTTTTTGTTTTTTAAAAAAAAAGAAGCTAAAATAAATACTGTGCAGTGACAAATGTAACAAGGCCTGGGACAGATACAAAAACAAGAGTGGATAAAAAGTTTACTTTGGTCTGAATTATCTACAGTATAACCACATTATTTACATAAACCACATTGTAATATCATCTGGGAGATGTCTCTCCTATCACATAGCAGGCTACAGTACCACAGCTGCTTACCTGTGCAAATGGAGTTACAATCATGTCATCCCCATGACTGGAAAGAGATAAGACAACGCGTGTTACCTTTCAGCTCGGATAACAACACATAACTTTGCATAAACATTTGCTGTGCGAGCAATGGGCCTGTACATGCAATGTAAACTACAGTCTGGGTCAATGTTCTTGCAGATGGCTTGCACATGTAAAATATAGGCTCAGCATGACGATATGAACTTCAGAGGCATACATCTGGAGCAGCAGGATGTAAACATTATAGGGGAGAAGCGTGGCGACCAAACAACAGCTGAGAACACATGCTCCTGGGATAGAGGACGGGAGATCTCAAGGCTGGAGAACTTCACTGTACTCTATGTCTCTGGGAGCCACAGATCCCCCACAAATTATCCAGATATGGAGAGCTAGCTGAGGTTGCTGTTTAAACTTGCACGCCAGATTTTTCTCTGCTTACTGTAATACTGTCCCTTAGAAAGAAACGAACTGATGCTGTGCATACTCCCACTTTGAGAGATATGATTAGCCTTTTCATTTTTCCATTTTTGTCAAAAGAGTTTAGTTTTCCTTGTAAAATACGTTAGTCCGCTGATGTTTCCACATAATTTTAACATGCAAATCTCTTGAATTTCTTGCCTGAAAGTACACAAATAACCTCAACATTCATTCTGCTGATTTAACTAATCTAGACTGCGGTGGAGGAGAGTCCACTTGTGTGTAAAATACAAGCACATTTCATCACATGCAAAATACAGTAGGGAAGCAGTGGCTTACAGCACTATAATGTTCATCAATGGTACAGTATTGTTTGGAATGAAACCCTTGGCGTCTTTAAAAGAAATGCCCTATGCATAATTCAGAAATGGATGTGTTAAATGTGCAGCCTTCGGGTCAATAACCCATCCTCTGAAACCAGATAGCCTCATGGGTAAATGACAATAGTCTCAGACAACTCAATCCCATCAGGGCTTCTATGTGAATAGGAAAAACGATCCTCCAGAGCATGCACTGTATAGTGCTATGCGTACAGTAGACCTGCATACACCACGACCAGTATGCGTCATTCAGCGGAAACTCTAAGACTTTCTAACGGCCATAGTGGAAAGATGCTTAATTATTTAGGTTCACTGCACGTTTGGCTTGTAAAACAACCCTTGTTCAGTCACTGAATTACACATAGCCAATTGGTGTTAAAAACAAAGGCAGTAAAGTAAAGTAGATTCTGTATTACTGTATACTGTACATTGGCTTATTGTTTGTGACTATCGATCATGCTGTGTGAGAATTCTCTACCTCTTTGTCTCTCAAACTCTGTGTATTTAACTTAAAGGGTAAAAACATTCAAGATACAGTAAATAAAAGTAAATAATGAGCCTACTTCAAACACAAATGATGTTTTGTTTAATTGCAGTGGACACTGATTTTGGTCCATTTCTGCAGCTTCGATATGTTTATTTTCCAGGATGTTTATTTTCCACTCCACAGCATAGACTGACAAAGACCGTGAGATGGAAAAAGACCGTGATTACATCAGGAGGGCATTACCCAATGACTGTTGTTGAGGTCAGGCTAAGCAGAAGTTCAAAGTGTAAGAATGGATGGCAAGCAGCAGCAGCAGCTTCTGAGTGATTTCATCAACAAGATCCTTATATTGAATATACTAGTACCAACAACTTCCCATGAGGACACTGGGAGAGTAAACTATGCCTCCCCCTGCACACACATACATGCACGCGCACATGCACATGCACACACACACACACACACACACACACACACACACACACACACACACACACGCACACGCACACGCACACGCACACGCACACACACACACACACGCACACACACACACACACACACACACACACACACACACACACACACACACGCACGCACACACACACACACACACACACACACACACACACACACACTCACTCCTGGGAAGCCCACGAGGATCACATTTTTCCCAGACTCTTATTATTCTGCCATCTTCCCTGGTTTGGCCTTGGCTGGTACTCACATGTCGCTGGCGATGGAGGAGTTCCGGGACATGGACTTGGGGGACAGCTCGTAGTCGCTGTCCGAGCGGTACAGGAAGGACTCCCGCCGCTGGCTGTGGACGAAGTTGGCCTGCAGGATGAGGCCTGACCCAGGGCTCGCCATAGGGTCCAGGGGGCTGCGTCCCGATGACGTGCCATTGTCCACGTCGAAGCTGTGGGAGAGACGAGAGAGGACACATGGGACAGTGAGAGCGGGGCTTGGGGAATATCAGTGGGTTGTGTTGAGTCAGTGAGCCTCCATCATTTTCATAATGTCTAATAAATTCTAAACATATGTGCCGTTGCCCCTTTCTTCATGTATGTATCCAACATATAAAACCAATAAAACCCTGTTGTTACTGTAAATGAAGCATCTGAAATACTTTAGTATAGAGTAGTTTAGAGCATTAATCAGTGCACTGACTAACAGTACACTTGAATATAAATCATACCGAGCCTGTTACTCAGAAACTGAAGGTCAATGAGAACCTATGTGCTGTTCTTTTCAGAACATTACAGCTCTTGAAAGAAGTAAAGCCCTGTCAAAATTCTTAACCCTTGGGTCTTTTTTCCGTGGGTTTGCCAGATAAAACAGCAATAAGTCTCCACAAGCAATAAGTTGGCCTGACAGGAGTTGTGTAAGGCAGAAAAGAGGGGAAAAATACAGTTCTTTTTAGTTTCCATTGATGTAATAAATATTACACTTATCACTGAATGAATCCTCCCAATCGGGATACAATTTCGGGAAATCGGGAAATCAATTTAAATGTATTGAAATATATCATCTCGGTGCAGTGTTTAGCAATAAAACGTTACATTTCATTATCATTCACCTAACTCACGAATTAAATAAAAGCCATTTATAAAACAGTGAATTCTGCGCCGCCCTACTAGAGGCTGAGTCGAGGGACACCCCTAGCAGACGTATTGTACGCTCTGCGCCAGCATGCATCACCCAGGTGATCCTCTTAACTGGCAATGCCTAGCGGTACGTAAATCCTCCCTTTTCCCAGCAGTCTTAAGAGGACTGATTCACACTGCGTCACAATACAAATCCCCTTGGAGGGATTCCCTCTATCCACACTGGCTGCCCCTGAGGCTCCGATTATTATCATCATCATCATGATCATCATCAGTAGCATGGCTGTGGGCGACGTCACAGGTGTCATCTCCATGGTAAGTAACTCTCCTGTGCTAATCTGGAGCCCAGGTGACAGGACTGGCCTTTCCCTAATCACGTCACAAAAGCCGTGTTGGATTGTTGGAGCCCAGCGCAAACGGAACATGCCGATCAGGTGCACAAGCGGCGATGGGCAATTGTGGTTTGGGGAACAAGGTACACTGTGCACTTTATACAGACACACACACACACGTACAGAGAGAGAGAGAGAGAGAGAGAGAGAGAGAGAGAGAGAGAGAGAGAGAGGGAGACTACTGGATAAAATGAAGGTGTGAGAAATGAAAAGAACTGTGAGCCGTGACAAAAGCAGCTGCATCCCAAAAGAGAAATACATCATCGCTACATTCCTCTCTCTCCCACTCATTTCCTGTTTACCAGCCAGTCAGAGCAAAAAAATAACAACAACATGAATATATTTTTAAAAACAATAAAAAAAAATTCAATAAAAAAAAACATTTGCCTGTTCAAGTCCTGTTCAAACTACAACCAAGTTTACTTTAATTTACAATAAACACATTCATATTTGTTGAGACTACTGTTCGGTCAGAGGGGGGCACTGTGCTGCTTTAGCTTTCAATGTAAACCTGCGACTAAGCCCTAGGACTCAGCCCGTACTGACACTCCTACAGCAGCCCCATAGTAGTGCAGACACTTCCACCCCAGTCCTGTGGATACAGTAACATGCAGCACAACCTCACTGCAATTAGGCTCAGCCACAGGGCCGTTTCAAAAGACTTAGGGTTCCCCAAGCAAACAGGACATGGGGGTCCTCCACCCCCACTAAAACACCTACAGTACGTAAATCACATTGTTATAATCTTCAAGCATCTTTCATTAATATAATTATTTGTTTTGAACTTATAGTTGTCTAACTCCAGCTTTATAGTCATATTTTATTGAAAAACACCTCCAACTAAACTACTAAAATGATTAAACAGTCAATATTAGGGGCCCATCTCAGACTGGGGCCCCAGGCAATTGCCTGGTTTCCCTGTCCTATTGCGATGGCCCTGCTCCGCCGATCGATAGCAACCCCGAACTGAGAGGGTAAGAAAATCGCACTGGGGTTGGGCACTGGTCTGAGAGCAGCTTGGCAGGCGGTAGTTGGAGTTGGAGTTGGAGTGAGCTGCTCTTAGAGTCTTGGTGCAGGGAAAGGAGGTGAAGGACGGGAAGGGAGAGGACAGAGGGAGGGGTTACAGACCCTTTCAGCAGTAAAAACAAAAACAACGCCGAAGCATTCTATTTCCCTCCCAAACTATTTCCGCCATGTTTCCATCACATCCAACGGGAATACGAACTGACAAGAAGGGTCTCAGGGTCTCTTTGGATGTGGAATATATAAATGAAACTCCTGTGGGAACAGCTGTGATGCTAACAACTGAACTCTCTCTTGAAACAATCTATATGGGAGTCTTGAAGCTGGTGTCTACAGATGGCAAGTCTCCCCCAGGTGCTATCACTCCACTCAGACTGGGTTACAACCTGGTGTAGCCAACTCACCCGCCATGCATTATAGATGACTGGGAATTCTGCAGTTGTAAATGTAGCCCGAATCATAAGAAGCAAGTTAGGCGGAGCCCGTGCGAACAACACATACCCCCGTTGCCCCCACAGGATGCCATGGGCAGTTTCCTCCATACCCAAACCCTTTGATATCAGATAAGTAATACATCCTGATTCGTTTTTTTCCCCCATTGAATGTCTACTGAATCATGCTTGATATGACTCACTGTATTTTTCTACATTGAACAAGCAATTGAGTTAATGGGTTTTATTTATTTAGGGAGACATATACACAACAAAACAAAACAAACAGGAAATTCTTCTATTTTTTTAAGTAAACTATTTAGTTAAATGTTTTGCCATCAGTTAAATCAAATCATGTCGTTAAATGTTCTGCCATCAGTCCAAAATCTGTCGAAATGCCCCAAGTGTTTTGACCTTCTAGGCCAAGCTTAGTTTCCTGGACACCGGCCGAAAGAAAACTCGTCCAAGAGAAATTTCATGTCTCCACTCCACCCCCCCCCCCCCACCCCCACCCCCACCCCACCTCTCTATCTCTCTCTCTCTCATTCTTTCTCTGTATCTCTCCATCTGTTCCTTTGGCTCCAGGTCACTACATGCTTAGACGATGAGTGGATGATGTTACCCATCTCCATACACCCACTATGTATGTACTGTATGTCTATGAACATACAACAGTCCATCTTGGAGCTGGACAGTAATCACATTTAGGCCTTTCTGATAGGATATGACCGATGTATAGAACAGCAGACAGCCTGACACTGTAATCAAAGGTAACTTGAGCTACAAGTAGACAGCACAGGTTCCCTGCTTCACTGACTTTCCATTTTTGGCTCTCAGGTTTTTAATGAGATTAGAGACTGGGGAACAAATTCTCGATGATCATTCAAGTAAATGTAACCAACTATAGTGCAATTTTAGACAAACCAGCTTAACAGACTGAATGGAACGAAGGAGTCAAACTCAGATGTGTGTGAGGTTGTCAAACTCAGATGTGTGTGAAGATGTTTGTGTGAAAAATAAAACATATTTTCATGCGGAGTACTCTAATGGTGGGCTTAGCCAGAAAGGTTTGTTGTTTTATGCTTCTTGTACTGTATATGCCTAATACAACGCTACACATAGCTTTTCCTCTGTTTTTGAAAAAAAAAGAAGGGCAATAAAGAATGATTTCCAAATATGTTCCAGCACCCAGGAACCCATTCTATGACTATGATTCTAGACAGCTGGTCAGCTTCCTTGACTAATTGGTGCCAGTTCGTTCAGTCATGAGAGTACTTTAAGCTGTCAACAGTACTTATGTTAAAACACTAATTAACGTTATTCACTCGAGGGCAGAATATTCCTCTGGCATGTGAGCCACATTAATTCTGCTTCAACTGAGGAGAGGAACATATGGGAACATAGATTTTTCAATGTCAGTAATACCCCATAATAATATATACATATACAGTATAATAGGATACATATAGTACAGAATTAGAACATAGAACACAATGTCATAGGGTATGGTAGGATGTGAATGATTACATGAAAAGTTCTACAATGTATATGAGTTCTACAACCATGATTAGTGAATTCTACATGGCAAGGGTGTAAGCTGTGCTGCAAGTATGGTGTCTAAATAACAAGAAGTCACTACGTTCAATTCCCAAGCCCTACTTTGTATTCTATAACGTTTAAGCAAAATAACACAAGTGGGAGTGAGGTTGTTCTCAGGATGTGATTCGGCCAATGGGCCTTCGGCGTCGGCTATTGTTCGTTCTGTTGGGAAATATTTTCTATAATGACCAGCGGAAAATATTATCCCATACAATGATATACTTGGTTCCTGCAGTTACCATTTCTTAAGTCTGCTGCAGTATACAGTACCACCTCTGCTCTGTGCATGGAGGTAATAAGATCCAGTAGTTCCTTAGTTCCTAGTTCTTAGTTCCTAAGTCTCTCAAATGCAAACTGGCCTGTATGTATGGGAGCCAACTAACCAGAAGACTCGCCTAATTTCAAAGCTACTGTATACAGTATATTCTATACAGTATAGTACTATACAGTATATTCTACGTAAAAGAATTAAGTAAAACATAAGTCTCTCAAATGGTAAAACATAAGTCTCTCCTCCGTCCCTCCATGGATGGGCGGAGGAGAAATCTCTGGAGAGAAATAATCCAAACTCTTACCCGATGGCACAGTTGGCCATTCACATGCCCTATGACCAAAGATGTTTCATACTGACCTATGACACTAGCTCAATGCATTCCACCGAGCCCAAAACAAGACCAATCGTCGTCACTTGCCAGTAAAAGCAAGTAACCTCTATAAAAGATACTAATGAAAATGTTATGAAACCACAGAAAAAGCCATGTGCGTGTGGCGGCAGCAGCAG
>JAODXP020000019.1:17890840-17908340 GCA_027497455.2 Sardinella longiceps
TATTAAATGGCTAGGGAAGGAGGAGACATATTAACCATGTTCAGTCAAGAAAATCATCCACCTAATCTGTACAGCTCAAATAATCTCTTAAAACTTCCCTAACACAATCCCTCCCTAATCATTGTGGCACAAAAATCTCATGAAATCAAGATCATGGGCAACATGGAGATATGTTTATATATACCAGGACACCAGGATAGTTGTCTTTGGCTACTCTAGGTGAAGAATCTGTTACATAGGATTATCACGTCTGTCAAAAGGTGAGGGAATACTTTTTGTGTTTACTTTAGTTGTTGTAAGCGCTTGAGTCACATGACTTCACATTTGTAGATTCTTGGGCAGAATGTTTTCTTGTCCAACCGCACAATTCAAACATGTCCAAGAATGCTGAGACAGTTACGGCCAACCAACCAGAACTATTTTGAAAAGACACCAAAGGCAATAAATCTTTGAATCTACCAAAGCATCGTGGGAATCGCCACACATGTTACACAATGGCGTTACCAGCTACATGCTAAATATTTCTCACACAACTACGATATGTTGAGAAAAGCATGACAGTCAAAATACTACACTAAGTCATAAAGCAAGTCCTGTCAGTGGAACACCATAACGCTCAATCATTTTCAGTGCATCTGCGTATGCACAGCACTGTAAGCTACCGAATAACTAAAATACTAATAAGATACCAAATTACTGAAATGTGTTAAGTACACAGCCCCTTTGGAATGATCTTATACAGTAAGCGGAAAATGGTTGCATGACCCAGCGGCAAAGATATTAGAGGAATGAACTGTATTATCAACATCATCTGTCCAAACAAAAATCATGTGGATTTAATGGACTACCTCGGCTCCCCCACTCTAAAGCTAATGTGGACCATTACAGTACTTGCACTTCTTTAAACAACACAGTCATGGAAGTTATGCTCTCTGACCCTCTCTAGCCACTCCAACTTTCCCTCCAACACACAACACACGCATACACACACACGGCACATGCAGATACGCACGCAAGCAAACACACTGACAGACACACGCACACACACACACACACACACACACACACACACACACACACACACACACACACACACACACACACACTTAGTCTTTGAAGCATGACTGAGCCTCATCTCAGGCCTCATTTCCTGCAGCAAATCTGCCCATTAAGTGTGACCTGAGGCCCGTTAGGTTAAGAGCAGAGTCTCTTGACGCAAGTTCACACACACACACACACACACACACACACACACACACACACACACACACACACACACACACACACACACACACACACACACACACACACACACACACACACACACACACACACACACACACACACACACACACACACACACACACACACACACACACACACACACACACACACACACACACACACACACACTACCCAGCAGCTCTGTGCCCTTAATATGGTGCCTCGTACAGTAGAATATCTCCCCTGGCACTAGCACACACTGTGTAGTGTAGTGTAGTGTAGTGCAGTGTAGTGCAGTGTAGTGTAGTGCAGTGTAGTGTAATGTATGGGGGGAGGGTGGGTGGCAACAAGAGGGAGCAGGAAGGAGGAGGGACTGGTGGTGGTGCGGCTCTGCATGCTGAACAACAGGAATGAAAAGTGTGATGCGACGTCCATTGTCATTGCCTAATGTTCTGTGAATGGAAATGGGCCCGTGTGTACGAGTGTGTGTGTGTGTGTGTGTGTGTATGTGTGTGTGTGTGTGTGTCGGTGTCTACTGTCATTCCTTTTCTGTGTTACTTCAATGCTCCTATTCTCTCCTATTACAGTAAGTGCTCCCTCTGCCATCGCACATAATCACCGCCAAGCCACTCGCACAAGAAACATCCGGAACACCACATGCTGAACTCCAGACGTCACACAGCACACGGGAGGCAAGCGTGGTGGTGGAGGTGGAGGTGGTGGTGTTTGTGTCTGTGGTGATGGCGGAGGCGGAGGTGGTGGTGGTGGTTGGGGGGGTGGTGTGGGTTAGTCTGGTGTGGAGTGCTGTGCTATTATTAAGATGCACAAAGCACGCGGCCCCTTAACATCAAAGCTCTAACCCCTTTCACCTTATGACAAAACAGTGCTCAAGTTCCGTAAATCGAATTATGGTCGTTTAGTCTTGCAAAAAAATAACAACAGGAGCCATGTGATTGGTTTTGGGGAGTTGCTAGGCAGCAGCACATTAATACTGGTTAAGCTGCCAGGTTGAGGAGAAGCAGACTGGGCTCCTCAGGACAGCACAGGGAAGTCAAATCACGCCCCCCCTCCGTGCCTTCGCCTCCATGCAGCCATGTGCCTGGTGCTCTGTCGCCTCCTAGTGGTCAAACACTAGAAAAGGGCTTTATTGGTTAGATTTTCCTGTTTTACTGTAAAAAAAGGTCCTTTGGCGATTAAGATTCAAAACACGATGGGCATCACTCCAAGTTCAAGAAAACTCTTAATTGGAAATGACTTCTCTGGTAAATGGTGATGAAACTGTGATTCTGATGTACTGTACACTGATAAAGAGGAGACAATTACTAATTCCCTATTCCACAGATGTCTCATAAATTGAACAGCACTCCATTCCCTTGGCAGGCCATACAACTAAAAAAAATGGGACTTCACATGGAATCAGAGAGGGGTGGGTCAGGCTTTCTCTCTGAAACATTTTCCAAAGGTCTTGGTTCTTTTGTTCTAATGTAATGTATACTGGCATTTTTTAATAAATATAAACAAATGCAATATCATGCGGAATAGCTTACCTTTTAATCTATAACTGCCACAAAATCACCATTGATTTTATGACTGATTCTCTCTATGAAGTACTGTACAAGTGAGCTCAAATCCCTGCTACACACGCACAAAGGGTTAAAAATAACACCAGCCATGAAAATGCTAAGCACACAGATGGCCAACCCTTTCAATTGATAGCTCCCATCTCCATACATTTCGCCTCAGTATCACAGTACTAAGCTGTGCAGCGAGGGCCTACTTCCTTTTTGCTACACACGCCCACACACACACACACACACACACACACACACACACACACACACACACACACACACACACACACACACACACACACACACACGGTCGGTTTTGTGAACATTGCGCATTGATCGGCGGATCAGATGAGGTGAAATTTATGATTATTGAGCAGGGGCTAAAGAGCAGCATGGGTCTCCTATGGGGATTACTGTAATGGCAAGGGCTCGGTGTTGACCTCCCACGCGGTGGGAAAGCACATTATAGACGCTCTTGCAAACAGACAGAGAAAGAGATGCAAAGGGTTCCAGACAGTCATATGAGTCATATCTGTCAGATAACACCAGCATTAAAAAACAAGTGACTGCCTGTTGCCTTACTCTCTCTCTCTCTCTCTCTCTCTCTCTCTCTCTCTCTCTCTCTCTCTCTCTCTCTCTCTCTCTCTCTCTTTCCTATACAGGATTCATACAGCTTTTTTAATGGGCTGTACAGGTGGTAATTGTTAGATTGGCCTGGTGATATTGGCACAGCCTCTTTCACAGGCACTCTACCACGGACTGTCATAACAAGCCCGTGATTATAGCCTTTAATATGCAAATCGAAAACACATCATATCGCATCGCGGTACTGAGAAGCGCAGCCAAAGGCACTGCTTTCACACCACACAACAGCACAAAACAGAGAATGAGTCAATTTACACACTATAGGCCACTGTAGCGTGTAGGCAATTGCAAGCATATGTGGTAAGACATGCATGATGAGAGGTTTTGTTCCTCCACTTTTGTAGGAAGAGGAGAGGCACAGTACCGTGTACATATGCCTCACCACAAGAGGAAAAAGAGCCTGAGTCGATTTACACCGTAGGCAATTGTAAAACATATATACACACTGTATGATGCCTTTTTCTCCATTGTGCTAAAAAAAAACATACAACATACTCATATTAGACTGAGTAAAAGAGAATTATGCTGTGCGCAAATGCTTCATTTAATGTGCCAGAAGTGCCTCACAGCCTCTAAACAGAATGGAATAAGAGATGAACAGGATGGAACAAGCTCTGCACCTGCACACAGGAGTCCAAATCAGAATAAACAACAGGTTGTCAACGGACACCAGAGGGAATGGCGGGGAGTTTGTTACACTGTGTTATGTGTCCGCTCCATAAACGCATGATGCAGAAACGAGCGCTGTGTTCTGCTGAGCATTCGTGCCTTGAGCATTCGTCTTGTTCCCAGTCAGCATATGGATATGATGGCCGGCGGCGGTAGCAGTGGCGACGGGAGTGTTACCGTTACCGTGCAGATATTTGACCCGTGCAGACCTTGCATTCGAAGCTTGTAGCTGTGTGTACAGTAGTTATTGACCCACACCTGTGCTTCAGTGGACCGTGCAAACAACAAAGTCACACTTACACCTACACAACCACAAACACAACTGATCTCTGAATTTTTCACTTCTTGATACTTCATCTCTCTTTCTTTGATCCTCTCTCGAACACAAGCACACACACACACACACACACACACACACACACACACACACACACACACACACACACACACACACACACACACACATTCAAGTGACCTCTCAATCTTTACCTTGCTTTTTCTCTCTCCTTTTTTCCTCTCTATTTCTCTTTGCCATATCCAGTTGTGTGTGTATATTGCCACAATGGGAATGTCTACTTATTCCTCCACATTTTCTAGACTTTCAAGGTGCAGTAGGTATTACTGCAGCAGAGCAATTAGTTCCCTTCTATACAATCATTTACAGTTACACTGAAATATAACATGAAAAGCTTTCAGGAGGCTTACCTACTGTAGCCTCCTAAACAAGGAGACACCAACGCGCAGACTGTCATAACCTGCTAGTTCTATTACTGCAACCACAATCTAACCCTGAATAAATCTCTCAAGATCTTGCTGTCGCTGCGCCGTCTTTATACAGTATTTTTCACATGGAATTTGATTATGGTCACCAGCTAAATCTAATTCCAACCTGCATCCATTATGATTAAACATTTCAAAATGGAGAGAAAAGTTGCTATATCATAATGACTTCAAGGATGATGCTGCAAAAATGTCACAAGAGATCACATCAAAAACTCTAAATGCCACCAACAACTTTAAAAGGAAGCTCTAAAAGAAGTTGCGCAAAAACATCTCAAAGACAAAAAGACTCCCAAAGACTATGGCAAAGACTTTACCATCTCTTCCGAGGTTTGATGTCGATAGGCTTGTTGATGGCAAACGGAGAGCCGTTGCTACAGGCGTGTCGGTAGCGTGCAATTCTCTCCAGGGAGAAGAGGTCAGAGTTCACTGGCAGGCTCATTTTTACAGTGATAGAAGGCGGCTAGGCAAACAGCCAGGTTAAGATGTCAAATATCCGCTGCAAACACCAAACTGACAGTCTTTCAGCTTCTAGCCAACAGAGGGAAAAAAACTGGGGAAGGACCGCTTACATTGACTGTGGTGAAAGTGAGAGTCAATGAACTGGCAGGGAGGAGGAAGAGGAAGAAAGAGAGAGAGAGAGAGAGAGAGAGAGAGAGAGAGAGAGAGAGAGAGAGAGAGAGATAGCGAGCAAAAGAGAGAGAGAGCAAAAGAGTAAGATTGTGGAGTTAAAAACAACAAGATGGGGGGGAAAGCAAAGGAGAGAGCAAACCAGAAGCGAGGAGGAGGAGAGATAAAAAGAGAAAAGATGGACAGAGAGGCAGAAAGCAGGGAAATACATGGGGACGGAGAACCAGTTAGAAAGAGAAAGAGAAAGAGGGAGGGAGAGAGAGAGGGAAAGAAAGAGAGAGAGAGAGAGAGAGAGAGAGAGAGAGAGAGAGAGAGAGAGAGAGAGAGAGAGAGAGCGCAGTCTCAGCTGGATGTTATAGATCACTTTAGGCACACAGCCCTGAGAGGTGGGGTAATTGGAGCTGGCGCTCCGGTGCAGGACAGCGAGGGCAGGGGGGGGGGGGATGGGGGCGAGAGGTGGGTTTGCTCACACCGGTCGCCGTGAATTACGGCTGATTTCCCTCAATCACGTAGCTGCTCAAGAAGGCTTTTATGTCCTCATTAGCAGAACCTAATGACACAAGCGAGCATGACGCACTTGAGGAATAAAACTAATAAACAAGCAAAAAGCCAGGCAGCCATTTTCAGTCTCCTCTCTCCACCATCCCCTCTCTCACCCACCGCTCCGCTCTTCTCTCCCTGTGCTTGTGTGTGTCTCTTACTGGTGCACTGACAGCACAACACACACAAATAATGATGTATGACCAAGCTGATAAAAAAGCTGTTTGGAACACCTCGACATGAAAGATTGGACAATATGGCCCTTGAGGCGGACAAGCATGCAGGAGCCACGTGAGCTGGAAATAACATCTGATGACTGTAACGCCTGACAAATGGCGTAGCGTGAAGACAAACAGAAAGCCATAGGCTGACACCTAAGCATCAGCTGCCAAAACATATGTGAGTTAGTTACACAAAGACGGGGACTATGGAACCCAGCTCTCTGCACTCTCCTTCATAGTGTGCAGACCAGGATGAAGGGCTAAAGGTTACAACTAAAGAGAGAGAGGGAGAGAGAGAGAGAGAGAGAGAGAGAGAGAGAGAGAGAGAGAGAGAGAGAGAGTGACGGGGGGAGATTTTCTGTTTTAAATCAAACTATGTTTATATGTTTATAAGGAGGATGGAGGGTAGAGGAGAGAGAGAGAGAGAGAGAGAGAGAGAGAGAGAGAGAGAGAGAGAGAGAGAGAGAGAAAATAAGAGAGAGATTTCCTTACACAAACAAAGAACCCTTTTTTCATTCAGCTTCTTTTCATTCCACGCCTATTGAACTGGTGTAGTGTTCTTTTTTTAATGGGGTGGCCGATGAGGTGATGAGAGTCCACCTCTTATTACTTAACACTTGATTATTTTGCTTTGCTTGCTTCAACTAGTGTCCACAAGGGGTCAGCAGAGAGACGTGGACTAAAAAAAACACAGGAGGACTCTCTATGGTGGGTGGACACACACTGATGTATGCATGCATGTGTGTTTCTGCCCGATCCGGTTCAGTCATTTTCACAATGCACCAGACTCAGCAGCACTGCAGGAACTGTGGCCGTTTGCGTTTAATTCAAGCCCCAGTTAACAGTGAGGTTAAAAGGCAATTTCACCCAACTAATTGCTTTAATTTACCACTGGCTGCTCACTTCATGCAGGATTCACATTCTATGTCTCCATTAGCTAAACACTACAGTTCAGAGAGCTCAGTATACCCGACCCTATGAGACTGTGATTTACATGAAGAAGCTGTAACACACTGCATAGGGGCTGAGAGAGAGAGAGAGAGAGAGAGAGAGAGAGAGAGAGAGAGAGAGAGAGAGAGAGAGAGAGAGAGAGAGAGAGAGAGAGAGATTCAGAGCGCATTTCATTGTTCCCTCAGAAGTGTCTCCTCACTGTTGCCATGCAGACAGGCAGGGTCAGGCTCAAATCCAATTATTAATAGAGATTTCTGTCCTACAGCAGGGGACCAGGTGCAGAAGGGGAAAACACACACACAAAAAAAGAGGACGCTGTGGTGGGCTTGGGGGCTTTGGGGGGGCACACTACGAGCTACAGTACATCTGTGTGCTTCTTACAATAGGACTGCATGTCACTGCCTCTTCTAACAAAAACAAAACAAAACAAAACATAACCTCCTTGGCAGTGGAGGCAAAAACAGCTTTGCTTTTTCCTGCCTGCATTGCCTTGTAGTCTTCACCTGAGATGGTGAGCACGAAATGGGATTGCCCAGGAAACCTCAGCAGGCTATTAATTGTGGTCAGCGTGAATCATCTGATGAGCTTATCATCTCGCCTCTTGCTACCCACATCAGCTTCTGCCTGTCTAATCTGCACTCGCAATCAGCTGTGACAATGATGCTGAAGTGACCACGCTTGAGAGCTCACCTGGGAGTAGTACCGTCTGCTGCCACTAGGTGTCATTTGGCCCTGCTGGTGTGTGAGCCAAGAGCCTAACTAACTGGTGGCTGTCACTCTCTCCCTCTCCCTGTCTATGCTGAAGCGTGGTGCAGATTTAAGCAGACATGTGACTACTATGCCTGGCTGGGTGGAGCTGTAAGACCTTTAAGAGGATAAGGAGCCTAAACTCACATCAGTCTGTTTGTTCCACAATAGCAATGCCGGAGACACGAGACGTACTTATCTATCCATGGAAACACAGTGAAGCATTCTTCATTTTGTCTTGTCAATGTTTCTTCCTGTCATCATCCTCATCATACACAAGTGAGTCAGGCTTGTCTGTGTAACTCTTTCATGTCTCAGTTCAAGGCAGACAAACAGTTATCGGTAGGAATCTGGTGGTACAGTACATTAAGCAGACTTGAACTACACGATTCTAATCAGAGCATTTCAGACAACTCACAAGCACCTAATCCTCAGCACAGCAAAGCATACAGTACCTCCTTGCCCTGGCTGGCCTTGTCCTCTCCTTATTGACTGGCAGAAAGTGGACAGACGCGTTCCTCCTTCTCATGTTTTACCCTTTTCTCTCCAGGCTGCCGTCGTTACTCGCGGCAAAGCCGTGTGTATATGTGTGTGTGTGTGTGTGTGTGTGTGTGTGTGTGTGTGTGTGTGTGTGTTTTGACACTCTAGGGAGCAGGGCTGACTAGAGCCTTTGGCTCTCCCTCATTGGCCCCTTTGGCTGGTGAGGGGGAAAGTAGTCTGAAAGCTTATGACGCAGCCCTTGGCCGTGGGCAAGACGGAGGTTAAGTCTGCGTCGGGCTTAGAGACGCCCTGGAGTGACCAAGGGTGAGTCAGGGGGTCCCCCCCTACTGTGACCTGCCAGCACCTGGCTGCCACGTCTGGACTCACTTGGACACAATTCCTTAAATGACCCCAGGAAGGCGTAAGTGTGTTGCTGCTAGCCATCTACTCTGAATTGACAACTAATGTACCGGGGCCCTTTCTGTCAGGGTTGTGCAAAAATTCTGAAATTCAGAATTTATTTCAATAGGGTCTTGTGAAATTGAATTATGAATAATTCTAAATGATAAATTTTGACACCTTCAAAAACCTTCAAATTGCTCTGTGTGCATTGGACAAACAGACCAGTAATTCAGGTGTTGTTTGCTGAGACGTGATATTAATTATCAACAAAACACGCGTTAAGTCTCCATCAGCCTCCATCACGTTTGGGTGTAAGACCCAGTTTTTTATTGGTTCCCTAGCTCAGAAAAATGGAGAGGCACTGTAGCAGCCATACTGAGCAGCATACACTGCAGTAGTGGAGCAGTATGTGAGACACATACTAGTGCACTATCATTTGGATGGGAAACAGATGCTATGGCTTCTCCAATACATTTATAACAACCATTATAGCATTTTTTTTTTATCTGAAGTAGGCCTACTGTAAGTCAAATTCCGAAGAGGTTATAGTAACATCAGCTTTATTTTTGGTAGAATCTCCTGAGCCGCCTGCCAAAGAGAATTCCTTCTACTGAACGGAATGCCAGAAGCTAAGCTGTGATCAAAATGCTGTAACGCTGCTAAATCTAAACGCACAGGGCATTTGGGATGCATTTACTTTTAATACCCATCATTTGCATACATGAGCAGGAAAAAATGAGCCTCCTCATTCTCAAATACACTTCGGAGGTTCAAAGCGCCATGGTTTGCTGACTTGCATTTGTAATCAGCACAACCTACTTGAGCGTTAAATAACACAAGTAGCTTTTTCTGACTGCTAATGCCCACTTTAAAAAAGTCAGAGAAATAAAAACGTCCCTCTTGCAATCACTGATTAAAATCGTATGATTCAAAGTCCCTAGAATATGTAGCAAATCAAGAGGTTGTAATTAATGGTAACATTGTATTACAGAAACATGAATGCGAGGAACAGAGAAAGTCCATGGGGTTCATATAATTTGTCTATGTATTAGACAGGTGCATGCATAAGATAACTGCATTGTTTAGGGGTATCTTATTAAGGAACATTTACATTATTTTTAATACACTTGAGTCCCTGATCCCTGAAAAGGCTTTTGCTTTAACATTGGTCAGTCCAAAGCAAGCTTGAGGGTATGACTGGGCCAGAGTAATATGTTGCTAGGGTAAACACTGCATTTTTTTGTATGCTTTGCTCTATATTGGTTTCCATGATTGGAGCGTTTCCATGTTAGCAAATGGTTTCCATGGAGGCTGCGAGTAAAGGTCTTTCTCTCTCTCTCTCTCTCTCTCTCTCTCTGTATCTGTTTTTTCTCTTTCTCTCTCACACACAGTATCCCTCTCCTTCTCCTTTTCTCTTCAATACGCAATTCATAACCATCATCACCATCATGTTATTATACAGGAAATATCCCTAATGCCTGTACATAATGAGTACAGCTGTAATGCATGGGATCTATGGTGCTGAGAGTTCCTCCTGCTTTAGAGCTTTCATTAGAAAACAGGAGGGCAGAATATTGGGGCAGGCACTGCTCCTGTCTGGACGAAACAAAATACTGCACCTTACCAGAACCTGATAACTGCAGTGTCGTCGTCATTTGAAATAGTCACAGACCCAATGGAAGTACTTACCTAAAAAACAAGAGAGAAAAACAGCGTTAACCAAAAAGCATTTGACATACAGTACACCACAATCTTTATTCCTTCATGTTGAAGCACAGTGTATAATTTGCAGCTCATATACAAACAACACTGCAAAAAAAATCAGGAATTTTGGAACACTTTTGGGACTTGTGGGTCTCATTGGAGAGGGGGCTTTGTGTCATAATTGGGTCGACTGTCTGATTTAATGTGTTTATTTGCCGTCTCTCCGGTGACCCCAATCGTGGAGAGCGACCCTTTTGTTCTGACAGGAAGGCTTCAATGGCAAGACCGAGGCGCCTCATTGTTTGGGAATAACAGTGACGCAAGGACGAGGAAGTCGTGACTCAGTCAGGGCCAAAGAGAAAGAAGGCAGGAGAAAGAAAGAAAGAAAGAAAGAAAATAACACACACACACACACACACACACACACACACACACACACACACACACAACAACAATCTTTCAATGTGAGCATGTGATCAAGCTCAGTCTCTTAACTGTACAGCCACTTTCATTCAACAGCCTATTATATACAGTTCCAGCAGGTTACAGTTATGTGTAGGAGGACTGGATACACACGGCGAAGAGTTCATGCATCAGACTGTCAGACTCTCCCCCAAATGCTTTGAGGATTTAAGATTAGCATAAACAACATTCATTACATCCTTTATCCCAAATGTCATTAGTCTTCTCAACTCAGCAAAGTGAGTAATCCACAATAACAATAACAACAACTGCTTTTTATTATTTTATTATAGGCTATTTCTGTGTATTTTTATAGATTTCTCCTTGTACCCATACTTGTCTGAGTGGCTGTCTGTCGAGCTATTTGCTTTTGAGATATGAGTAGGTCTGTTCAATGTTACAGTATGTTGAGCAAAAGACAATTTTCCATTCTATTCTATTCACATTTGTGGCATTGCAGCCTTTGAGGAGACAAGATGGATATGACGAACAAAAGCAAAGTTCTCATAAATATCACTATAGCACAGTTGTGTTGCTATTTTTTCTTTTCAGTTTTCATTTGATCCATCCATTTAGTTCTGTTCTTTCCTGGCAAGAATTCTTTAAAGAGGCAAGAGTGAAATGCCCCCCACCCCCACCCCCCCGTATCAATCACTCAAACTCGCTTCAAAAAACTGATTTTTTTTCCTCTCTGCCGAGCTCTACGCGAGGGACAGCAGGACGGCTGAACGCTTGTCTTTTTTCAAATCTCTCAAGCGTTAGACATCTTGAATATTACATCCACTTTATTCCTTTGGGGTTTTCTCTCCTGGCAGAGGTAGATCTCCAGCGCTGTTAAATTACTTTCTGAAACAGTCATTGGATTTGGAGCTTGCAGTAATGAATAGCTTGCACCAGCTGTATTCCCAGTCACCCATGGGGAAGACGAGGGTATGACCAGGTGTCGCCTTTTATGTATCAAGAGAAAGAAAGGTTTATGGATGTGCCTGATGTGAATGTGTGTGTGTGTGTGTGTGTGTGTGTGTGTGTGTGTGTGTGTGCTGTAGTGTGTGGGTATGAAAATGTTCAATTCAGTTCATGCCGGTTCAGGTGAACTGGAGGGAGAGGGGCCTCATGTGAGGATGATGGAGTTCATTCAGGTGACATCCTGTGACCAGATTTAAGATCTCAGTACCACTAATTAAAACACTTTCTTTTTCCTTTGTAGGTGTTCATACAAGACAGAAATACAGTAGTCTACAGCATCTGGTTATTGAAGACTGAAGCACACACACACACACGCACAATCAAAGCGTAGGAGGACATCAAGAAAAGAAAAGATCAATCTCTGCGGAGTCATTCTGCTCCACTGTACCTGAAATGACAGGATCAAAAAGCCTACCAGTCTATTTTAAAAGCCCTGGCATATATCTTTCAGTTTTTCAGAAAAATTTCAGTAGTGTTTTTTTTTTTAATGCCGCTTTGATTTGTGTTGCACTGTTGTCGTGCCATATGCTTTACATTTCCTGTTGTTTATTCTTCACCTCCATTCCAAGGCCGAAAAAAAAAAAAAAAAAAAAAGCAAAAAAGCTCATTTGTGTGCAAGGCGGCAGCAGCAGCACGGGAATGTTGCTGTGCAACATATCAAACGAGCCACAACTAATGTGCGGTCTGAAGTCTGGGTGAGACACGCTGACAGATCTGTTGCATAACAACACTTCTGGACCGGCGCGGGGAGGCCGGTGGCGATCTGTCATCTTGGTACAGCAGCTTGGAAACGATGTACTGTACAGCCACCCGCATCAAACAAATTCTCATATTAACTAGATTATAGGACTGAGCCAAAGACTGATCCCATTAGATATAGATAGATGGAAAGATGCATAGATAGTGGGAGAGAGTGAGAGAGAGAGAGAGAGAGAGAGAGAGAGAGAGAGAGAGAGAGAGAGAGAGAGAGAGAGAGAGAGAGTGTGTGCGTGTGTTGCAGCACTGCAGGGGGTGTGGGACCCCCTCCGAATCTCCGCCTCCTGCCATTCGCTGCCCGATGGTAATGAAGAACTTGTGCGTCAGCAGCAGGCAAGGCGTCTGACAAAGATGGATGTTCTGTGTGTGTGTGTGTACAAAGTATGTGTGTATTTTTGTGTTCATGTGTGTGTGTTTCTGTATGTGTATGTTTGTGTATTTTTGTGTTTGTGTGTTTGTGTGTGTGTGTGTGTGTGTGTGTGTGTGTGTGTGTGTGTGTGTGTGTGTGTGTGTGTGCGAGAGCGTGCATGCATGGTTGTGAGTGTGTCTGTTTGTGGGTGGGGTTGGTGTCTCTGCAGACTGGACCCAACAGATGCTGCTGTGGCCAGCATCACTTAGTGGTCTCCAACCTCACACATCACTGTCACGAGTGCCAGGAGTATGTGTGTGTGTGTGTGTGTGTGTGTGTGTGTGTGTGTGTGTGTGTGTGTGTGTGTGTGTATGTATGCATAGAAGTGTGTGTATGTGTGTGTATGAACGTGTGTCATTCTCTTTTTGAGCATGTGAGTATGTGTGTTTTAGAAGGTGTTCACTACAGTCCCTGACTTATGAAGCTCCCAACCCCCCTGCCCAAAACCACACACATAGACACACACACACACACACACACACACACACACACACACACACACACACACACACACACACACACACACACACTTCCCAACGCTTAGTGAAGTCATTTGGAATGGAGCAAATGAATTAGAGTTTGGCCTGATTAGCTCTTGATGAGCTACTTCACTCTCTTTTGGGAGCCCACTCCGTCTGTTGCCGTGTGACGTCAAAGGCAAGCAGCGTGGCGGGTGGCCGTTCGTGTGTGTGGTGTGTGTGTGGTATACCCAAAGACTGAATGGCATTATCTTCAGGTGCTTGCTATAGATGGCACACTTGACATGATGCATGTGTCATGGGAACACTGCTTCTAAAAATAGCCCTCTGATCCTCCTACCGCTTCTTGCAGAGAGGAGAGGCTAAGAAGCATGGATTCCACAGTGTTGTGTGCAAACATCTATTTACTGGATTTCATTTGTCAGTGTAGCCAGCAGGGGCTATGTAATATATACAGAGCTACCGCATGTATGTCCAACACTGACTGGATTTACATGGACATTAATATTTCCATATTATTTGGATTGTGACCATATTCTGAATACGATGGTGCCATTTTTAACACAATATTTTGATTACCATAACCCGTATATGGTCACATTCAGAATAGTCTTTTTCAAAAAGTGCGCTCAACTCCGAACAGTTTTTTCAAGGTCTCTGGGTGCGAGCGAACAGATTTGTAGTACATTTCATGTAGAAAAATCTTTCCGAAGTTTCACAGATGAGAAGAATCACTGAAGGAATGCTGAACGTTAGTTGGAAAGATTCTTTAAAACTGTCTCTACCAGAGTCATGGCTATGATGTCTACTAGCTGCTAATCACAGTATGTCATGTTGCATGTAAATGAGGAATATGAACAGAATATTCTATTAGGTAAACACAGTAATTGCAATATGTCATATAAGGAAAACTATCCAGTAGTCTGATTGTTGATGTCCATGTAGACGCAGAGTAACAAATAACCCTACCTTTCTACATAAATTTCATTTATGCATGGCGGTTGGGGGCAAATGATGATCTCATATAAATAAGATTTTATGCACATTTAGAAAGGACATACTATATTGCTTTTGCTTTTAAGATTTTTCTGATTTGCTATTTTATTTGTGTCTGAACTTAAGAAATTAAGTTCAGACACAAATAAAATCATTTAAGTTAATTATTAAAATGGTTTAATATTTCTTTTTTACAATCCAAAGAGTGTTACCAGAGGTGGTGAGTCTTTCATATCAGTCATAGTCATATGAAAAGACAGTATGAAGTTACTGATTAATTAATAAGATAAATGCATCTATTATGGAGTCAAAGAGTAGGGTGGTATAATTTGGATCACAGCAGGAACTAATATACAACAAGTTCATTATACTTCTAGTCTCCAGTAATGAATGATTCATCAGTATACTGCACCTGTGGACATTTCTAATTTGTTCTGCAGATTACCATCTACAGACATAAATAGTCACCATGTGTTTTTCCCGACCCTTTCTGAGAGTGGCTGGGCCACATCTATCTGTCTTGTAAGAGGTGTGATTCCATCTTTGTGTTCTGCACTTCCATCTCCCCTCCGCCCTCCATCCTCCACCTCCCTGACCTAACATCTCCCCCTGAATCATTGTGTCTGCAGACCTAGGTAACTAATAAAAGCTCCGAGCCGAGCAGATCACCATGGATACACTCCACTTACCCACCTCCATAGACACACACACACACACACACACACACTAAACACCCCCCCCCCCCCCACACACACACACACACACACACACCCTCCCCACCCCAACGCAGGACAGAAGCTGAGCTGAGTCAGTGGGCTGAAGAGTGTTTGTTAATTCCATTAGTGGGGCTGCATCCAAACACTGATATAAAAGCATCCCCCGCTGCGTGAGAGTCCTTCACAAGTGCTCCACCAGCATGGGTCAGTCATGCATCGAAAAAGAAAAAAAAAAACAAAAAAAAAACCGCCAGAATAATTAGGCCACAAATCAACTTTCTTATGTAAAGCTCCCATGGCTGACTATGGAGCGTTTTCAGGGGTATAGTCCAGAGCTTCGACTCCAAAAGCAATTTTAAAACAAAATGGTTGAATTATCAGATTTATTTCACTGCCTGGATTGAAATGAGTGATGGGTGTGGTGATGCAATTGCACATATGTAGTGCTTGATTCGATTTAACACTAAAAATACTCAGAGGAAAGTGGCTCTTAAGAAAAGTCTATATGGGCGATAGAAGATACTGAATCATTCAACCTTCAATGCACGCAGGCACACACACACACACACACACACACACACACACACACACACACGCATCAAGTATTACTCAATATTCCCTAGCCTCCATTGCAGAATCTATCAGCTCCAAAGGCTCTCCAATCCGCTGCTCACTGCAGCTCTATCTGCTGTCTAGTGGCTCTGCAGGCCCTTAGAGAGAAAACCCAGTAGATAGCCTACTCTGTTCTCCCCACACACACACACACACACACACACACACACACACACACACACACACACACACACACACACACACATATGTGTCTCTCTAACAGTGGCAGTGACATTTGGGGGGGCGGCTCAACAAATACCACTGCTGCCACATCTTCTCCTCCTTCTCAGTCATCCCCTCCTCCCGGGCTTCAGTCACTGGCATGTCTCTCCCTCTTCAGTAGAGAGGCTATGTGTGGAGTGTGTGTGTGTGTGTGTGTGTGTGTGTGTGTGTGTGTGTGTGTGTGTGTGTGTGTGTGTGTGTGTGTGTGTGTGTGTGTGTGTGTGTGTGTGTGTGTGTGTGTGTGAGGGGGGGTTTGATGGGGCTAGACGGCGGTAAAGTAAAAGCACCTGTCACAGGGGCTCCTATCTGTGCCTGGTAAGAGGGGAGGAAGAGTGAGGCGGCAGGGGAGTGGAAGAGCCGCGATAAGTGACAAGCATTACAATGAAATCAGCATCCAAGAAGCACTGTGGAGGCTATTATCTGTGGCTATTATCTGCTGCTATGCTTGAGGAAAGAGGAGGAGGGAGGGAGGGAGAGAGAGATAGAGAGCCTTAGAGGAAAAAAAAAACGCACACAGTAGAGTAAGAAGAGGTAAAAATAGTACACTAATTTGTAGCCTAACAAGAGTGCCAGAGCATCTGCCTTGGAAAGTGACACTGGAATGAGAGCCCAATGCAGAAAGCAATGCTCATTAGTTTCCAAAGAGCTGTTTTACCCCAAGGTGATGCTTTTTAGATGAGGGGAGGTTGCTGACTACAGTATATATATATGCAAGAACAGTAAGACTTCCCTATCAATGGATGCCTGGCATATGTTCACAGCCATAATGAGGAAGAACTAACCTATTATCAGCCCCAAAACTAATTGCTATTCAATTGGTAACATTACTCTAACATTACTTTTCTCCACTTGTTTTCAACACTGCCAGTTCGGACAGAGCAAAAGCGATAAGCATTTCAGCCCTCGCAAAAAAATAAAAAAAAATAAAATAAAATTGCAGAAGAGACAAAGCACTCTTATTTCCATTCCAAGGTTGTCACCTCCCTGGGGAAGAAATTTATGTCCACTCGTTTCTCACTTCTCTGCCATTAAATCTCGGATTTGGGTTGGCACTCTCACTTTTCAGTCGGCATATTTGAAGGCTGCTCCAAAGGTAACCCTTCTGTTATATTGGAATATTATTGCTTGGTTTGAGTCACGCAGTCCTCAGTGCCCGACAACAACAACAACAACAACAGCAACAAAAAAAAAGGCAGCACATTTAATTTAGCTGCTTGACTACATCAACCTACCACAAGTACTTTTCAGCTGCAGCAGTATCTAATAATAAAAAGGCAAGTTTGAAATGTTATGCAACAGCCAGGGACATACTTGCCTT
>JAODXP020000019.1:17913340-17978276 GCA_027497455.2 Sardinella longiceps
TCTCATAAATACTCACCTGGAATTGCTTGATATGCATTTTTAATCCTGCATGCACTGTATTTTCATCTGTACTTTCGTCTAATAGAGTACTACTTCAGGTATTAATTGTTATCTCACAAACAAACCCAACTAATTTAAATACAAAATAATATAATATTATTTAAGATATTCATTTATTATTAAACGTCAACTGTATTATACAATGTCAATGTAATGTCTTTTTTATGAAGCGCCTATGGAATATCATGAACATGTTAACTATTAGAGGCCTATCCTATCATGTGTAGTGACACTCAACAGTGTTACTGCTATAAGTAACCCAGCAAAGAGGACCATGTGTCTGAAGATGAATCGTGGTGTCAAAAAATGACTTGTGGTTTAGTTTTATTGTGATGCCCAGACAGGTACAATATAGAGCCGTTTTATCTATACAGCATAACCTGTGACAGTGCAGGAATGTTATTTTTTCCTGTCTGAGTTGTTGTTGAGTCCAGACACTTTCCTGTCTCATGCTTCTTTTCTTTCTTTCTTTCTTTCTTTTTTTTTTTTTACAGAAAATGTGCGCAGTATAGGCTTCAAATAGAATTGTCATGGAGTATTGTCCTGACGTTGTCTCTCACACACTACAACTCCTCAGAAGAGAAAAGCATGAGTGGACAGAAATTATACAAAAAAATGTTGTTTGTTTGCTTGTTTTATCTGTATTGCAACAAAATTACTTATTTTCCTGTTAGAGGCGCTTGGTGAGACCCTGTTGAATTAAGAGTTGGCTGCTTAAAAACAGGACATATAATAATTAAACACACTCCCTGGAACATTGTCATGTTGTTTTGAAAACTCAGTCTGTATTTTTTTTCCCCCACAGGATATCCACTGCAGTCCCATCTATGAACATTGCTGTTGTTATCAGGGGCCTGACAGAGGGTAGAGTATAACACAATGTGTTTTTTGGTATTTGTTTTTCCCCAGCTAGAGAGGCAAAAATATGGTTTGTAATCTTCTTGGCAGGAATACAAGAAACTAAATGTCTCTGTAACAGAACATTGCTGAAGCAAATAAAAGAACTAATAAGTCACATCAGGAGAATATTTGCATAATTGCAAGTTTGGGCAAAACACATTTCTCTTTTGACAGTATTTTTATTGTTTGCATTCCATTACTGTTATGAGCATAAAAAAATGCTCACTGCAAACTTGGAAGACATTAAAGCCTCTTTTATGACAATTAAATTTATATAAACAGCGATGCATAGACTCTTCAATGGGTCCATTCATGTTCTGGAGTTCAATGATTCCAGCTTGTCAGAATGTGATCGCTCAAGTTCACTTCTAAATTTGGTCAAGTGGGCTTAAATTGCCTGCCTGGGCTCTTAAAAGACATGACCCGTTACAGTGAAAAAGATGATTCAGTTGGATCAGTGTCAGGAACAGAGAAGACAAGGATAAGATGAGATGAGCAGCACACCAGCAGCAGCAGCAGCAGCAGTGAAGTGAAGTGAAGTGAAGTGTTTCCCCCCGCTGCCTCTTGAGTGACATTTAAAAAGCAGAGTTCAGCGCCGAAACTTCACAAGACCTTCCGAGACGATGCAAATTACACTGTACCAGTGTTACCCTCAGTGAGGTGGAAAATGATTCCAGAAAGGTGATGTAAGTGATACGATACACGGCTAAAAATTGTCTTCAAAATGGGGGAGTGAAGAAAATCTGGCTTCAAAGTCCACTGTAGTCTCAGATGTTGGAGGTGGGAAGAAAGCAGAATCTACTGAGAGCTATTGAGGAGGGAGGTGGAGGTGCATTGTGAGAGGTAGAGAGAGAGAGAGGTAGAGAGAGAGAGAGAGAGAGAGAGAGAGAGAGAGAGAGAGAGAGAGAGAGAGAGAGAGAGAGAGAGAGAGAGAGAGAGAGAGCGTGCATCTGGGTCCAACAGGCAAATGCCCTGTGCAAGTCATTCCAAGCAGTTTCAAAACAAGAGACATATTTCAAAAGGAATACTAGTCTTCTACACACTAGTATTGTATGGCACAAAGAAGCCGAATTTTAGCAGACCATTGAAATCATCCAATGAAGCTGAGGCAGACAGAGGCTTTTGTGTAACTTGCCCCAGTTACAAATTCTGTTTATCAGTAACTGTGAGTCTCACATGGCATTTGCAATGTAATACACTTTTTAAGACCATAATGAATATTTAAATTGGTCTTTCTACATAATGGGCCAGTGCCCCAGTTGAAATGACCCTGGCCCCTGTGGTGGCCCCTGCACTGGACAGATAATAAATTAATTAATTAATTTCTTATGGTTTTCGCAATGGTAATGAAAGCCGATGTCATTTATTTAACATGTGTTAAATCACGCCTTTGTCTTGCTATGTTTTAGGTTTAAATGAATGTACAGTAGAATGTGAAAAGTAGCCTACAACAATTGTCTCTCACTGTAATGTGTAGTGTGTAGGTTACCATGTGGAATGTGAAAAAATGTATTGTCTACATATAATAATACGACTTTATGTGTCATCCAGTCTGTCCTTTGCAATGGCTGCTCAAGATACGGTGCTTCAATGCTAATCACAACAAGCTTTTATGTCTGTCTTCCTTGAATCTGGTCTATTTGATGTAATTACATCTAATAGCATATTTCTACATCTCACCTGTTGCCAGCTCACAAAACCTCAGACAGAGAGTAAAATGCTGATTTTATGGATATGGGGAAACAAGGGGAGTTTAAAATAGCAACGTTACGTAACATAGCTGTGTGAGACAGAGAGGGATAAAAGCTGTGTGTGGGGTGCTAGGCTACAAACAGAAAAGCACAAAGTGACAAACTCAGAAGTGGGGCAAACGGAGCTCATTCATAGTCATTCTGGTGCATTGTGTGTGTGTGTGTGTGTGTGTGTGTGTATATAAAGCTGGCTGAATTTCACTCCATTGAGGCTCACTGAGGTCTATGTATTGCCACAGCTGCGGAGGCCACGACCCCTTCAGCTGTGGAGGCCGGTCCAATGAGCCAACAAAAAGGTTGGCCTGCCTGTGTTGCCACGGAAATGTATCATACCTGGATATTGGATAATGTGGAGACCTGATGAACTCAGTCTGTCAAAAAGATGCATCCAATCAAAACAAATTACCGGTGTGGTCATGGAAAATTTACAAATATGCAAGCATAATTGCTACATCAATAGATTATCCATTATTATTAAATGGCCACAGTCTCCTTGAAATTTCTTCTACTGCTGGTAGACGTGCATGATGCAGGAGAATCAATGTAAAATGTGAACAATGACAACATGATCAGAATGTACAGTAACTGACTGCTTAATTGGCTCGAGAGAGATGTGATACTGTATGTGCCACAGGCTATTGGTAAAGGTATTAGTACAACATGTGCTGTCCACAGCCAATCAACAGCTTCATCAATATTTAGCAGTGAAGCACCATATCTGGAGCAGCTATTGCAAAGCATATGCTGGCTGACATGTACAGTACTATAAAATCCTATTATCATAGGTAGACAATGCATTTTAACCTACACAACACATTACAGTGTGACACAATTGGGTAACACAACAAAGGGTCTTTGATGACACAAACGAGTTACTCGTGTCAGCTGTAGCAAGTGCCACAAGTTGTACCCAGGATCACCTCATGACATGTGGGGTCTCCTTCATGGCAAAACATGCTCCGCCAGCAACAAACAACTGTTAAATACTATCTGATTGCCAAACCAAAGTACCAACTGTAAGAAAGAAAGATCACCAACAAGCGGCTTTCTTGAGCATTTCACTGGGGCTGTAGCAGGAAACTACAGGGAACTATTCAAAGAAATTTGAATAGCTGCCTTTTCTGCCTTCAGTTATTTGACAGGCGTTACGGGAAAAGAATGTGTTTTTTTTCCCTTCTAATCTATTTCTAGATGGGTCGTTGGGTGCATGGGATCTGTATTTTCTCTTAGGTAGAGCCCAGGTTCTTGCTAAATCCCTGCTGAAAATTAAATGGATTATAGAAATGGGAGGAGGAGCAGGTCCAAATATCAGAGCACATCAAGTGCAAATAATACCGCACATTGCAAAATACCCTCATAGCCAAAACTTTCTACTTTTAAAATAAAGTATTTCATACTGCTTGATAGATAAGCCACAGTATAATAAAGGAATCAGTATCCCAATAGCTGTTGTAGGTATTCTCATAACATCTACAAAAAAAAACAAAACAACAAAAAAACAGCATTAACAGCATTAGAAGTCCCTAGACAAGGCCTGCCATGGCCATAAATGCATATTAGTCTCTATTTGGCTGCTAACATTTAATTTCATCCACATGCTGATGTAAATAGAACACTTCAGGGCCATCTCCTCTGTCTTCCCTGGTGCGACTTTAATTAACAACTTTCTCACTGTCAATTATCCTCTCTGGAGTTTTTATTAATTTTCATAAAAAAAGGGCCCAATACATTAACACATTAGACAGTCTACCTGGGAAAAGCCCCATTCATGCTGTGGTATTACTTATGTAGACCTAAATTCCCTTGAAGTAGATATGGGGTGACAATTTAATGTGATTTACAGTCTGAGAGGGAATTGGAGTTAGCTTTAAGGCTTTATTCTAATTTTAAATATGTAGCTTGCTCTAAACTAGCGTAGATATTACAGTGTAACACCTGAAAGCTTTTTAAATTACATCAAATACCTCACACGAGAAAGGAACTGAAATTAATCAGTGCTTCTTCAAAATAGCTCTATCACTGACCTCAATTTCTTACGTCTAAGTGTCTAAATTCCTACCAGAATTGTGTATCACACATCTTTAATCTAATCATCATTACCATAATAAATCATACACACGTACTGTATCATCACAACATCACATACTGTATGAGGAAGCGGGTTGGAGAGGAAACCCATCAAGTAATACCATTTCTCCCCAACCGTAGGCCTTTTACTTACTTCTGGCTCCTAGACCTGCTAATGATGGTAGAAATGGCCAACTATATTTGTACATTTACATTTATCTACATTTATGCATTTAGCAGACGCTTTTATCCAAAGCGACTTACACAAGAGGATTAACAATCAAGCTACATAGGAGTGCTAGAAAGAAACTATCACAGTGTACAGTGATACATACATGTACATGAATACAGTTAGCAATGAATGAACAAGTCTATCTCGCTGCCAAGACGGGCCACATAAAAAGCTTCTTTTCTTTAAAGCGATCGTTCAGTATCATTCAAACATAGCCCAGCTGCACACGCCTGCCAACTGCACTAGATATCGAGTGGAACAAAAGAATTTGGAACAGCATAGACTGTACTGTACATGAACACGAATACCAACTACAAGTTGACATTTATTTATTTTTTATTATCACCCGGTGGAATGGAATACTGTTTTGTGATTGGCTGTCAGGGTGTCCGTTATTTCTAGATAACAGGACACCTGAGGCATTGTTGGGTTAAAAAAGTCTCACCAGCGTTCTATATCAATGCTCTGTAGAATGCAGCTTTGCGGGTCTTCTTTCATATGAAAATAGTACCCCAACTGAAGAGGGTAACTTCTTTCTAAACGGAGCCACATGTTTCTTTTATGTTTTAAACACTTGCTTACCATCTATACGTTTTATTTGCAACCGGGTGATAAGCGGGATAACGGCCGCCGAGGTGTCCCGATATCAGAGAAATAATGGACTTCGCGTAGGCAAACAGCCCTTCGGCTTCGCCGTCGGGCTGTTCTTTGCCTTCGCGTCGTCCATTATTCTTCTGATATCGGGACACCTCGGCGGCCGTTATCCCTTACTTATTTTTCGGATTGATTTTGGTGCCATGGAATGGAATATGCTCGAGTGATGCTGTTTGATCACTTTAAAACATCATGAGATCAGTACACATGATGTGAACTAAGGTCGTGCGATGGAAGCAGGATTGATTAGCTAAGAGACACTTTAGCATGCAGTCTCATCATAAAACAGCTAATTAAGATTGAATAAATTAATACCCAAACCAATTGCGAGTAACTAATTGAGTTGGTAATTCTTCCTGCCCCTGGAATACACCAACAAGGAACATAATGCATAGTACTAATGAACAACAACAACAACAACAACAAAAATTGCTTTGCTTTTCAAAGTTTTGCCTTATTTGCCTTATGCTTACTTTGAAACCTTTTTTTCTGTTTACCTGAAAAAGCTACATACGGAAGTGATATTGCATATCAAATAAACACGATACAATCTGCAATTAAAGAGCTATGATTACCTCTTTCTATTTGTGCAACTATACTGAATAAACTCAATATATTTGCTCCGTATGCTGGAATTTTGACAAACGGAAGGAAATTTAATACAGGCAAAGCAAAAATGAAAAAGCTAAATCAAATCCCCAGCGACTGGTGTGTAACACATAGTGTTAACACAAGAAACACATTATGGTTGTGAACTTAAGCTGCAAATAGATTCTCTCTCTCTTTCACGCGCTCACACACACACACACACACACACACACACACACACACACTGGTTCAAGCACTCTTCTCCAGCAAACTCTTGAATAACATACTTGAAAGGGAGGGCAGGTTAACAAACCCCAGTGAGTGCTTTATATAGAGAGGGGTCAGGTCATGGTGAGGGCAGGGTTGCAGAAGAGAGACGTCTGCTCCTTTAACCAAGCTCATACAACCACCCTGCCTACACATCCATCATTGTCCTGTACACACGATGGAACATCCTAAAGCTGAATGTCTATGGTAACCATCACAGAATTATACAGAAGGTTACTAAATATCTATGGTAACATGCTACACATTGGTGGTAGTTATAGTGAGATCCCCCCTTCCACTGTAAAGCACTTTGGATTAACCATGAACTGCACTGAGCACTGTTCACCATGCTCATATACAACTGCAGTACCCTGCCACAGTCTACATATCTGACTATACATCCATATTTGTCCTGTGGACATACATGGAACATCCTAAAGATGAATGTCTATGGTCCCTGATATTCACATCATATTTTCAGTTATGCTGACAGTTTACAAGTCTGCTTCGTGCCAGTTGCCTTGTAGATTTTTTTTGCCTTCAAGAAATATTTTATATCTTTCCTCTGTAAATGACAGTTTATACAACAAGAAACCCCCAAGCAGCAGAAACCAAAAAAAGAGAGAGAAAAATCAATCAAAGCTCCAAGCGTCAAACAGCTGCTGAGGCAGAGCCTCACTCTCTCACTCTCTCTCTCACTCGTATTTTCTCCTCTAAACCTCTCGCTCCCCGGATGCCGAGATAAGCAAGCTTTCCTCATTTTTTAATTGGAGAAATGAGTGTGAGGGTCTATAGCTTTGAAGGCGAACTGAACCCCACACGGCGCCAGTGTCTTAGCGTGTGAGGTTGCAGCCCAAGAAGCCACAGAGACACTTCCATCATCTTAAATCATGCACATATTATAAGTAATTAAGCAGACACACCATGGCATGAATAATGGAGCCCAGACGCCCTGAGATGGTGGTGCATTATTCATCGCCCCGGCACACTTTTTTCATGTTTAAAATTGGAGCATTTTCTTGGACATCATATCTATCTATCTATCTATCTATCTATCTATCTATCTATCTATCTATCTATCTATCTATCTATCTATCTATCTATCTATCTAGATACATGTACACAAACAGACACATAATATATATTGATAGATTGATAGAGCTTTTCTGTTGCATAATGACAGTTCCTCCATTCAAATCACTCATTTAAATGAAGGGTGTGAATGTTTCCTCCACAGACCTCTGTGACAAAGTTATGCATGTGCATTCTATTGCAGCGTACATCTGTTGAAGCACGCACTAGGCTACCTCCTGCGTAGTCCTCATTTTTTTTTCCTGGCTACATCGCTGCGTTTGCACTCCTTCCTGCCCAGGGGGATTTCTACCCTTTCCACAGGGCCTCTTAGACATGATAAATATCCATCTCTATAAGATACAACAACACTCCAGAGACCAGGAGACTTGTCAGTGTATGATGCTGAACGCAGTTATTTAACAGACCCCTTTCAAACCCTGTTAGGGCCAATTAAGCGTTTTATGATTCCTGAAACCACTGTAATGATATCCATGCACACACACGCACGCACGCACACACACACACACACACATACTCACATACACACCCACACACATACTCACATACACACACCTGTATAATCTGAAGTACTGGCACTACAGGTATAGGTCTATGCATGCAAACATATATAGAGAGAGAGAGAGAGAGAGAGAGAGAGAGAGAGAGAGAGAGAGAGAGAGAGAGAGAGAGAGCAAGAGAGGCAAGGCAAGCAGACACATATACACAAAAAAACACTGCATCAACCTCTCCAAAGTAGAAGAACTGAACACTAAATTATACCTTTCAAAACAGGATTTTCTTACCCCACCTACTGTAGTTTATATGCATTTCTATCACATGCCCTCATGTTTTCACATGCCACAGAATTTACTAGGGTCGTCTACCAGGATAACACATAAACACATATTAGACTATCTGTGATGAGCAATTTGCCTCATTGTGGGGCTTAATATGTATCCTGGCCGGGCAGATAGATTCAGCTTGGTGTTGGTGTCATAATTTCCATCTGTGCTTGGCTCTTTCCTACCAGACTATTCCGTGACATTTAAATGCCTGTCTACTCATGCAGTTCTGAGTAGCGCTGACACAACCACACACACACACACACACACACACACACACACACACACACACACACACACACACACTCAGATGGGCACACACACTCACACACACTCAGATGGACATACACACACACACATAAGGTACACACACACACACATACACGCACACACACAAATATACAGACTCAGACGGACACGCACAGACACACTCACACACTCAGATGGACAAGCACACACACACACACACACACACACACACACACACACACACACACACACACACACACACACACACACACACACACACACACACACACACACACACACACACACACACACACACACACACAACGATCACTCAGAGGCTTGTTTTCCTCTGCCACAGACGATAAAAATCTACTCTTTAGAAACAATACAAATAGGAGGAAAGCAGATAAACTGGTTGAAAACTATCAGTTAAAGGGCTTCATTTTGAGGTCTCCCTTATCCATTTAGACCGGTGAGCGAGAGTTCGACTTGTCATTTTCCCATTCCATCTACCGCAAGACACTGAGACGGAGGAGTGCTCTGTTCACCCGCATCTTAAAGGTCAGCCACATTGAAAATTGGCTAGGTTCAGGCCATAAAAACTCTCTTGCGTCTAAAAGTGGTGGGGCTCTATTTCGGTCTGTGGTCATTCAATATACATAAGCGAGTGCTTGACGTGCGAATGGTACATCTGAGAGAAAGAGAGAGATATGGAAGCAGAGTAGGCTGGACAATGATAGAACGAGAGAAGTAAAAAAAAAATGGAGTGCTTTCTCTGTCACATCTATAATAAGACCAGAGAATGGCAGAGACTTTAATATTATGACTGCCCTCCCTGCAAGAGAGGAGACCACGGCAATATTTCTGTCACACACAAACACACAGCTTGAAAAAAAAAAAAAAAATGGCCAAGGCGTGATTAGTTTCTGTTATCAGTAACCTTTAGAATAAACTAATCCAGGTAATATCCATCAGCAACGGTGCCCCCGTATCACGACCACTGCAAACAGCACCAAATGAATTTCTAAAAATAGGCTCTCTCCAGAGGCGCTGGATCTTTGAGTACTGTATGTGTCAATACAGCTGAGGAAGGAGAGGCAGACGAGTAGTGGCAAACACAGTTTTACCGATCTGCCTTCCTCCCCCATTTACAAACTCGACTCGAGTCGTGGCTGCCTCAAGGCTAGCCGGGAGGGCTGTGTGTGTTTTTTATCTTTTTAATTATCTTCTTGTCCTTCACTTCATTTCAAGTGAGGCTAGAGAAACATGGAGGTGCATCAAGTGTATCAGTAGCTAGGCACGTCTGCCCATCTACACTTTTGCAGATTGCAGTTACTTACTTGCAGCAGTATGGAAAAATTCATCATTTATATCTATTCATCAGGGGCAAGGATGTGGGCGTAATACTCAGAGCTTAACTCTGCATTTAAAAATGTTAAATTCACAATGTCTTATGTGTTGCCAGAATGTTCCAAACAAGATAAAAATCACCATGTCAATAATTCTCTCTCTGGAGGCCTGAGTGCATCAGGTCACACTCTTTTATTCCTCGACACACTTAGTATGTGTTTCTGTTTGTGACTCAGAACTTATGAAAACTCTTTTTGTTTGTTTGTTTGTTTGTTTGTTCATTTTTCTCTCATAAAGCAGTGTGTTGAGAGAGTATGTGAGCGCTATTTCATTTTACTGTGGTGGTGGTGGCCACCACAATAGTTCTGCACCACTGCCAGAAATGTGCAAGTATGACTGGCCACTTCGGCGTGCTTACAGTCTTTCAACACAGAGGCAACCACCCTCTTTTTCAGCCCCTTTTTCATTCAGACAATGAAGTCACTCACAGCAGAGGCTGCGCTGGTGATGATCAATCATGAGCTCCTGGAGGCTAAGCCATCTGTGCTCGAGCAGCCACAAAGTCACCAAGTGTGACAACGCAACAAGTGAGCATTAGTACTGATCTCTCTCTCTCTCTCCACTGTCCTCCACGAGTGGCGGTATGACAGGCTATACAAACAGAACTAAGCTCTCGTGAGCAGCACCAAGCACCAGGTCAATGGGTATTCACAGCAATCAAGTGGTGAGACGGAAAGTGCCAATATCGGTGCTGATGCTCAAGGGGGTCCAAGAGTCTCAGTGGTAAGACATTATTTCCCAACGTTGTCTGGCCTCTGTTCTGTAAATGATCATTTGAACATCAACCAAACAGTAAAAAAAAAAAAGGAATCAGACAATAGTGTCTAATTAAATTGTTAATATGATCACAAATTAAATAAAGTAATTCACTGAAATGTCGAAGCCAAGGTGCTGGTGCCAGCAAAAAAGGAAATTGCTTATTCATATTTTGTCATCAGAGGCATGGGGTTTATGCCAGTGAGACAGAAAGCCATCCCATCAGGTGTTGCAAAGAAAAAGACTGCAATGTACGAAACAAGATTAAACACAACACTCAACCAAGAGAAAATAGTGCCCAAACCTCAAATTTAAATCAAACAATTAAGCAGTCATACAACCTCGCCCTGTGCCCAGAGGAGTGGGGTGATACAGCCGATTCACACATTACGATTCACACATAGAGTCATCCACCCTCTTTGCCTGTCCTTCATTATCCAATACAACAACAAGAAAATCAATCGGATCAAATCCAGCAGCCAACTGATCCAAGGGATTTGGAAAATAGACTTGCCTGGGCAATTATATACAATTTTAGTACATAAGGAGGATAGACGTACACGCACACACACACTCACTCACTCATCTTAAGGTTTTGTTACATATGAACCACAATGTATACCCTATACATACATTAATACTGGAGCCCCAACATAAACAAAAACAAACAACATCAACAAAGACAGAGCCAGCTGAGGCATCTATAGAGGAATAAATATCCTCTGAACATCTAAGGCGCCTGTCTCTTAATTGGATGGCTCTTATTAAACAGCAGTGTATTGGTGAGTGAGTGTGTGTGTGTGTGTGTGTGTGTGTGTGTGTGTGTGTGTGTGTGAACCTTTCTTCCTACCGCAGAGGTGATGATTAAAGAGAGCAGCCACTGCAGTTTAATCCTGCTTCTGCTGTGCTCTGTCTTACCAGCCAACCCTCAGTTTCGTCTTTCTCTTCGCCTCTGGTAATCTCTATCATTCCAGAGAAACGTAATCCTGTGATACGGTCAATAGCTATTGGGACTGAACCTTGTTAAATAGCCATGTTCCCAGAAAAAGGAAGCCAAATGCAAAAATATTTTGTCATGAGTTCTTGTAGTTACTGTTACAGATGATCTGCACTGGTGAAACACCTCATTTCTGTCTGCTATGGTATAATTTCTCTGTCACATTGCATTATTTGTACCTTATCTGTGGCTGTGTCAGCATTTGCCTGCATCAAAATGCCTATGGACAAATACAAATACAGGCATTCAAGAAAGGAATTAGAGGAAAAGAGCTGCGACCATTTCCTGCAAGGTGCTTTGAAAAAGTCTTCTGATAAGGCAGCCCAGGTTAAGTGTGATTATGTCAGTAGTTCCGTTCCAATGGCTTTTTTCATTGTTTAAAAAAAGGAATAAATTGCAAAATCTATTATGCAACCTTTTAAAATGTATGTATACGCACAAGGCTTGCGAGGCAATTTCATCAACGGCGCAGCTGGGGTACCGATCGATGAGCTGTGGCTAATCTTTGACTCAGTGTGCAGCCCTGCTGCCAGCTTCACGTCTCATCTGTGTCTCAGCAAACTGATCTGAGGTCTGTGCCAGGCACACAGGGCCGTCTGGCATGTACCAATGACGCGCCTGAGAGCTCAGTGCTACAAAACTCAGTGGCTAGCAAACTGTGCCTACTGCGCCTGCTTTATTAGGAGGTCGGAGGCTCTCTGCAAGTTGTCCATTTCAATTTGGATTTGACTGTGTGACTTCAATGAAATTGGATCTCTCTCTCTGTGTGTGTGTGTGTGTGTGTGTGTGTGTATGGACAGGCTCAGGGGAAGGTTGCATCAATATGTGTTTGGGTGTGTGCTTTCTCACACAAAGCAATATGATATCATGCATGCAAATAGGTGTAAAATACCTGTAAACACCCTGTTTTGTTTTAGGTTTTAGCATGTGTTTCAGTCGGCTCAAAAATCAGAATAAAGTCAAAATAAAACCCAAACATACATATATGACATTGATTTATCCATATGAGCTCAAATGCATCCCATGCAGCCCAAATCACTATTCTTCTCTCATTCTCTGAGGGATACACCCTGAGCTGTCGCTGTACACTTCTTTAACCTTAACAGTGTAGGAGTGCTGAGCATGAACAACAGAGAAATCAATACCCACAACCCATTAGACCATCTCAGCCCTGCCTGGGAAAACCAGTGCAGATTTACAACCCTGGACAAATGACTTAAGACAGGGGAGTGAAAGCTGGGGCCAATTATTTAGACTGGGTGTTGTTCAGGCGCCAAACGGACTCCTAGCCGTCGACACAAAGGCGTATTCTGGAGAGTAGAGGTCTCCTGAGCGGTTGCGGAATCAGGTCCCGTCAGGGACCAGCATTGATTTGGACCCCACTAGGTTCAGATCCATCAGCTGGGTCAGCAAGAGCGGTTAGAAATGTTATGGGGCCCATTAAAATAAATGAGCGGCGACGTGGGGGATGCTAACGCTGCGCTAACTGCACCCCCAGCATCCCCTTATCTTCTCAGTCTATTTATCACTCTCTCGTGGGAGGGCAATAATATCACTGCACTTTTTACTGTGATGGTCGTCAGAGAGCTTAGTGCTTTCGGCCTCTCCTGTACAAGGCTTTTATATCGCCCATAAAAAAAAAAGTCCCAAATGATGTCTCTCTATCCCTCCTCCTCTCTGAATCTCTACTCTTCCCTTCTCATAATCCACATAAAGCTTTGACACCACTTTTCCTAGCAGAGAAAAAGAGAGAGAGAACTCTCTTCCATGCCGGGTTCACGCCTTGCACTGATCAGATTAGCAAGCCCGGTGAGAGATGACATCTAAAGTCTTGTGACACCTGTTCATATTATTTCCTGCTGATTTGCCTCTTGTAAGAGACGACAGACTGGCGTTTTTTTTTGGTTTTTTTCGGAGAAAGGGAAATTCTCGGTAGTGGCACTCAGAGCAGGCAGGGGCCCCCCCGAATGGCTTCGACATGAGGGCACAATAAATGCGTCAAGAGTCCGTCGCTGTTATGAAAGCACCTGTGGCTCCCCCCTGCCCTGATCCACTGACGGCAGAATGAGATGGCTGTCTATTTAAGTGCGCCCATAGCAGTTAAAACTCCATTTCCCTCTGAATTACCCATCGTAAGCCTTCCCCCTTCTTCTCCCTCATCCTCGTTTTGACGGTCCCAGGGGTATGAATCATTCACCACCATACAGCCACCCAGAGGGTGTCACACGCTACAATGAGTGAAAAGGTGCGCTGGGCTCTTTAATCAAAGCTGGGGCTTTTCAATGGCCTCAAACCCCCGACAGTGTTGTGGGAACAAAGCTCTGGTGCTGTGGCGGCGCATCTCTCCTCATTTGGTTCCTGCTTAATCACTCATCAAAAAGACCTTTGAAAAGAGCCGTTCAGCATCTGGCCTCGCCGCGTCTGACCCCTTTCTCTGCCAAAAGTCATTAAAATCTTTTTCATCTCGCTCGGCTTCGCCTCTATATATCCCTGCCTCACCACCAACTCATCGAACGAAGAGCATGCGGCAAGGCACTGGAATCGGAATTCATCAAGTCCATGAATTATGTAAAAACTGATGGTGAGCACTATTTGGCTTTGAAAATGGTGTGGTCTTCACCCATTCATCAAGTACTGCATGTGGACCTTTAAGTCAGCTTGTTGCATGGTTCCAAACCATCACCTGATTTTATCTTTGCCCAGTTCTTTTTCTTCTTCTTCCAGCTATCTCTCTGTTGTGCAAACATGTCTATGACTCAGCACACACTGGACACTGCCAATTTTAGCAAAATGCCTTCAAATGCAACAGTAGCCGCTTCTTTCACTTTGCTCTGCTTAATTCTGGTTACAAAGCACCCTCACAAACAGAGGGATATATCACATCACCTGGGTGATTTGGCAGCACGGCTCAGTCATTTGCATAATTACTCTTTATACACACAGCCAGATGTGGAGCGATTAGCGTGCTCAATATTTCCAGCTAATCCCATCAGTGAAGCAGGGAACATGTGCGGGTGAAACTGATGAAATGCTCTGTAACGCTTGAGCGTCACTATGAACCACTGTGGCGAGTTGTCGTGCAAAATGCATTATTAATGTTTTCATATTAGCCTCGTATTATAATATTCCATGCTTGTGTTGTGACTTCTGAGTGTCTCATTAACGGTTATCATGCATCACAATGTTCAACCGCAGGTGTGAAAGACCTGCAGAACAAGATGTGGCTCATCACTTAACTGGCTATGACACTTCATGAAAAAAAAAAAAAAAAAAACAATCATCCTAATTTGGTGACAGGCATTAGTCTCTTGGCCACTTACACGTCTGGTCTTCATTAGTCTCGCCCTGTCTCCTGCCAATGAAGCGTAGGGGGTGAAGGGGGTGTCATGTGCATCATGTTGCTTTGCCCACTGTAATTACAGGTGCTATAATACTCTATACTGCGCAAGCGGTGAAAAAACAAAACAAAAAAAAACTAAAACAAAAACAAACAAGTCACTTTGATCAAGGTTATTGCTTCCCGTTAGCACACTAAATCCACCTACGCAGTCTCTCCTCTGTGCGTAGAGGGAAAGTGTGGCTATGTGGAACGGTAATTAATACCGTCGGCCTGATCTCTGCTGCTGGGCTGTTTTTCTGACTCTGTTAAAAAAGGTTGGGGCGCCAACAGTAGGATGGGAGCATGCTTTGCCTGCTTTGACGGGAGCACCTTTGCTGCAGGCTTTACACCCACACACACTTGCTTCTCTCTCTCTTTCTCTGTCTCTCTCTCTCTCTCCTTCTTCTTCTTATTCCTCTTTTTTCCCGTTCCCTTTGCTTCTTATATTTTCTGTCTGTATCTCTTTCTCTCTCTCTTTGCTTCTCTCTTGCTCTCTCCTTTCCTACTGCAACCCCAGTACTTTTTTTTCAAACTTTCTGGCCCAGGCTGAATGCAATCACTCAGCCCTCCCTCCTTCCCCCACGCCCACCCACAGAATCTCACTGCCAAATACAGAAGCGGGCGGCTCTCGCCCATCTCGAGCTGGCCTCTACCCTCTGTGCGCACAATAAAACAGAGATCAGGAGGCAGGGATCGATGCACTGGGCGCTAGGAAAAAAAGTATAACCCGAGAGGTGAAATCCCTCCCCCACTATTGCCTTCAGACACGAATTACTGAAGAAACCGACTGGCTCAGCGAACAGCAACACTGCCTTCGTCTTTCGCCATACCCTCTGTTTCTGGATTAGCACCTTGGTTCAAGTCTCGCTGCAGTACTTCATACTCGCTTCAGCTCCCAGGTGAAATCTTAAAGACCCCTCCCCCAATGCAGGTCAAGGCTTCTTATTTACCTGTCAGACATAGACTTAAAGGCTACAAACCAGAAGTGTTGTTTGACTGCAATTTACCTGAACATATAACATTACTACTACTACAGTAATAAAATTAGGCTACTGTACATGCTTCTGTAGAATGGGAATTTGGGGCTTGAAAGTGTGATGGGTATTTGAATGTACATGGAAATTATCATGAGAAAAATGACTTTGTGTCAGCTCTGCGAGACAATGAGCTTGCTTTTGTTCATCAGACAATGGCCTCTGTGGTGGTTGCCAGGTGGCAATCACACATTGGAAACTGTGGGGGCAGAGACAGTGGGTTAGTCTGTTATTGTTTCATGGAACCGTGTGGGAAATATACTGTAGATCTATAACAGTCATCTGACTAATGAATTAGCTATCAACTATTAAACTAATTAACAATTTTGTTAAATCGCCTCATAGCATTTTAAAAGTAAAAATACATAATAATTGATTATGTAATTATATAATAAATAGTCCACATCAGATTAATACACTATGAAAATCATTACTTGTTGCCCTTATGTGAAGCACAAAAACACACTGTGGCATAGATGGTTCTAACATATCCTATGAACACATAACTAGTATAAGCTATATGCATCATATGTGTTGCATTACTAAATACATTACACTCGGATGATGCAATGTAATCTACATTAGAATAGCTGACATCATGGGTAGATCTACTGGGTGAACAACCTGATGTACTGTCAGTCTCAAAGTGGAAAAAGACAATGGGAGTGTAAGCTTGACCCTTAACTCAGGAAACTTGGTTTCTGTCCTTGTCATCCAGGAATAAACTGTTTCTTCCTCCAATGATAAACTACATTCCACACTGAAACTCTGTTATACCCTGTTTCAGTGTGGAATGGAACCACATTCAGTACAGAGTTAGCTGCATATTTCCAGTTCTTTGACACATTTAGGAAATTTTGTTCACCAAGATTAATTGAGGAGCTATAAAACATTTTTAGACTATACACGATAGCCACATATTGCAGCAATCTCTCATTCCTTGCAGACTCTTTTTTTGTAAAATGTTAATTTTTTTTTATTTTGAACTCGATAACAATCGTCTACTGTATATCTTAACTAATGTCAAATGTCAAATTTGCTTAAAGACGTAGCATTATTCAAAACCTTTTATTGTGTTACTGCTTAGTGACAGACTACAATGTGATGGCGATTTTCCATCTTCAATAAAAAATGATTACATTACACATCGTGCATCAACGGATGTGGAGAACGAGTCGTGAATCATACTGGTGATGCAGTTTTTGCTACTGATTGAAGAGGAAGATGATGATGACAATGATGATGATGGTGATGATAAAAAACTGATGAAAAAGACAGCAGAGGGGGTAGCAGACGTGACTAAATAAATACCCACATTTATTTGTGGCTCATGTACTATATTAAGCTGTGGTTATCATACAGTAGGAAGAGTGGGAAAGGAGTCACTACTGTAGGAGGTACGACTGTTTACTGAGTTGATGAGCTAAAGTGAGTGCTTCTCTTTCACTGAGCAGCAATCAGCACAGCACAGGAGGGGGATGGATAATGAGACGAGAATGTGTTTGCTAAGCCCTAATCAAGCTAAACAACGTTTCAGGTAGTATAGTGGCAAAAAAAAAGAAAGAAGAAGAAATGCTAACCAAAAATCCAGTAGACCTACAATAATCTTATTGACGTTACGAAACATAATTAGTGCGCACCTCACCATGGGAGGATAAGAAGGGGGGGAGTGGGGGCTGGAAGGGGAGGAAGAGGAGGATTGGAGAATAGGGTAAACAGAGAGATGAGAGAGCAGCAGATTACCACAAGGCAGTCAATTCCCTCTGCAGCAGGTCTGTGCAAAGCTTACGTCTACTCTAGGCGGTATGGGGGTAAGGCAGTAGGGTGGGGTGGGGTGGGGAGGGTCCAGGGGAACTTGGGGGTGAGGGTGTGGAATGGTAAAGGGTGCCAGAGGAGTCGCAGCGGCGTCTCCATGCTTGCCTAGAGCAAACATCTGGCAGTCAGTCAGAGTGCCATAAGGAATTTTGGGATGGAATTAAAATTGTTTCAACGTTTTCTTTTTTTTATATATATATATAGGTTTCAAAGGTGTGCACTGCAGCATGAGGTAGGTAATACTCAAGAAAGGTGATGAGGTAACAGTCTGGGCTGTGTATGTGTGTGTGTATGTGTGTGTGCGTATGTGTGTGTGTATGTTTGAGACTCCACTCCGAAAACACATGAACCTAGGTGCTCCGATCTGCAGAACTTTAATCTGTAGACACCGGTAACGAGGTAACGAGAAAAGGCACGGCATAGGGGGAAACAGTGCTGCTCAAGCAGACCAGCAGAATACATCAGGAGGCAAAGCAGCCCCAGCATTTCATCACACGCCTTACCACGTTGAACCGTGCACCACACCCAGTATAAACACACTCGACTTTCACAATAATAGCAGTGACTAGTACTACAGTATATGTTATAATGTCTTACAATGCTCTGCATGCACACAAGCTGAATCTACAACACTTTTGATGACACAGTGAATGAAGCAAATGGTGAATTTGCATCCCCTGCTTTAGCCTTTAAGTGAGTCGATATAATGAGAAGTGAGAGTGTGTGTGTGTTTGTGTGCCAGTTGGATGGCGATGGAGGAAGACTCCTACCATGTGTGTGCCACGGTGAAGCGCCTCTGCTTGTGGATGTTGTTGTTGAGCAGCATGCGACGCAGCAGCCGGGGAGAGTTTCGGGGCGAGAGGCGCGGGGAGATGGAAGAGGGCGAACGGCGGTGGCCCCGGGGCCGCTCCTGCTGCAGCAGGTTCTCCCGCAGAATCTTCACCAGGTCCTCATTCAGCCCCGCATGCTTGGGCATGGGCGGCACGGCCAGCGTGTCTTGGTGGCCCACGGCCGCTGTTTGCTGGGCCATCCCGCTTCCTTCCTTCCTGTCCTTTCCTTATTTTCTTTTTTTTTCTTCCTTTGTTGTTCACTCGTTTCACGCCTCCCCTGTTTGGAATATTCTCCCTCTCCTCAGTGAAGCTCACCAGCGTTTGGAATTTAGAAATCCCCAGGGGACAAAGAAATGGCAGCTCACTTCAGGTATTGATCTCTCTCCTCAGGCTCTCAATTTCCACTGTAAGCTCCCACAAGCGCCACCATTAAACAATGAAAACAAAACAAAACAAAACAAACAAAACCAAAAAAAAATGCACCAAGGGAATGTCTCAGTAAAAGAGAAAGAGAAAAAGAGAAAAAAAGAGTCCCAAAAAAGACAAATGCAGATGCAAACTCAAAAACTGAGCAGCACTGTGGTGTGTGTATATGTGAGTGAGGAATATGAGTGTGTGTGAGCGGAGAAGGTGAGAAGCGATCGAGAGGAGAGAGTGAGAGAGCGAAGGAGAGAGAGAGAGAGAGAGAGAGAGAGAGAGAGGAGGGAGGTTCTCACGCAGCTCCTGTCAGCCCAGCAGAGAGCCTGTCTGTAGTCACGGTTCTACGCACGCACACACACACACACACACACACACACACACGCACACACACAGTCACACACACACAGTCATACATTTAAAATGTGTACATGTTCACACATGTACACATATGTACAGACACACACACACATACACTCACAAGACAAGCGCTGACCGTGAACTGAGTTGAGCTGAGGGGCTGTCACTGTCAGACCAAAGCCGTGTGAGACCCTGAGCAAAGGCTACCAGCACCCACTTTCCCGCTCTCACACACACGCACGCACGCACACACACACACACACACACACGGCAGACAACACAGAAGAGTGGCAAAGCACAGTGCAGCACAGCGAGTCTCTCCTTCTGTTCTTTTTTCCTTGGAAATCCTGCTGCTGCTGCTCCAGCAAGGGGAGGGTGGGAACGACGTGCGTATGAATGAGAGAGAGAGTGAGCGAACGAGTGAGTGTATGTGTCTAAGAGAGGGAGGGAGAAGAGAGGTAGAGAGATAGGGAGGAGGAAGGGAGGAGGAAGGGGGGGCAGGTGGGGGGTAGAGATGGAGTGGGTAGTTTGTTGGGGTAGTGAGGGTAGAGAGAGAACGTTTTATGTAGAGATAAGGGAGGCTTATTCCTGGATGACTTGCCAGCTGTTCTAATAGACATAACTCAAAGCAAACTGGCTGAGTGACTCTTAACCCACTAAAAGCAGAATATAATGGTAATTGACTGGAGCATAACCCGGGTCTCATAGCACTTGAGACAGCAGTATATTTCAGAATGCCAGCTAGAGTGCTCTAAAGAGCCCGCACGTCAGAGAGGGCGATACTTTCGTCAGAGCCACACATCATTTCGCGTCGTGTTTGCCTTATCTCCTTTCCCGAAGATTAGACAGCTCTCCTCTCCCTGCCTTCCTTTATGCAGTATCTCCCCAGTCCTTTCCACCCTTCTACATCCATCTTGGCGTCTCCAAGTCGATGCAACAGAAATAGATCAAAAGAAAAAGAAAACAATTTCATTGATCTTCCCCTGTGACACCCCCCCACACACACACACACACACACACACAACCCAACCACACACTTCACTTAACTGCTCATGAAATGTCAGCGTTTTAATTTTCTTTGCAACATGATTTGAGTCTCAAAGTCAGATACATTTCAAGATTCGTGTTTTTTGCGACACCAAAGCAAATGTCCGGTTGTGTCGAGCTTTGTTCATTTTATTGACAGCACACAGTGATGGTTGGGGTGGCGGATTTTTGTGGGCAGCGGTGTTTGTTTACTGAGCGGTTAGTGTGTTTACCTTCTCATTTACTATGAGTTTGACAACGACCTCACTTCACCCATCTTATTGATTTTCCATTCTCTACCCCCCATTTGCATTCATGAAGCATTCTCAGGGTATTTAAGAGAGACAAACAGAAAAAAAAATCTAAAGACTGCAGGGATATAGTTCTGTTTCTCGCCCTTCTCGTTTGAGCAGGCTGACCATCAGACGTTTCCTGTTCGGTATCGATGCAGAGAATGAGCGCATGTTTGCCATGATCTACATCAGAGCTCATTCATTAGCGGAGCCATATGGAAGATGTGACACCAAGCCAGCCAATTACCTGTTTTGTGTGTGTGTGTGTGTGTGTGTGTGTGTGTGTGTGTGTGTGAGTGTGTGTGTGTGTGTGTGTGTGTGTGTGTTTGTGCGTGTATGTGTGTGTGTGTGTGTGTGTGTGTGTGTGTGTGTTTGAGCGTGGGTGAGAGGGAAAGAGACAGAGAGAGGGAGGTGTGTGTGTTCATGTGTACATTGTGCTAAATGTGTGGCCGCCCACGGTAGTGAAGGAAAGAAAAACATCTAGCACACAGGAGTCTAGCACACAGGAGGTGGCATCATATTGTCCATAATTTGCCACTGAATACAGATTGTATCCATGGCTGGCTGTATGCTCCATGCAAAGCAAGTCAATGCACACTGTAGGCTGATTTAGAAATCTGTGAGTGACTATTGTAGATAATAAAATGATCAAAAAAGAGCACTCAGTGCTGGCTGACTACAGGTTGGCTTTGATCTTGTCCTGAGAAAGTAGACAGCGATCATCAGAATGATCTGTGAGTTTTCCATTAAAAACAAAAACAAAATATCTTTGTAATGATAGAGCAATGAATGGTTTGACTTTGAAAGGCATATCTTTCTTTCTCACACACATTTTTCCATCAGTCCTATGTCAAGGATTGGTTCTACTTTTAGTCATGAAACCCCACTAAACTTTAACTTTCAGTCTAATCATAATAAGTAGCAATAACAGAAAAAATATTTGTGAACACCATGGATTCGGGAGGACACTTGACATCCCGGGAGATAATTTCCCCCTAATAAACAGTTTTAATTATTGACATAGAATTGCTGCATTAACCCTCCTGCGTCCCTCAAATCTTACTCACACCCTTTATCCTTGGGGTCAATTTGACCCCAGCTAAATAAATCCTCAAAAAATAATAGCAATTTATATTGTTACCTGTTTTTTTGTGACAGGCACTTAGTTTGATGTCTAATAAACACAACCTAATGCCCTACAATAGAAAGCCACCCTCACACATACCTCATTGTGAACCCAGAATACCTGATGCGCGAATATAGCAAATTATTGTCTAAATATGGTCTAAAAATGACCAAACTGCCTCAAAATGTGAAAGAACTATGATTTTTAGTATTGAAATGGCTTTATATAACTTCTTAGCACCTATTTGGTTTATTTGTAACACTTGGAATGAAAAACTTTTTCTGTTATTAGCAATAATATGAAAAAAAGTCACACGCATGGTCCTCTGGGGTCAATTTGACCCCAAGCCGACAACACCAATAAACAAAGACAGTTTCAAAGTTCAAATATTGTTTTTATGTCTTGAATATAGCTGGCATCATATCTGATGGGGTGTGGGACAATTCTGACAACATTGGTAGCACTAGCTTAAGTTAGCTCAGCTAGCTAGGTAGCTAAATCAATCTGGGGTCAAATTGACCCCAAGGATCATCCGTGTATACATTTTTTGTACAGGACACTCAAAACATATTATTGTACAAATTTCATGCTTAGTCTACTGTCCCCATCAAATGAGAAAAAGTCATGAAATATGAGGCTAAAAGAAAAAAGTTAAATATATATTTTATGATGTTAAACATTGCTTTGGGGTCAAATTGACCCCAAGGATCACAGGAGGGTTAATAAGTAGTTGTGAATAGCATTTCATTAAAAGGAATATTAATATGTGATTCCTGTCGGCAACTAGCCTGAATTTCCATATTCACTCGGTTTGCAATATAATATCATGGTCGGCAAGTCTGACTGAGTTGGTCGGGATATGGCAAACAGAACAATTTTAAGGATGACCTGTGTTTTCAGTAGGAAAAAGGATGATAAAAAGAGACCAAGTAGCGAACTGCCAGAAAATGCTACCAAAAGGCCCACAGAAACTTACTTTAAGTTTAAAGGGACACTAGGCAACTTTTAGCCACTGCTTGAGGTATCTTTTTTTTTTGTTATGGTACCATTTCCAAATTAATTTTGATGATGTATAGTAGCGCTGGCAAAATTAACTGATTAACTCAAGTGATTAATCCAAAAAAATTAACTCAGATTAAAAAAATGAATTCAGATTAATCCTGATGGATATGGTTCCACTTTCATAGCATGTATTATGATCAATTTTAGATAGAAAATGGCTCGGCTATCAAGTCAAACTTTATGTTTGACTTGATTATGGCTCCAAGATTATGGCCTAGCTCCTGAATGTCGAGCAACAGCAGTGGGTTAATGTTTGGGCAATTTGTGGGGGTAGAGGATAGGTGTGAATTGCCCCATTTGAGAAGAACAAAGCCAGGGTCTTTCCAGGGCAAAATAAGGATCCAACATACCCTAGCATCCAAATTCTTACTGGAGGAAATGAGTTGCGATTAAAAGTGATTAATCATGATTAGTGTTTTTAGCATTTTTAGCGTTTGACAGCACTAATATATAGTCATATAAAAGGGTGAATAAATGCCAATTTTATTCCCACTAGCAATCCAGGATATTCACAACAAAGTTCTGGATGGGGGGTAGGAAGCCACCTCAAAATAAAAGAAAACCAAGTTACAGCATGGCATTGCTGTTTTCTTTGATATCAGGAAATCATTTGCATAATCCTGTTTGCCAGAAATACTTGTCTGTATGCCTTTTATGTAACTAGTCTACAACAAAATCTGCATGGTGTCCTTTCAAGTTGCCTTGGCCTGTTCAGTTAGTGCTAGCTACTGGTTCGCAATTCGGTCAATGTTGTGCCAAATTTTAGCATTCTTTTTTCTACACAACAGCACTTGGTGAAGGTTAAGAAAACTCTTTATTATCTCTATAAAGTGCACAACCTCCTCAGATAGCAAAAAATAGAGAAAGGAAGAGAAAGTAGAAATAGAGAGAAAGAGAGAAAGGGGAAATCATCAAAGGGTTTTTTTTTCTTCCAGAATCGAACCTTCTGTTCCAGGGGCCAGTCTGCCAGCCTTGGAGAGTCTGGGGACAGGTGTAAGCCCTCCAGAAAATCTCTTCCCAGCTTAGACCCTCTCTCTCTCTCTCTCTCTCTCTCTCTCTCTCTCTCTCTCTCCCACACACACACACACACACACACACACACACACACACACACACACACACACACACAAACACACAAACTAAACTTCCAAATGACATTGCATTGATTTTCAGAGGGCCAAAAGATGAAGAGGAGATATTAGCATTAAACTGTCTTGATCATCATCAACACCATGATTTTCAGTCCACTCTGCATAAGAGCATTTTAATACAGGACTCAATCTGACACAGGGGGAATATTAATCACCTGGATGGCACGGCTGCATTTTATTAATTATTAATTATTTTTAGTGGCCGATGGAGATGTGACTTCCAGGTAAATGAGCTTGAGAGGATGTGTTAGTGTGTATGTCTATGTGTGTGTGTGTGTGTGTGTGTGTGTGTGTGTGTGTGTGTGAGAGAGAGAGAGAGTGAGCAGTGGTCTGGTGACTGACCTTTCCAAGGCCTCCTCCTGAGGCGGACAGTGGCACTCAGCTCATTAGTTCAAGGGCAAAAGAGCAGACGATAGGAGTATGGATGGAGATGGAGGAGATGGAGATGAGGTTGTGATGAGGGGGCTACTGGCCCTGTGGTGTCAGTCAGGGAAGGGCCGGCCGGGGACAGAAATAGATGCAGGTTTTTTGCCACGATAGTAAAGCATGGACCCACTGACACAGCAGGAACAGTGGCTGGAGCAGCAGCAGCAGCAGTGGGAGAGGGAGCAGAGGCTATGGAGGCAGTGGAGTGGAGAGAACAGCTCAGGCGTCTCTGCTGACTGGAATGAGGAAGGTGCATGGAAGGGGGGGGGGGGGGGGGGAGGCTGGAGGGGTAGAAGAAATGTCTCCAAAGTCAGCAGGAATTTGAACTCAGCTCACAAAAGGCTCACAAAAAAAAGAAGGGGTGCCTTTGTGTGCAGTAACACTAACATTTACCCTTTTATTTACTGACCATTTGTGAAGCCATTTCTCCTTTGTGGTTTCATTTAAAACTCATCTTTGCCAAACTGTCAATTTTTTTCCCCCTCTAATGCTTCAAATCTGAAGGGAGTGGAGGGAAGCAGATGCCGCATTCACTCTCCACTGCTGCTTGCAAATGAACACCATTGTGTGTGCTTGCAGTCGGCAGACAACCACCACCCCCACCTCAACCCCCCTGCCAACTCTCCATCCCTCCACCTCACCACACTCCCTCCATGACGTCGCTGTGCGTTTCAAACCTTGTAACCATTGGCAACATGGATGGAGGGAGACAAGTGCATTTGTGGTAAGGGAAAAAAAACGACAAGGCACAGAAACAAGAAGAATGAAAACAGACAAATCTGCAGAATTCAGTTTCCTGCTTAGCACCAGGCAGCGAATACATGTGATTCACATGCACACAGACACACACACACACACAAATGTGTTCTCATATGCATATTTACATGCATGCAAACTCAAATTTATAGATGCAGCCTTGACGCGACAACACAGCAGTGACAAATGTACCTGTAAATACATTCACACACAAATGTATTTTGCTCAAAACCTAATCACAACTCATACAAGTCCATTGAATGCCATCTCAGAGCGCTTATTCATAATAATAGTAAGCACCCCCCCACTCAAACACACACACACACACACACACACACACACACTGCCACTACACTTTGGAATTAAATATTCCTCTTCTCTCTGAGCAGAGCAGGGAATAGCCTTGAGAATATTACCACAAGACGAGATTGATTGGGCTGACAACATAAACCTTTATCTCCATGGCTCACTACCGCCCAATTTAAAATGCGATTTAACACTGTCCGCATGATCCAGATGAATATGTGCAATCATGGATGAGGCAGGAAGAATCATAGCGGCTAGCCACAACACAGCCATGTCCATGAGGCAGTGTTTGAATGGGAGCCGCAGAACATCTCGGCATTGTCAAATCTATTGAAAAGCAATTTGCTAGAATTTCCGAGAGCCCAACCAAGAAAAAAATGTGACAAATGGGCTATGTTAAGCATACGCATCAATCAGCAGTTTTAGGGAAAATTAGGAAACCTTTTTAAATGAGGAAAATGTAGCAATATGACCTACTGCTGGAATAGATGAGATGAGACATCACTGATATTTCTACCCAATCAGATGTTACCCTGAAGCTTTCATGATCACTGCAACATGTATTACGTAATGGACAAATACAAAACATTTTGGTATAAAAAATGTGTGAGCTTAAATTAAGCAAATCCGTTTAATGTATTTTGACCAGTATTGCATACAGACACATTTGATTGGCTGCTGTTGCTGTCCTACATAAGAGTGACATGACACTGCCATAACTATGACATAATTCAGTCATGAATTTGACATAAACATTATAAACTTGTCATAAATGACTCATAAATGACTTCTGTCATTAAGTGTCATTCAGTTTTTGTCATGACAAACTGACATTGTTTGGGCTGTTACCTTCACTTAGGAAGTAATGTATTCGCCTGGAATTAGTTTGTCAGTCCATTTCTTTGTTTGTCTGTGTGTCCGTTTATTACCAACTTTACGGCATGGACGGCTTCGCATGAAATATTTACCAGGGATGTGTCTGGTAAATGGGGAAGAACCCTAGCCTGGCGAATACCAAACTAAAAATCACGATTGATATTTAGTCTGGAGACCTACCTATTGCATCTCTCGTAGCGGAAGCATCGTTTACGATTGTGCAGAGCCGTTTATTTGGCGCTACGAATGTCTATCATAGCATTTGTACATAGCTCAGAGCCAATACCAGAGCCACCAAGTGACGTAAAATGCAATCGAGGGCCGTACTAGTCCCTTTTTGTTCTGTGATTGGATACCGACAGCAGGCGAGAAAATCGGCCATGGTCACCATGCTTCTTTGCTGAGTGAAATGAAATAAGCGCGCAAAGGAGCATGGGAACTCCCAGGCTAGAAGAACCCATTAAATTTTGGTTATAATCAGGTTCAGGATCTGGACTCATTATTTATTTAAAAGGATTCCTCGCTACTGATAGTTATCACATCCATCTGTAAACACCAGAATGCTAGGGGGCGCCTGTGACCATATTGCCTTGGCGGAGGTCTGCACTCTATGAGTTCATTTGTAGTTTTGATTAAGATATCATGACATTAATCAAAGTGATATTACCAGAAGTCGACTTAGGCCGCAATCACACCAAAGGCAGATTTTCAAGTGGATGGCGGATTTTTTTCTTTTGTTTCTTAATAGCGGTGAGCCTATTCCGTGCTGATTTTCAGCAGAAGGTGGGTCACGCATTTTCCACCAGTCCACCCCCAGGCGGAGAGAGTAGAAAAAATTTAACTCAGCACAGAGAATCCGCGTACACGTCACTCGCGTATTGGCTAGATTCCTTTCATTCTCAAAATAGAAAACGCAATATATTCCAAACTTTTGTCATGAATAAAAGTTTTTTGTGGCATTTCTAGTGACAAATTTTTACTTTCATAATCTTCATTTAGTCAGTCAATATAATCCTTAGTTCCCCAGTTTGCTTAGCGAAATGAGGGCTATGATAAGTGGAGTGAACGTGTGGTTGCCTTAGCAACGGCAAACAGAATCCGCTCCAAAAAAAAAATAAGCTCCTTTTATTTTAACCTTTGTCTTTCAGCCTTAGTCATGACAAATTGACATGAAATTTGTTTGTAATTTCTTTGTCATGACAACGTGACATGGCATTAACCGAAGATTTCTTTGTCATGACAACTTCACATGAGAAGAAAATTGGTGTATTTATGGCACATGCTGACATAGGGCCCTATCATGCACATGGCGGACTGTGCTTTGGCGACTGGCAAAAGCTGTCATTACTAGTCTGTGCGAGCACAGCGTTCGTTTTTCTGTCCAGAAATTCACATTGTCTAAATAGGAGATGACTTTGTGCCTTCACAGGTGTGTCGTTGGAAAACGAGGTGTGATCTGGACAAACTTGGGCCCGGTTCCCCGATAACGCACACTCTTAGCGCACTAAGAAGGCTCGAAAGATATATCTTACCAAAGTTGTTTACTTTTCTGCGTGTGTTCCCCGAACTATCTCTTCTTTACTACGTTGTTCTTCGCTATCACTTAAGGTGCCAAATCCATGTTTTAGCCATTGATTGTTGTCATTTGCGCTTCTTTAGAGCATGCGTGAAAATGTCTTTTCCGGAATTAAGGTGCTGCAATTAACAAGAAATATGCATAATACAATATAAGTAAAAATGTAATGTGTCCCAATATGAGTCGTGTATGTGGCATGTTTGCATTTTAGAAGGGTTGAAAAGCAAAGCAACTTAATGAATTTTGGTGATTTTTAATTTATGCAAAATAAAACACACAATGCAAGGAAACCACAGATGTTCCTTGGCAGTAACTGCACAAGTACAACACTTTTTAAAGCTGTAAAGCTTATGTTTAAGCCAAAAACTGTGGCTTAGCCAAAAACTGGCCACCCTTACAAATGTGTGACTTACAGAAGATACAGTACACTTAGTGTACAAACGTTTCAGGAACCTTGTCATATCGTTAAGAGGGAGGTTAAGGAATAGGTTAAGAACTACTTAGCGATAAGAATGTTTTGGGGAACTGGGCCCCGGTCGTTCGTCAGTCTTGCATTCCTGAGATGCTGTTTTATGGGCGCACAACACAATGGGACATGCAGTGCTCGTGAGGATATTACGTGAGGGGAAGACGGCTTGAATGGAGAATCAAGTTTACTTTCATTTTCTTTGCTGACACTGAATGAATATTCCGAGATATCTAAACAGAACTAAATCAGCTTCATGTCTTGTACAGCCTATAGACATTTAATATTACCATTACGGCTCAGACTATTACTACACCCAATGTGAGCTATTCAATGATCCTAATTCCTTATATGCTCACCTACAAGATCCGCTGGTGTGATACCAATCCTCTAAGCACTATGCACTCCACGCTCTTAAAGGCAATGAGAAATTAAAAAGAGAGAAGGGAATGCTTCACTGTGTCACTTATCCAGTTATCTAGTAAAAAAGGGGGCTTATCAAAAAAAGTTGGGCATCCAAACAGCCATGAAAAGATAAAAAACTACTTTTAAGGCACTCCTTACTAAAGTTAAAAGGCCTTTATTAAACTCTGGCTACATGCCTACGCGTTTCGACACATTGTCTTCATCAACAATGAGAAATTAATCATTGGTTAATTTGCCGTTACACCCATAACACACCCAAGATTAATTAGGCATCTTAAGTCCAACCTTTTTGAACTTTGCGCTGGCGCGAAGTTTGTTTTCTACGCTGTGAAAATAGCAAAATATCGCCGGAACGCCCCCAACAGATGTTGCGTCTCTCGCTAGAGAAGGTTTGACTTTGTGTTGTCAAAATAAGGCCCATAAACTTCATTACACTGTGATGACAGCAAGTCTATCCTTCATGATGTCTTAATGACAAAGTCATTGTGCCATGAATACACAAATGTTCTTTTTATGTCAAGTTGTCATGATAAAGACATCCTCAGTTAATGTCATCCTTATTACTGTCATTACATATTTAACATAAATATGTCATTTCTGGTAATGTTTCAACATAGGAAAAACAATAGAATACACATTTTTAACGTGTTCAATAAAGTGTGCTCACCTCTAAAAAAAAAATGGCGCTTGCTTGAAAGCTTCCCATTTGCAGTTAAAATAACAAGACATTGAAATAACGTGAAACTATTACAAACTTGCCTGGATAACTACCCATGCTCACCAAGACCAACACAAAGTGAAAAGTTTGACAGAAGAGGCAACAAATTCCCAAAAGAATATATTCAGATCACCAAGCGACCCCCTTCACGTCAGTCTCAGTTCAGTCTCTCTCTGTGATGACTTTTCATCCATGTTGGCACCAAGAGGATGTTGCACCCACATCTGGGGTAGTGTCTGCTATTGCTATTGACATACTGTAAATATATTTAGCAAATTTGCCAATTCGATTACATACCAGGTGTAGCCTTTCCATCAGTGTGCACACAACACACGTATTTATCATTATAGTGTAACCTACAATCTGTGAGTTGAACAGTAATTCAACATTGCACTTTTATGCATCTGAGTTTGGTCAGATAACATTATTTCACAAGCACGCTTAAATAGGAGCAGCATGGCATAAAACTACCATAAAATTGCCATTTTGTCCTTTTCTCCTACCAGAAAGCCACTAATTAAACAGCCGTTTTCCAACCACTGCCCTTTTAAGTCAGTAAAGGCCTTGTACAACACAGTCCAAGCCGCACCCTTAACAGCAAGGAGTCAGTGGTGTACCAGCAGGGAAGTTATGAAAATGTGACCCTTTATGACAGGGGTCTAGTGTCCCGTCAGGATTGAATCACATCAGTAGCAGACTAGATCTTAGTCGTGTAAATCAAGATCCTGTAGGTTGATGAACAACACAATACAATACAATGCAATACAATGCAATGCAATATAATGCGATGCAATGTGATACGATGCAATGCAATGCAATACAAAACAGCACAGCACAGCACAGCACAGCACAGCACAGCACAACACAACACAACTCAATACAATCATGTGATTGTATTTAGCCAGTTGATGAATACATACACAGTGTGACACACTGAGTGTGCACTGTAAACATCCCTACTGTAAACAGCTTATATGAGGTATAAAAATGATGGCCAGCACCCTTAGGGGTTTATCTCACTTGCCAGTATGCTAACATATACTGTAACTTCAGTTCATGGTCCCGCAAGTGGTGGATTCAAGTCTATAAAGTGCAGGGCTGAACTGCATGTGTATGGAGAGTGCAGGTTACGCACTGTCTCTGGTCAATCAATAAATGAATTTACATGTGCTTTGCTGGAGCACAAAACTATAGCCATTTATTATGGGGTCATGGATCACTGAATGAAATATCAATGACTTCATATATACTGTACAGAGTCAATGAGCAAGGCCAAAAAATGCTGCCATTACATTGGCATCACCATCACGGAAAATTCCAGGGCATGGTTGTAAAAGCTGAGGACCAACAGGCCACCCATTACTAGAAATAATTAATGTGCATCTTGTCAGTGACTTCTTACCAATTTATCAGCTCTCTAATAGTTACAGTACATAGGCTACTGCAGGAAATAGCTGCATTTCTATCTAATTACAGCCACAAGCTGATAAATCAATCAGCCCTCCCTACAGGTTAGCCTGTTGAATCTTGTTAGCTTTTAACAGTGATAGAGCACAGACCACATCATTGGACATTATGAAATTACACAATTCAATCTAATCATTTGGATGAAGCATTTTCCCTGGGGTGTGGCTCTATCAGCACCCAATGATAGACACAGCTCCACACTGAGTGCTACATACAGTTCATATAAGGTCTTCTCAGTTTGATTGGCAAGCACCACAGTGAATGAAGAAAGTTTTAACAAAAGGCTGCAGTATAAACTTATTTAGTGGAGCTGATTCTTGCTGTTTATGAGTCTGATACAACATCATAGGTATTTGTTTACTTTTAGATTGGTATGCATTTTGTACAAACTGGAGGCTGCAGTTTATCGCTAACATTTGGTTGAATATGTTACACTATACAGTATGTTTCGACTCTCGACTCTTTCAAGCTCCACACTTAAATAACATGTCATCATCCCTCTCAGTCACCCTGTGTTCCACAACCTTCCTATACCGTAATTTCCGACTATAAGCCGCGGTTTATACATTGATTTTGCAAAATTTCTTCTGCTATGAGGTTAAAACAGGGGGTAGTTAATATGGTGTTAATATGGTTTTGTTTTTTAACTTGCATAAAACGCTGTCCTGCGGCTTATACACAATGCGGCTTATATACGGGAAATTACTGTAGTTTATCTCCATGTCTGGCTCCAATGTCTTCTAGGGTATCTAGGCATCGTAGTTCACTGCACTATCGAGTGGAGGTAACAAACTACGTCAGTGCAGCCAAAGCACAAAAACAAAAAAGCCACATCAGGCTTACGCAATGATGCCTCCTCTCTACATCAAGACTCCCTGAATCAATTGGGTTAAAATTCACAGTTCAACAACAATGCGTGCGAGCACCCTCTGGTGAGTACTCGGCATGGCAACAAAAAGTCCCAACACTGCAGTCCTTTGAAGATTGCAGCCTCTAACGGTGGCCAGGATGTAATACATCCATACAGTACACACACACACAAAGGCTAGGAGCAAAGGATGCTGTGAAAAAGACAGGGACAGAGTGTAGGAGATTCTGACACACAGAACATTGCTGTGTGCTACTGTGCGACATTATTTTAGCATAGTTCACTAAAAGGACATGCCGATAACATGCAAAAAGTGATGTTTAACTGTGAGCATGGTCTAATATCAATAATGTTCTTGATGTTGACAACTAGAAGGACACCAGTAAAGGGCCCAGTATTGTGTCTCTTGCTGCTTTCAAAAGAGAAGTCAAATTCCGTCAGACGCTCCTTCGATTCAGATCCAGAAATGTTTGCATAATTTCTTGTTTGCTGAATAATAAAGAAATAAACAGATACTGTCCTCAATAACTCCTTAGAGATAATAAAAAGGCAGCATTTTAGGTATTGTCTCCAACTTAAACTTACGCAATTAATATTTTATAAAAGACAGAAAATGATAATGTAAATGTCATCTATCATTACCATTACTCAAGGCATGGATTACTGAACAGCGAACACTGTAATCAAGTTTACAATTTCTTTTGGGCAGAGACAGTAGAATGTCATTTCTTCTTCCTGGAATTCAGTGCTATAAAATGTAATAGGCCAAGACTATAGCTCCCCCATGTGGACTTTAAAGAGAAATACATATAATCGTTAACAGAACTATTTTCGATATAAATTATTTAATATTTATGTGATGTATTTTGTGTGGTGTCTACACTACCAAATTCAAGAATTTAAAGATATGTCTACATGGATGGAGCATGGCAGGTGAGAGTGGATGAAATTACTTTTTTTCCAGATTGTTTTGTCTATCACTAAGTGGGCTTACCATAAACTCATCTTACAGTATTAGAATTTGATGTAAGTAATTTTGTTGACAGTTTATAAATCACAAACTGGCTATGCAGAATATGAAAGTCAATAAAAACATTTTGGTATGCACTATTCCAATTATTCTGATAAGGACTGTGCATTATGCAGTTCAAAAAAGATACCCGAACGCAATACATCACATATTTTTAGAGTGTGGATGAAATGTGTGGATTTTTTTCCAGCTAGATTCATCCATCACTACAATTGAGCTTACCATAAGCTCTGAAGTAAGTAGGTAATTTGGTTGGCAGATTACAAAACAAAGCAATTAAACTAAACATTTTAACAAACATCATTAGAAGTGCAATCGTGATGGCTATGCTTGTTGCACCATGTAGAAATTGAAGGTGAATTAAGGGTCCCAAGAGCAAGTACAGTAAACTATATTTTATCTATAGACAAGTTTTGAGGGTCTTTGGTATTTTTTGCCCTCAACGATGCCTTCCAGACAGTGCTGCCCTCAAGGCACTACTCTCCCCCAATTTAGGGTTAGGATGAGGGTTGAGGGGGGTTAGGTTTAGGGTTAGGATTAAGGAAGTGCCTTTTAAGCTGTGCTGCCTGGAAGCTGCCCTTGGGGGCAAAAATTGAGCAGATTTGAGAGTTGGCCTGGTGTCAGCCAGGAAAATATTCAGACATTTTAGCAAATAAGTGATACAGTACATGAGCATTGTGATACATGGTTATCTGCAATGCCACCGTAAAGAATCTAAAACCCAGTACCATTTCGGCGCCTTCAAGTTGCTCTAAATGAAAATGTTTTCCATTACATTTATGATTATTACGTAATAGCCTATAAAACATTTTCATAATGTGGTCATAGCCTACACCTGGGTTGCATTTCATACATGGACAATATCACTAAAACATTCATTGTTTTTTAACTTTGAGGGAAATGCATGCAATATGCACATAATGTATGGATAATTTAAAATAATACACAATAGTGATTCCTGTAATGCACCATACTATGAAAGTGTGTACTACATTTAGCTGTCCAAAAGAGGGCAGAGTTGTGCCAGAAATTAAGCTATTACTGTAACGCCCATGGCTTTACATAGTTACTAAAGCATGAAGGAAATGCTCTTTGGGGATTGTTGATGCTGGAGAGTGTGCGCAAGATTTCTTGGATGTCCAGCAGGCAATCTATCTGCAATAGTAGGCTGCAGTAGGAGACCTAAGCCTATTAATAGCCATTCTAGTCCATATTCAGAGGAATATATAGACAGTGACACGTCTGTGCGTCTTCACCAGTCCCCTGCTTCTTCCTGCTGTGCAGCCTGCTGAGTGACAGAAAAATTCCCCCCATAATTACCACCTACTTTTCTTAATTTTATACCCACTTTTGTTACAACCTGAAGTGCAGACAGATCCTAATTGCCGCATGCTAGCATTTCTCTCTTTTTTATAGCTTTAACATTTACAGTCGCCTTTATAGCTGATGACTCATTGTCCTCTGTGAGACTACAGTTTTTGATCCTAATAGCCTTGAGTGTTGCGTGTATTCAACATGGATTGGGTCAAAACAGCCCAATATTCTCTTCTCTGTATCTAAACCTCCTTTTCAATGAATGCACTGAAGACTTGTAAAGCAAATACTTGTATTATTTTTTTTTTATTTATCTTTGCTCTGTTTTACCAACAAAGAGATGACATGGTGAGCAGACAGTTTAATGAATTTGGAATACTGCCAAAGAGGATTGTTGCACAATGGTAATATGTCTAAGCTTTTCCTGTTGAGACCCCTGTAAACAACTCAGAATGACAGAGCTGCTGTTGAGAAGGCTTCTTTAGATAGATAGATAGATAGATAGATAGATAGATAGATAGATAGATAGATAGATAGATAGATAGATACCTCATACTAACAATACATACAAGAAAACACAACTTGCTGCCAGCTGCTGTGGTTGTGTGTGCTTTATTCAAAGGTGTGTGTGTAATTTATTCAACGAGACTATGCACTTTCTTGCCCTACAATGGATCTAACACTCACACACCCATGGGGAAAGCCTTGTGCACCCCACAGCATGATCATCTTTGCAATGCAAAGCAACCCAAAGCTGGAGAAGGCAATCAATATCTACAATCTAGCAAAAGCCTAGATTCATTCTTCAGCGGAAGAAGATCTATCATCCGTTGCCGCTCATCTTAAATGCAGAATGTCCTTGAATGTGTGTCTTGAATGTGTGCTCTGCTTGCATGGCTGGTGACAGGTAATTCGAGAGGATGGGGGTGAGGTGGGCAATTGCTTAGACCAATAGAAAACCCACCACAATCAAAGTTAATTGGGTTGTGGTTTTACGGCCAAATTAGGAAACACAGGTTCAACTGTAGTAAAAAAAATAAATAAATAAATAAATAAATTCTCTATCACAACACAGGTCCTTGACAATGCTCTCTTTGTTTTTGGTGCACCTCAGAGATTGCCAACACATCAAAAAGCAAAGAATTGTGGGCACATTTGACAAGTTAACATGTGCTAGCATAGATGGCCAGTATACTATGAGTAAGTGGGCTAACCATAAGCTCATTTTATAAGAATGTGATATAAGTAAGTAATGACAGATTTTCACAAACTGCATCCTATAGGGTATCATATATCATTACAATTGCAAGAAAGTTGGCTATGGCTATACAGGCAGACACATTTTCTGGCTATGCAGAATATGAAAGTCAACATAAACATTTTGGTATGCACTATCCAACTATTCTAAGGACTGTCATTATGCAATGCAAAAAAGATACCCTGATCGCAACACTACATTATTATTATTATTTTACTTTGGGCTGAAACACACACACACACACACACACACACACACACACACACACACGTTTGAAGGTAATTTCACAAATTGGGCAGAAATGCCTTCAAAAAGCAAAGAATTATGGGCACGTTTGAAAAGTTAACATGGGCTGGCATAGCTGGCCAGTATACTAAGTAAAAAACAAAACGCTTAAAAAAAAAAAAAAAAAAAAAAAACCTGAGGGACCCTATCACAACACAGGACCTTGAAAATGCACTCCTTGTTTTTGGTGCACCCTGTTCCAGGAACACCAGCTGAGGTGACTCCTGTCATGACAGCAGTCTGGCTCCCATCCCTGCCAGGCAGACGGCAAGGGGCAGGACCAAAACACAGGTCACTCCCTGACCCCAAATCGCATACAAAGATAACCTCCATTTGACAGCCTGAGATGGAGGACACCAACATAACGGCACACAACACCTCTCCCTGTATTTGTCTCTGATTCCACACAAACACTTGCTTGACTTGCCTGATCTGTCCTTTATACAGTATACACAACCGTACTCATATTATTTCCCACATTCTATCGCCACATCTACAATAAACCAAGATCTCAACTTGGTCAAGAACTCACAGAAGGAGAAACACATGTGGGTTTAACTCACCTGTGCAATAAAAAGTGCCATCTTTACAGATGATTAACATCAGTGATTTATTGTGAACCTATGAAATACATTCATGAGCTATCTGCTATTGAAAAAATCAATAGGCTGTCGCAGTGTGTCACCAAGGTATACTGTACACTTAATAAACTGATAGAACATTAGAATACGTGTGGTTAATTTGGTTAATCACACCACTTATTATGGAATAATTATAGTTAGAACCTAGAGGGCGTGTGCCGTGAGTGACATTTTGGTCAAAACGGAGTTACATATAGGCCTATATTACCTGAAAGCTCTTGATGAGCTATTTCCACTGACATAATGCTACATGTTATTATGAAAAGACTTTTTTCTATGTCAAAAATATGCTTTAAATAGGTGATATCAGTACAAAAAGATGGAAGAAATAGAAACTGGCATAAGAGCAAGTTGTAGTCATTTTTGTTTTGGCTCGCAGGTATAGTTGATGAAATGTTACTTAAGCCCATTAAGTTATCAGCCCTCGAAATGTTCCTGTGTTAACAGAAAACATCTGCCATGATCATTTCACGAAGGTAGCAGATAGAGCATCATGTAAAAGTGCAATTACGTAAAAGCAAGGTATGATAGTAAAGACACTTGAGCAAATTGGCCAGTAACACTAGTGTGGCACTAGGAACACTAGTGCCAGATAGAGCTTAGAAAAGGGGATTTCCTTCCGGGTATTTGGCCACCGTTTGGCCACCATAATGTGAGACCAGTTCACACCTTTGCCGTTGAGAATGCACTGAAAATGGTGGTTTGTTATCATCTCTTTTTCATAACACGGAGCAAAGTAATGTCTGAAAATGGGGTCGTTGTCACAAGCTCTTTACCCTCTACACTACTGATGGAAAGAAATTATGTCTGTGGCAACGTGAAGCCTGTAAGAAAGACATCAAGTATTTCATGCAGGATTCCAAAAGGAGAGCAGGTAGCGTAGCCTCACAAAATGTTGGTGATTCTACCGGATTCTACTTCGCATGCTAGGTATTGACGTCTGTTTCCTAAGCTCTAGACTATAGGACCACTTTCTCTATCAGGCCACCTGACTCTTCCTATGAGACTTACCTGTAAATCTGCACCTCTCTCTCTCTCTCTCTCTCTCTGAGAATGATTTTTCACAAATTCAGCCTGGCCAGAGAAAGAAGTGTCATGTACAACCAAAATTACATTTCCACCCCAAAGTAGCAATAACAGCACACTTATCGTTACAACACCACCACTGACCTACTTTAAAAGGGAACACTGGCCTGGAGACAGATAGGCAGAGACAGAGGTGTGAAAACACTTTGGAGGACAAACAACTGCAAGACCCTAAACAACAACAACAAAAACAACAGCAACAAAATAACGAATAAATATGGAACAAGGTCATTCCTCTTCCTAAACCTTCAGTCCTCTTCATAGGCAATTTAAATTTGGTAAGGAAATTGAACTGGAATTGAAAAAGCTGTCAATTTTGCATGGCCTTGGACAGAGGCACTGACCTCAATCGGCTTGCATTTATTCCCTTTAGGAGGCAGAAAACTGCACGTTTTACGGCACTCTAAGATGTTGTGTTTTCAGCAGATTGCAAAGGAGGGACAAAGTCTGCATTATACACAAAGGTGACAGTCTCCTTTCTGCCCTCGAGCAAATCGCCAAGAAACAGACAGACATCAGCATCAGCAGTTTTTTTTTTCTTACTCAAGCACGGCTTACATTATTGATTGAAGCGATTCACCGAACTCTCAAGGAAAGTTTATTTATTTATTTTTTTTTAAATATATGTATCTAAATATACTGTATTATTATTATTCATGAAGCTTCAAGGCTTATATTTATCTAAAAACGTTCTTCTTTTCTTTTCATGTTGACGGACCTATGCTTGTGAATGATGGGTTTATTTTTGTGCCTCTCAAAAACATTCGCTGCACTATCCATTTGCTCCATGAGAGGGGAAAATGGGACTGGGGAAAATAACCAAGAAAGAAACTGGTCTCTGAGGAAGAAGGGAGGAAATGTAGCCTATGTACGATGGTAAACACCGTCCATCAGTGGTAGGCGGATCAGGGATGGAGAAGAGGACAGCAGTTGGCACCATGTATCTACAAAAGCCTGATGGGGGTGGGGAATAGTGTGTGAGTGAGTGAGTGAGTGTGTGTGTGTGTATATATGTGTGTCAGTATGTGTGTGTGTGTGTGTGTGTGTGTCTGTGTTTGTGTGTATGCATATTTTTTTTGTGTGTGTGTGTGTGTGTGTGTGTATGTACTGTATGTATGTATGTATGTGTAGGCTACATGTGTTTATGTGCATGTTTGTGTGTTTGAGTGGGAATGCTTGAGACGAGAGGACACACAAATAAACTGAGGGCTTCTTCATTTTACAGTGCTGGGCGGTGTGAGATGCATCCGTCACCCACTGTAATCAGTGCAAGCCGAGAGATTAGCTGGCTGGCTGCCACTCGAGGCCACCGGAAGGGCCTGCAGAGTCAAGGTGTTTCTGTGGCTAAGGACACATGCCCCCACCCCCCCAAGTCAGCCTTCAAGCATAGTCTGCCACCAGTGTGTGTGTGTGTGTGTGTGTGTGTGTGTGTCTGTGTGTGTTGTGTATGCACCATGTTTTCATGCGCTGTGTACATGTCTGTGAATATTATTTTGTATGTGATTAAAAAAGCTTATGTGTGGCCATGCATGTTTAAGTGTGTATACAGTACATGCTTGTGTGGAGGAGAAATGATGTGTGTACATTTGTGTGAGTGCCATGGAGTCATGATGGAGCCTATGTGTGAGGGAAGAGATGCTTTTCGATGTGACAATAGCTAATGTTGTGTGTGTGTGCTTATATGCTATGGCACACTAAAGGCAAGTGTTCAGATGTGTGTGTGTGTGTGTGTGTGTGTGTGTGTGTGTGTGTGTGTGTGTGTGTGTGTGTGTGTGTGTGTGAGAGAGAGAGAGAGAGAGAGAGAGAGAGAGAGAGAGAGAGAGAGAGAGAGAGAGAGAGAGAGAGTGTGAGTGAGTGTCAGGTTTCCATTAGTATGCACATCACCATATAGGTGTGAGTGATTTATGTCTTTTTATGTGTGTGTGTGTGTGTGTGTGTGTGTGTGTGTGTGTGTGCGCAAGTCCATGTTGGTGTGGGTGTGTATTTACAGTAGGTTTACAGTCTGTGAATTTCTTCTTTTTTTACATCCTTTCCATCATGCCCCTTATCACTACTTTCTTCCTGTCTTTCTTTTTCTAGGTCTATTTTTCTCCCTTTTTCTCTCCTTCTCCCTCCTTTGTTCCAGATTTGGCTGGCCGCTCTCTCAGCGCAGCTGGAAAGCAGAGAAGTCGTCCTTGAGGGGGTAGAATGACGCATTCAGTGAACTGGAGAAGTGACCCCCTCACCCCTCCCCACACTGATTCCCTATGCCACGGGGTTCCATAAGAACACACAGAAACACACACACACACACACACACACACACACACACACACACACACACACACAGGCGTGCACACACACACACACACACACACACACACACACAGACATACACACGCTATGTTATGAGAATGGATTATACACTAAACACTCACAACTCTTTCTCTCTCTCTCTCTCACACACACACACACACACCTCTTGCAAAGGTAGAAGCAGTTTTACACCCTACGACCACGTTCAGCATGGATTTTCACATTAACACAGGAGCTAAATATGAAGACCTAAATATTTAACAGTTCCTTGCCACCACTACTTATCTTTATTTTTTCGCCCGAAGCAGCCAGCAGCTAATATTGAATTTCACGTCCAGTTATTAATCTCGCAAGCACGCTCATGTGTCGATGAGCCACACATTTTCTGCGCTCTGTGTTCTGCCAACGGCACCTGTCCACCCCTACCAGAGAGCCAAGTAATGGCAATAAAAAATGAAGCCATGCTGCCGTCTTTATTAAACCACAGGGGTGGGAGGGAGGGCAGCAGGATAGAGAAATATATATATATACAGTGTACGAGTGAAACACATTTCATTTCTGCTGAGGACCTCGTCTCTCTGGATAATGCAAACTCTGCTTTCAATCGCGTCCCTAAACGTTCAAGGCACGTTCGCATTCTATGGCTACATTATGAATTGTAAACACTAGCTAAGTATGTAGAGGGGTTCAAAATATGTGGGTGAAATCAAGCAAGCAACTCAAGGACAACCAGGATGTGTTCAAATATATATACACACCTGTATTTACAAGCATACACACGCACAACCACTTGTGCTCTAGCCCGAGTGTGTATATGCACGTATGCACACACACACACACAGACACACAGACACACACATGTGCACGTGTGCATTTAAATGCAAGAAAGCAACCACACACACACACACACACACACACACACGTCGCACACATACATACACACACACAAACAATACATGTTGAAACGCACAGACAAACCATTTACCACACAAAACAGAAATAGAAAACATCCATGGACAACAAAATATGTGAGTGAAAACATTGTGTGAGTGTTGACGTGCGCGCAGAAGGTCACAAGGCCCGGTGTTTTCTACCTGACTGAAAAGGGCACTGTGCTGTAATCATGTTAAGACGCACCCGTGACAGGCGTTGATTAAGCCGAGAGGATCTCTGACAGCCACACAGGCAGGGTTTCCTGCTTACGACAGCTGGCCTGCCTGCAACACATCCCTGCACTCACGGCATTCAAATTCTCCAGGAGAGAGAGGGGGAATAATCCCACACTCACAGTGCGAGCGGAGACGAGGTACTGTAGCAAGCAAGCGAGTGGTAGACTAACTCATTCATTGTGCATTCAATGCTAAAATTGGAAATTCTGAACAGTGGTTCGAGTATCAAAGGTGGTGTGGTGGTGATGGTGGTGGTGGTGGTGGGGAGATGGGTGTAGTTGGGAATAAAAAAGGGAAAATGGGTGTTTTCTCCTTATGGGGGGGGGGGGGAATTCCCTTGAGGAGTCTTTACCTAAGAGAGAATAATGAGGCACCAGGAGGACAGAGGTGAATAGCAAGAGGAGAAGACGAGAAGAAAGGAGGAAGGAGAAAACAACATGCCTTTTCTCATGTCTCGTTTAATAGCACCCCCAAGATTTCCTCTGCACAATACATGTAAATATACTGTGTGTGCGCACATAAATAATTTTATATACAGTATACATATATATACTGTATAATTTTGCATCACTGAAAATGAATGTTGCACAAAAATACAATGGCTTTGAATAACACAAGGCAGACTGATGGAGAAATGTTTGTGTCCTCGAAATGGTCCATCTTTGTTGCTTTTAGGAAATTAGATCCAATGTAAGACAGCTCTTTGGTTGTTCCTGCATAACGTGACAGTTTGGGCAGCATACATTCCTTGAGCATGCAACATCAGTACCCTAAATGGATAGAATATTAGAGGAGCCTTTTGCAGGCTGGCAATCTCTTTTCTAAAGTCTCTCTGGATCTTACATTGTTGGGCAAGTCGTAATTGGTGGATGGTTTTCAAATCTTTTTGTTGACGAACGGCAAACAATTTCAGTATTACCGTAGAGGGACAGAACATCAATGAACAAGAAATGCTCCTCAGGGCAAACATTACATTCTTTCTCCGTCTCCATCTCTCAGTCTGTTTCTTTCTTTCTTTCTTTCTTTCTTTCTTTCTTTCTTTCTTTCTCTCTCTCTCTCTCTCTCTCTCTCTCACACACACACACACACACAAACATATGCACACAGACTCACACTCCCCCTCCCATTGAACAGATCTGTATTCCGCTGATGTAGTGTGACTGTATGGCACACTAGATTGTCTTAATGGTCTCTGTGCACTAAGCCTCACATTCAGCCTTCTCATTCTGCTGTGATTTAACCTCATGACCTTTTATGACCATTTTCTCAGCCTTCTCTCCTCTCGAAGCTAAACACCAAGCCTGCTACATGTATTACACACCACAGTTTATATGTATCACACACCACAATTGATGAACACTCACTCAGAGGGTACCAAAGACATGTCAGTTACCAAGCCCCCTGATGAACATGACTCTTAAGGTCACTAGTACAGACCAAAGATTCACAACAAGACTGGCTGCAACGTTCTAAAAACCAGCACGTTTTAAAACTGCTGAATCTTTAGAGATGGCTTAAAACTGCTTGCAAAGACATACGACGTTTGATTCACACCGTCACAACTCCTCTCTAAAACTGCCCAAAATTTTAGCGTTCTCAACTAGGCATTGGACTAATTCACAATGGATTTCTCATTCAAATGCTTTTTAAAATATGCCATCTGACAATGGATGGTCTTACAATCACTAGCCAACGACAAAGCAACGCATGGTCAACATCCCGCTGAATGGTGGTAAGGATGGTGAATGTTACTGTGACACGTAAATTGAAGTGTTATTACAATTGCAGAGCTACACCAGTTATTGACTTCACTCCACAATCAAGAGTAGAAAAACAGACTCCTTCATTTAACAAACTGCGCGCGCGTGCACACACACACAAACACACACAAAGTGAAGCATCTTCACTGATTGTTTCTTTGTCTGCCTGTAATTGAAAGTGGTTTGGCAGATCACATTGTGGAAATACTCCATTCATATGCATATAAAACTACACAAGCCTGACTATAAGTGACAGTGTACATATGTGTATGTGTGTGTTTGTGTTTACGACCGTCTAAAAACGATTTTGAATCAAAAACTCAGGTAAGAATACCGATTTTCTTATTAAGTGCAATTTTTATCAAAACAATGTGTTGTTTTTCTGTGATGCAGAAATATATAAAAATATTGTTTGGCATTAGAAGGGGGCGAGAGCCTTGAGAGAATGAGGGGATCTTCCTGGAGGCCATCTCAAAAAAGCATCACAAACAGCATCACAAAAACACCTCAATCCATTGACAGAGAAAATAATGGCAACATCTCTATGGAGCCTTGTAGCAAATAGTGGGGGAAAAGTATTCGAAAAACATTCTGCAATAGTGGGATAGACTGCAAATTACCATAGAATAACCCTACATCAAAACACTGCCACTTTGCATATATGAATATGTGAAAATATATTTTTAAAATCTAGAATGTCAATAGATGTTCTACCACATGTGTTGTCATGGAATCTGGAGATGAAGATCTACACAAACGACAAAAGTACAATAAAGACAGTTAAGAAGCAGGCATACACCAAAACTCAAATTCAAACAAACAAACAAAAAACTGTAAACTTGTGAGAATACCAGTATGTACTGTATGTGTGTGTGTATGAGTGATAGAGAGAGAGAGAGAGAGAGAGAGAGAGAGAGAGAGAGAGAGAAAGAGAGAGAGACTCAGTTTGAGAGAGAAAGAAAGGAGAGAGGGAGAAAGAGCGACAGACAGAGGCATAGAGATAGAAAGAGACCTGTGTTCTGTGCATTCGGGTATGTGCGTAGTGGCTTGCTGACACACATGCTAATGGCTTCTCAGGGGCCACCCATGTTTTGGAGATGAATGGGGGATTCATTTTCTGTGTGGGCCGAAATGGCAACAGACAGCTCATTTCCGGCCTGTGTGCCGTATATCCAGCACAGCACAGCAGAGCAGAGCAGCCGTCAGAGTCATCATCCCCTACTGTCAGTTGCATAGCTAATGCATTCTTCAGTAACCTAAGAGAAGATCTGCACACTACAGTTAAAGTCTCCCCAATGAGTTGCTTCAAAGTTGCCTGAGAGCATGAAAATTTCTGGCAGAAAGATAATTTAGAAACTATGGCCTTAGTTTCTTGTTTTGGTTGGTGAGTAAGGAATTAGAGCTTCTCTGCTATGGGTAGGAGATCCTGTGGAAACAGATTGAGCAAGCTAGGCATTTGAAAATACACAATTCAGAAGTCCAATCCCCTTTCTTCATACTTCCCCTGAAACCACGCCTCCACAGTAAAAGAACAAATTGGGAGGGACATACAGCAGTTGGATTTGATAGAAGGATAGAAGAGAATAGGATAGAAATATCACTATTAAAACATTTCGACTAGTTGCTTAAAATGATTGGATGGTCGCGAACAAAGTTGAACAGTTTTCAAATCCTTGCTCTTGGCTAACGTTATCGAACACAGACAAATGGTCTGAAAAGGTAGTGCTCCGCTAACAGTCCTGTGTGTTGGATAGCAAAGATGTGCGTGGAAATAACGCACATCTTTGGTGCTCTTTGGGAAATAAATCCCAAAGAGCATTAAAAATGTTGTCAGCATGTCTCACAACAACTTTATCTCGCATTAATAGTCTTTGAGTAATTTCTACTCTGTTTGCCATTAGTGTTTACAGTTTAAAACAAGCTATTTAGAACATCAAGCAAAATCGTTCAAATTCCATTGTTTAATGCAAACATGCTTGCGACGAGCGTTCGCTTATGTTAGATTAATCTGAACACACTTCAGGTGACTTAACAGATTTCAGTGTTGTGTTTTGTACTATACCTTTACATGAACTGCTGTAAGTATACAGTACTTTAAGTGTACAGGCTGTCCTATAATGTGACGTTCTACCACATGTGGCTGATGTATTGTATACAATGCGAGTGAATGCAATGTGTGCTCAAGATGACTTCAAAGATGACTATTCTAAAAGTAATACACAAAGCAGCTTTAATCTGAACAGTGACCTAAAATGCAGGAAGGACATTCAATAAGCAGCAGTGAGAGAAATGAATGTCAGAAAACAGAATGTTTGGAAATGCTGAGGGCAATATTTTTATATTAATGGGAAACAGCCTATAATGAGATGAAACGACAATGTGGAGAGTGGACTCCACGGTCCAGTTGTGCTGGCATTTGCAAACAGCCGGTGGCCAGAGGACAAGCACGGCCCAGGAGTCGTGATGGGGTGTGTGTGTGTGTGTGTGTGTGTGTGTGTGTGTGTGTGTGTGTGTGGCGTCAATAGCAACACTTCCCCTGTCATTGCCTCCAGTGTCCTTATCATCAGCATCTCTGCCAGAATGAGCCTTTAGAGTCTCACACACACACACACACACGCACACAAACACACACACACACACACAAGCACATGGATACACACACATGCACAAATAAACAATGACACATACACAATGTGTCATTCACATGTACATATACAGTGCACACATACACACTGTGTGTGATTCAACATAATCAAGGGCACACACATTCGTGTATAAACACACACACACAGACAGACAGACACACACACACACATAAAACCTTTAATCCCTCGCTCTCTTTCTCTTTCTGTCAGTCTCATTCTCTCCCACTGTCACGTTCTCACATGCAAGCACACACACACATATATATGTACATGCGCGCACACTCACATACACAGCACCAATATAAGCACACATGCACACACACACCTTCACTCTCTCTATTTCTCTTTCTCTCTCTCTCTCTCCCACACACACACACACACACACACACACACACACACACACACACACACACACACACACACACACACACACACACACACACACACACACACACACACACTCTCTCATCAGAGACCTGCCAGAGCTCTCTTACACTCACGGCTCTCCCCTGACAATTTCCCAGCACGTTTGCCTGAATCGAACTACAGACCACAGGACCTCCTTTCATTCGATCTTCTTTTGTAGTGGGCCAGCCGCACGCTGCACACACACACACAGCCATCAGAAGTGCTTCCCCACTTATTATGGTTTTCAAAAGCCACAACTCTTTGAGCAACCCTTTCAGCTTTAGTGTAGTGTTGTTACACCTGATACTTTAGCAATTAAAGTTAGCAATTACCACGGTAATAAAATTCAGTGTGAGAAACAGAATTTATTCCTAAAATCATGCTGTGCAAATATGTGAGCACACAAATGATTGAAGAGTCTTGGCGTGCCTTTAAAGTGAAAATCAAAATGCATTAATAATTAGTCTTTGTCACTGACTTGCTTTTAATGTATGACAACAAACTGGAAGACAAATCTCTGTTGGCTGCTCAGTTCACCTCTAATGTGCGTGTGTGTGCTGATTACTCGCAGTTGCTAAGACAATGGCCCCCTGACAAGCAAAGAGATGTGTGTTTGTGTGTGTGTGCATTCTGGCAGAGATACTGATGTGTGCATCGATGTATGTGTGTATTTGAGCTTGAATGTGCATTTGTCTATGTGTATTTGCATGTCATTTACTGTAATTTGTGTAGACATCTATGAAAGAGGGTATGTTTATGAGTGTGTGTGTGTGTGTGTGTGTGTTTGTGTGTGTGTGTGTGTGTGTGTGTATGTGTGTTATCTCACTGCCAAAACAAGCATGTCTCTCTGGGGATTGGCTCACCATCTGAACCAGTTAAATCTTTCAGCAGAGTCACGGCGGTCGCTACACCTCACTGAAACTGGCTAAAGCAAGGATCTCACAAACACACCAGTGTGGCTGCATCCATCCTTCAGCATTCTCTTTAGTACAACACACAACCAAACCTGTCTACCGTGTAAACATGATAAGGATACACCAGAATGAGATTATAGTTCCATGTCATATCATATCGGCCTAGAAAATCACCCTGTTTCATTTTCCATTGGTCTTAGTACTTTGCAACAACAAAAGAGTCAAGTTTTAATTATGAAAAATACCAGAATGTTCAGCCACTTTTGAGCTAGATAGATACTACTAGGCGAGATGCTGATGGTCCAATCTGACTCAAACTCACTTAAAACTAGGAGCTAAAACCTCTACAGTTAGGATAAGAAAACAGTTGAATAAACTGGAGAAAGGTCAATTGTTAAATCAAGGGGAGATGGCATATGCCCAAATGGTGGCTTAGCCCTTTAGGCACATCCCTTTAACACAGGGCAGTTTTATTTCATTCGATTTTCGTACTTGAGAAAGATAAGGACAAGTGAGAATGCAATTTAAATACAACATCCCATTTGATCCTTTTGATCACGTTAGGCTTTATTCTCATTGTGCATTACTGTGTTCCTGTGCAGTGTAGTGTAGTGTAGTGTAGTGTAGTGTAGTGTAGTATGTTCTTGCCAAGATTACTTTTTTCATGTGCAGTCTGGCTTGGGGGGAGAATGCGCTGCTTCAGAGAAGAGGAGAAGCACTCCCCTGAAGAAGAACTGAAGCTGCATAAATTCCCAGAAGGTTTGCCTTCATGTAAAAAACCTGAAGAGCTGATGGAGGGTGTTTGTGTGTGTGTGTGTGTGTGTGTGTGTGTGTGTGTGTGTGTGTGTGTGTGCGTGCGTGTGTGTGTGTGTGTGTGTGTGTGTGTGTGTGAGAGAGAGAGAGAGAGAGAGTAAGTGGTTGTGCATGCATAACAGTGAAATACTGTAACTATAATTACATACATTTGCAGAGATTGAATCTCAATATCCCCTTCCTAAGCCCTACACTCTGAACCGCCAATTACTTCACAGACATGAACTGACTTCATGACATGATTGGCTGATTCATGCCTAAGAAATCTCTGAGTTCAAGACCCCGTTTACATGTATATGGATATATATATAATGTCTTTATCTATATCTATACATACTGTGTGCTCGTGTTGTAAGAATGCCCAATATAAATCATTTGTCCTGCCTATAAATGATGCTAATTTATTTTGCGTTTACACCATTCATTTAACTTAGCACTTGTTGCATGACGGTTTCTTGATGGTTTTACCTATCTCATTCTATGCCTTCTATGGCTGTTTTTGATGATCGTATAGACATACTTTTCTATTCTAGTATTTCCCTATATGGAGCAGGAGAATATACCCATTTTCATAAATAGCCTGGTACATGTAAACGAAGTGCAAGGCACATGTTAATCTTAAGTTGATGACATAGCCTACAAGTAGGCCTATGTATTCCAAACCACCTATATGTAGTCTGGCTCTATATAAGTTAAAGGAACTGTAAATTACATGGAGAAAATCCATATTGGAGAAGCCTGAAGTCCAAATCCATCTTTTTCTGAGCTCAGCATGTCACCAGCATGTCCAAACTAGTGCATTGGACTTGTCTATTGGGGGTGTCAGTATTGCTTTGGGCAAAATAAGTTCTTGGCAGGGGTTTAGCAGACCCCATTCATACTGCGCTTATCAAGACTATCCACTCTCCATATGTGAAAAACTCTCATTTCCCACACAGTGAAAGGAGGAGCAACCAACCGACAGACAGACAGACAGACAGACACAGAAAAGACAGGGAGAAAAAAAAAGTGACAGAAAAAGCAGACTGCAGCAAGATGAAGAAAAAAAAACCCCACAGATTTAGACATTGCTGCCAGGCAGCTCATGCAAAGCGGCTGAACATGCCACAGTTACAGTAATGTGTCTAATCTAATAAACCCGTTCCACTGCAGGTAGTGTCCAGTCCAGCAGCACATCTGCTCATGAGGGATGCAGCGCTGAATTGATTCTCCTCCATTGGTCATTCCTTCCAGATGGTAGCAAAATGGAAGCATGGAGGAGAGAGGCCCCCATAGGGAGGTTCAGCCAAAGGCATTTTCTCCTCCACACTGCATTTCTATCCAAAATACAGTAGCCTTAATAGCCCCAATCAGAACAGAACTGCAAAGCATGATGGGGGTTGGGTTCTTCTACAGACCAGAAGCAGCAGACAAAGAAAAAAAAAAGGCCAACAAATGTCTGGCATTTCTGTATTTTTTTTTGGTCTGAGCAGAAGTAAAAATAAATAAATATCTTAGCTAAGCTCCTTTTCTTAATAATAACTGGCAGCAGTGTTTGTTGTCATGAGCTCAGTGATCCATCGCTACTGTCCTTTTCCACTCAGAAATAATTCTCTGATCATATCTCCACATCTAATAGCTGCCAGAGGATAGAAAAGCACCTTTAATTCACAGCTACAGACAGACCTTTGTTTGCTATCTGGCTTAGGTGTGAATATTGTACTTTGAGGGAGAAACAAAAAAAACCCTCTCTCCACTCGTGCAGGGGTAAACATCTTGCTTCATTGATCTGTGATATTGGTTTTAGTTACAAAAGGGGCGCTGTCACTTTGTGTCGACCTATTATCTGTCAATAGTGATAAATTGTATTTGTTCATCTAATTTAGTGGTGACAAGGAGATGCCGGCCCCTAAAACACTCCCTCCTGAACCTTTGGGAGATTGCATCAGTTCTGCACGGCAGTGCATGGCCTATCTCTCTGCCATTGTCAGTCACAGTCTCAGCTATTTGTGTGTCTAGTGGGGACTGTAAAAGTGGTATGTGTGAGCACATTTCTATGTGTTTAAAGTATTCATAATACATCATAGTAATTAACATCAGTTGATACGTACAAATTATAATGATGTGGCATAAACCTGACTATCATTATAACATCATTATAACATAACACTCATACTGTATGCAGACTCTTAGCTAATCATTAAATGAATAACCAGCAATTAAAGGAAATAAAAGTAATCAGGAATTTCCAATAGTGGTACATATACTGTAGCCTAATGATTTATATATTCTAATCTAAACAGCCTGACCCATGTATGAACTCAGACTCAGTGCTTTTGGGATACTATATACCAATAAACTCTAAAAAAGTAGCATTTCAGATGAAGCAAAGATGTCAACAGTGCCATTGTGAAGAGAAAAGATGCTTTATAATCCCCATTATAAAAACTGCATGACCCTTTATAAATGGGACTGTAATGCTTTCTAAATTTTTGTGTCTTTATTTTGTGTTTTTTATATATTTTATATTGTGTTTAATTAAAATCTTCCTTTGTCTGTGTGTGTGTGTGTGTGTGTTGGTTCTGTATATGCATGTGTGTATGCGTATGTGTGTGAGTGAGTGTGTCTGTATGCCTGTGAGTGTATGTGTGTGAGTGAGCGTGTCTGTATGCATCTCAGTGTGTGCGTGTGAGTGAGCACAAATATGTGTGTGCAGTGTATGCCTGTGTGTGCACATATGTACCTGTATTTGCGAGTATGTTTGTGTTTGGGCATACCTACACAGGGTATATATGTATGTTTGAAGTCATTTTTTTTTTTCAAAACGGTGAAAATGGCAGCACACTCACTCACTCACACACACACACACACACACACACACACACACACACACACAGAGAGAGAGAGAGAGAGAGAGAGAGAGAGAGAGAGAGAGAGAGGAGGCAAATGCAAGGGCAAGAACGGCTTAACTACAGGCTCCCTAAGTAAAATAGACACAAGCTAGAAAAGCAGTGCAGTAATTTATTTTGTTTGTTTGGCTTCCTTTTGAACAACTTTCTTCTAAATGATGAAATAGGCTGGTTCTGAAGGAGTGTGGGTAATAAGTTTGAGGTGAAATTGGTGTGGGATGAAAATGTGTGTGTTGGAGAGGGGAGTGCTGTTGGATGTGACTGCCGGGTTGTGTTCCAACCAACACAAACACAAACACAAACACACACACCCTCACACACAAGCACACGCATGAACCCACACGCGCACACACACATTAAAGAAATATTACCCTGTTCAAAGAAACACTCACATACCCACACAGCCTGGCTCAGCCTTCTCAAACATTCTTTTCATCACGTCTGGCATTATTACTCTGTTGATTGCGACCGAGCAATAAATAAATAAATACACAACATAACTGCCTTTTCCCATTGTACAGCACATCAGCAGAGGAGACTGCACAAGGGCCGAATGAAGCTGTTTTAAAATAAACACCGGGAAGGGAATGGACAGACAACTTAATAGAGAGCTACAGTACCTCTCAAATGGGCCAAGACACTGAGAAATACTCAGCAATTTAAAAAGCTGTTTTTAAAAATATGTTAAAATCACTTTACATGTGTTTGTGTGTGTGTGTGTGTGTGTGTGTGTGTGTGTGTGTGTGTGTGTGCACAAGAAAGTAAAGCAAAATTTTAAAATCAATAGACATGCTTTCTGGCATCATTTTCATTCTCTTGCTATGGCTAAATTCCAAAGATGGGAAGGCAACAATAGCCTACTGAACAGTGATGAAAATGATGAAAATGATTGGAATGAGAATTCCAAAGCTACTGTAAAACAACAACAAGCAAAAAATACAATTGCGTTCAAAGACAACTCTTTATTTCACAGTAGGATCAACCCTCCTCAACCCGCAGTGGAGCACTACATACTGTATGTGAGTTATCATAACCAATCCCACACTCAAAGTCATTTTTATCACACATTTCTAAATTACGATTTCTGTTTTGATGGCAACTGTTTTTTTAATCTACAGCCTGTGCAAAGGAGCTTTGTGGCAAGGACTTACACAATTAAATGCACAATGAAAAGCTTTCAAAGTGATGTCTGTGCACTTTCTAAGTGGAGTGTGCTGCTGATGGCTAATTATTAGCACCAGCCAGGGCTGCATTAACCCAGTGGGTAGTCTCAGAGAGACAGATACAGACGTGACTTTGGCACACTGTTGTAAGAGTGCACATTTGGCAAGCTCTTCCTGAGAATCTGATCTTGGATCATGAAAAAAAAAACATGTAAATAGGTCTGACAAAGTAATGATGATGATGATGATGATGATGATTGGTCATTCTGAAGAGCATTGTGCTGAAAATTATCACACTTGGAACTTAATTATTTATATTTCTCATTATAGTCCTATATTTGTTTGTTTGCTGTGTGTTTGTGTAGGCTATCCCCCCAAAATGGCTTGCTGTCAAACTGTTCTTGTTCCTTACGTTTGTGTGTAAGAATTGGAGGTATTAGCCTGTTGTTTTATGCTTTGCTTTGGAGGTTCTAGACTTTTGAGTATAGAGAAATAATTGCTTTCTGATTTAAATGAAAAAGCCATTATTTATTCACAACACCTCCCTCTGTTGGCTGATCGGCCAGGATGGGATGCATCCTGAGAAATCAAGCTCAACAGCACCTATCCCTTACGCTAAGGCGCGAACATCTGATGTTGAACGATAGCAGAGTTATTTCCGGAGCCAGAAATCCTTGAATCTAACTGGACAAACGGCTTGTCCATCAATTTAATTGACGTGCCACTTCAGCCAATCATATCGAAACCAACCAATGACGCTGGTTACGTTTGTTGGATTGGTTGGATTCAAAACAGTTGCTTCTTCGCTACGTCACATCCTCTACAGCAGCCACTACACAGCCAGCAGTCCTGATTGGTTCGGTTAGAGAATATTGGGCTTGAAATCCCTCCAAATGGCATCAACATCAGATCGTTGCGCGGGAGTGGCTTAAAGTAGTGCATCATCTGACATGAGTGAGGTAACCTATCCCAGATATAGCACATAAGAAGAGATAAGAACCTATTTATTGATCCAATATACACACCAAATGGCTAAGTTGCAACACCACCAAGACCAAGCGCCTGCCTAAGCTACAGTATGTGACGAAAAAACACCGTTTTGCATTTTCAATCTTTTGCACAGTGATGCATGGTCAAAGGATTTTTAAGATTAGCACTCTCAGAGGTGGTTTCACTTTTTTGTGCTTTCAACACCCAAAAAATGCTGTTGCCGCCTGAATGATATGGACACCTGATCAAATATTTTTACACCCCCATGACTTATCGTAAAAACTGCCCCTGAGATTTTAAGAAAATATAACTAGGCCTACCTATTTGTTCAGAGAAATTGAGAGTGGAACTTCATTCCTATAAGGTATTCAGGCAGTGCTACCTAAATAACTTTCGTCTGCCCAGTCTGTAGGCCAAGACAGTTCAGCTGCAGGGTAACAAACAGCAGAATCGCATTGTGATGAGTCATGAACCACGTCTAACACTGCAGACATGGTCAGAAACAGAAGGCATTCACTTTGTGAAAGGAATTTCCCACATGACTTTTGCGAGCAACAAAACACAATATTGTAATCCTAATGGCTTACTCAATCTACAGCTGACCCTAAAGAATTTCGTCTACATTCCTCAATTAGAGTTTTCATGAAGACTGGTTTTTAACAACAATGAAAAAACCCACACACAAGCCAGCATTGCATTTCAGAGTGTATAGCAATACTGTAATAATGTTCCATGGCCTAATTTTATTTGCTTTGACAGATCTGGGTGTATTGCCAACTCATGATGGCCTACTAAAAGGATTAGGGTGGATTTTTTTGTGATATTAATTCAATAATAAAGATTCTGGTTTCTTTGTCCTCGATAAGGATCTGGGTTTCAAACACGTCATTATATGCAACATTTACGCTGTTTGAAATGAATCTGGCACATTCGATTTAGCACATCTGAAGCATGTGTCAGTAGCAGTGTTGAAGCAGAGAGTGATTTATCCAGACTGAAAACCCCATGAAGTCGTGGCATCAGCAAGCCATTCATGACTGAGTCTGACATAAGCCTCACAATGCCAATGACTCCCTCATAAGCCATTCAATAACAATATGTCATCTTGGACTGCCCAATTGATGGAAGAAAAAACAGTCTACAGTAGGTTTTGGTGGAAAATACCTCCAAACCTGAGGAGTCAAAGAAATGCTTTTATTTTGTGAGACGTCTATTGAAGAATATCTTTTGACCACAAAGAGTAGCACACAGAGCATTCTTCAGTAGGTCTTCTTTATGTTTCACATCAGACAGCATGCATTTATAAACACTGTTTGTAAATGAGCTGTCTCTCTCTATCTGTAGTGTTAAAATGTCACAAATTAGTGTGACACACCATCTTGAGTGTGGCTAAAAGGGTTTGGAAAATGGGCCAACTGAGAGAAAATTCTCAAAAAGTCCTGATCCTAAAAACCCATCAGCGTCCAAATGGACTCGGGTGCTGGAGCCCTGTCGCAATTAGCGTCAGGAGAGTGAGTGACACACTGCACCCTGAGCAGTTTTCTAGAGAATTATCACACATCTGAATACATTACGCACTGTGAGCACATAAAAAATGCACAAGCAGCCTCACAAGGCAAGCAGAATGGCTCAGGAATGGCCGAGGCACTTGTGCAGTGAGCGCACTTAAGACAGACAATACATCATTTTCCTGCTGTTTATGATTCTCAGTTTAATTACACAAGGGCATGACAGTGGGACAAAATGATGGAGCGAGCAGGCAAGCGAGCGTGCACCACTACAACTCAACTCTGAAAGCATACAGAGAGAGGGAGGAAGAGAATGAGAGCAAGAAAGAAAGATAGAAAGAAACAGATTAACAAAGAAAAAACAGAGACAGATAGATACAGAGAAAAGTGCAGTGCAGCGTAAATGTGTGTATATGTGATGTGAAGTGTATTAGAGAGCAAGACACACACACACACACACACACACATACACACACACAGTCTGTGTATTAGCAGGTACTTTGCGACTAAATGAGGGGCAGAATAATGAGACAGTGACATAGAACCCACTCGCCTCAGGATGGTGTCTAACAGAATGATTGACATGCAGCCTACTCTCGAACAGCGCTCCTCCTGATCCTCTCCTTCCCTCACATCCTCAGTCCTTATCACACAAACTGCCATGTACCATACGCATGTTCCAGTGTATAACCTCTCCTTCACAGCAAAGGCTTTTCGCATATACTGTAGGCAGCTTGAACTTCAAATAGATGAGCAGAGGCTTTACTCCGTACAGCATTTCTATCGGTATCCCTTGAAAATGTAAGTGGCGGGCAGCATTGAATTATTAAAGTCTTATTCCAGGGACTTATGAGCTGGTCTCTAGAAATCCAGTGATCAACCAGCCAGAGATGTCTTTATTAACCATCTAACACGCAAGAACAAGGGATGTGAATGGATTGTAACATCAAATATTAGACGGTTTCTAAGATTGTATTGTTACATTTGCATTATTTGTTTTCTTATATAAGTTTAAGACTATAAATAAGTGAAAATATTCAAAGGTATTGCAAAAAACTGGCAAACATGAAGTTAGGTTTATCTGTCATTAACAAAGATTTTCCAAGCATGCATTACTATGTTAAAATCTAAGCTTGAAATTGTAGCCCTATCCTATGACTTCACTGAAATGCAAGTGAAATGCAAAACACCAGAAATCCCTGAATTTCAAAAGACCGTATACACAATAAACAAGATAAATAAGACAAAGCCACTAAGACAATAACACTACAAGTAATCTCTTTTGTAATCCCTTAATAGGTCCATGTTTTATTATTACATATGGCCAAAAGGTTTACAACTCCCTGTGCCCTGATCATACTTGAACCTGCAGTGTAAGTGAACGGCAGCCGAACAAGTGCACCATCTGGGCTGGTGAGATTAGACATTTTTAATTGTGCTGCTATCATAAACTGGAGGCTTTATGGAGCCAATTGCCGGATGCCCATACCATATGCTACATGTGAGTCGGGGATAAATAGTTTGCCAATACGCAGAGGGATTAATTTGGGTGTCTCTTTGAAGCCAGAAACATAATTTGAACACCCTTTTTATCTGGATGACCTATGGGGATTCCATTTAAACCATTAGAGCACTTATAAATGTTCTTTTTCCTCGGAAGGCATGCATGGACGGCATAATTCAGGTACGCTGTGGAGGTGCTATTTGTAGCTGGAAGTGTGTAAAGTAGGGAGTTTTGTCTGTGTGTGTGTGTGTGTGTGTGTGTGTGTGAGAGAGAGAGAGAGAGAGTGAGTGTGTGTGTGTGTGTGTGTGTGTGTGTGTGTGTGTGTGTGTGTGTGTGAGAGAGAGAGAGTGTGAGCATGGGTGTGCATGAGTCCCCCCAATCAGTTCAAATTGTCATGAAAACATGAATTCGCCACCTTGAACTGCCAAGGTCTGAGGAATATTATACTGGATGTCTTTTTGTTTCTAGTACTAATGCTAATGTTCAACTGTGGAAAATGGGTTGACCTTCAAAAAATACCTCAGCCACTTAATATAGCAGGGGATGTGCATAATTAGAGCATAAAAATTCAGCAAACTCGAGGGGGGTAGGTAGCAAGAGTGAATCTGGAGAAGCCTGTCATGTGAGGCGGCCCTCAGAAATCATTAAAAACGAGTGTTTAAAGGCAGTCCAGGCACACAGACACTGTAGCCAAACTCAGCATGGCCTCCAAACACACACGCACACACACACACACAAGCAAAAAAAAAAAACAGGCTTACACAAACACATTCACACATACACACACAGTCAACAAAAACATTGTGTGCAAAGGAGAGTGAGCCAACTGTCTAGTAGTCTAACTGCCTAGTGTCTGACACAGTTTTTAAAGGCTACCCTTTGAGTGAATTTGCACTTCAATTCTCTGGACGTGAACCTTTCTCCTAATAACCTTCAGAACATTAAGATGTATGACGCAGAACACAGTAGCCCACTCTTACACGAACAGAGCCAACATGTAGGCTACAGTAATGTGTCAAGTGAAATGCCAAGTTTTACGCACCATAAATGTTCCGAAATATCACACTATAACAATCACTTATTGCTTGAATGTTCACAGCAAACTCATTTGAGAGGTACAATTGAAGCCTGGATAACGGACTATCACTGTAAATACGATAATGTTATGATATAATACACAGATACATTCGTGTCCATCTATCCAGAGTAGCAAGTTGTCTAGTTCCAGTTTTCAAAATTTCACAAAAAGTTCCGGAGAGGTTAGACACGGTTTTCAAATGATTACTCTTCTGTTACCTTATTCTGTGCACTTTCTCTGTCTATCAGTCTTCTCTTGGACTGTAGCCTACTGTACACACGCCCTTTTCACTATCCGTCATGAAAGGGAGAGAAACATGCGCTCACCGTCTAAACCCTTGAAACGAGGATGGCCAAGACATTCTTGATTTCTTCAAACCGGGTCGGTGACCGGTGTCAACAGCGTAGGTCCGGTCCATGTTTTTTGTTTTTAGGTATTTCTCCGTGTCTGAAAATCCTCTCAGTCTCACTCGGTTATTCTTCCGCGCTCCGAGGAGGGGGTGGTGGAGGTGGTGTTGTGGGAGCGCCGCTTGGGTCTGCTGCCTCCACAAATGTTTTGGAGCTTCAACATTTCCACCGTTGCTGTTAAAGCTGCCACTAGCGGCAACCAGACACGCGGCTGGTACTTTCCCGCTCACGGCATCCATCGACCCTGGCTCGTGCTGAGAGGCAGCACAGGTGCCCAAGGTGCAGGAAAAACGGTAGAACTTCACAAAGAGCCAGATACGTGTCCGGTCAATATTAAACCGTTAATACAACTTAAACAAAGCTGTTTTATTGCACATATTAAATGCTTATTCTAAAAAAAAAATGTTGCATAGAGTGACAAGAGTCACTTTTTCCTTCTTTCTTTCTTTTTTAGTCTTCGTGTCCCGAACCAGATTGATCCATATCCTTATCGACAGTCAAATTGTTTTACCTCACTCTTTCAGTCACAGAAACGGCATTGGGCTACTTCTCACATAGCCTCCTTATGAACCAAACAAGTTTAGCCTACTAAACGGCAAACACTTAAATTGTACAATGAGGCAAAGTTCAAAAAGGCCCGTGGGCATCATGTTGTAGTTTCAGGTCCTAGATGCTGCACTCTCCTAGGAGGAAAGCCAACCTATACCACTATCGTTCCCTCCGAACACGCCCACTTTGGTAAGGTGCTGGCGTGACGATTTTCGATTATCCAAAGAGAATGGGTAATGCATAACCTAGGCTACACTCAGATTTCTTTGAAAAGTCTCTCTCTCTCTCTCTCTCTCTCTCTCTCTCTCTCTCTCTCTCTCTCTCACACACACACACACACACACACAGAGAGATCCTGAAGTATATGTTGTCTGTATCACAATAATTAGGAACCAATGAATGGGCTTATCATTAGTAGGCCTTAATCAAAAATGGGGAGTATATGCTGCTCATTGTGCAATTCGTTTTAGAAGATGTCTGAAGCAGGCCATATTTCATGATTCACAGTAAATGCACTGTAGGCTAGACTGCACTGATTAACACACATCATGCAGAGGCTAAACATTCCACAAAATCCACTTAACAGTTCACCTGTAAACTGTTCATAATGTAGCCTGGGCCTCGTCTAATCCACATATCAATCTTCAGTGTCATCTTTAAAAAAAGGGCAGATATTGACTCATTTCTTACAAAAAAACAAACAAACATATTTTCAAGATTAAGAAATCAAAAGCTGTTGCTGTCTGGTTTCAAATCATGTAGAGCCCACAGGCATGTCTGATTCATAGGGATCCTGCCCATTTATGAAAATAGCACAAGGAAAAGAACTGCCTGTGTCCTAAATACTACATTAGCCAAACACTGTCTCTTTTTTGTTTTGCTTTTCATTGCAGTGTTGCTGATCTCCTTCAACTGCGCTAAGACAAGTAGGCTATTACACAGTCGGCTATTTTAGATCATAAGTGCCAGTATGGGCAATCAAGTAATGTGTCTGAAACAGACAGACATGTTCATGACGATTGTTTCCCTAAATGTGTATGAATTATGCAAATAACTTTATATTTTAAAATACAGACTATTTTCCCCCACTCCATCAGTTGGAGTCTCCTGTTTCTCTCTTTTTAAAGGGTAAAAATAGTGCCATAACAGTAAGTATGACTGGTGCGTCCGTAGTTTTAATCTTGACTTATCCTGACTTTTAGGAGGTCGAAAATGTGTGGTATTCGCAAAAGCTGACATTTGAATTATGTCAGTGGAGATAACCATATCACTGTATCCATCATGGTAAGAAGGTAATGATGACAGTTATATCTTTTTCCTGGACAACCTGTCCAGAGTGAAATGACAGCTGCTGCACATCACCACAGACAGATGCTGTTTTTGCATCTCTACTTCTGTCCCGCATCCCTAATTCTTTTCTATAGAGGATAGGCATAGTGTTAGTATTTCACAGTTTTCAGATGCAAGTTTCATGTCTGTGCAAATGTTACAAGACAATTGCAGCAACCCAGGAGTTTTGGCATTCCAAAGAGGGCTGTGATGCAAAATGGCGGACATTTTCAGTGAACAACGCAGACATGTAAGACGTTATTTTCAGTAGGCTAGTTGAAGTGGCCCTGTAGCTGGCTAGAGGCCATTTCTTTGCTGTCTCATCAGCATAGCACACATCTTGGCAGGCTTGACAGCCCTAGAAATTCTCAGAGATAGACTATTTAGAAACCATCTAGTTCTAGTCTCCAGACTTCCAATCAGGACAGAAATCAACGATGACTGAAAGCTGACACCAGATACAGCTCTCTCTGATCCTGAGTGTAAATCAAACTGCCGAGTAGCACATCACAGTGGTGGGCTCAGATAGGAAATGACACCTCCATTACACATGTGTTTGATTGCATCCTCTGGTTGCAGACACCTCTTTGACAGTGTGTGTACTAAGGCCTGCCCGCCAACAGCCACAAATAATAGCTGTGAGTTCACGCCCCATCAAAACTTTCAAGAGCCCTTGGCGTAACATCCCTGGAAAGGCTGATAGTAATGTTCTGTTCCGGTACAAAAACAAAAAAATGCCAGTGAAGCAACTGTTCATTTCAACATGTTCAGAGTGTGCAGGTGAGATCTTGCATGTCATATTTACTCATATTTTGTAGAGGTCATAAATGCCATATAGGCTCATTTTAGATTATACCAGTCACAAAGCCTTCTTGGATATTTTACACGAATAAAAAGAATTATGCTTAACAGCACAAGTGAAATACTGATATATTCCATGTTGTCTCTGGAGTATGCTCCCAGTCGACTGGGGAAGGGAGATGTCACACCCCACGAAGCCCGTGACTGACAGCTGTTTAGTTTCTTGATGGAGGGTGAGCAATGGTGTATGGTGCATTTGCATTTAAAGGAACCATAACCTTGTCAAACTCCAAGAAGACATGTCATTCCTGTTCAGGGTTTGATAGCAGTACCAGTGTTATTAAGTTCTCTGATTCTCTGAATATGTGACTGATGTTTTGGTTTTCAATAAGAGTTATAGCATCCATTTGCCAAACATATGGTATACACAAATGTACTCATCCAGTATGCAAGTATTACTATACATTGTGCCGTCGGCACCATACAAAATCTTACACAATATGAAATAAAAGATCGGGGAGTACCAAATCTATATTTGTCTGTATGCAGTGAAGTCCACAATTACTACAGCTTTAAAGTTGAAAGAGGGGAAGTCTCTCTTTCATCACCCCAATCTGATTCACTCATTGTTTGTGGTCTAACGTAAGATGCTATTAAAGTGTCAGGGGAGCGTATGAGAGTTGAGAACAGACCAGACCTCAGCAGCACTCAGTGACGTAGGCTACAGTCAGATAATGTGTGTAAGAGCTTTTTTTCACAGTTTAACTCCACAAAGAAAGTCAGAATTGACACAAAGAAACTGTCAGAATTAAATGTGGCAAAAAAAAACACACACACACGCAACCACATACACACATACACACATACACACACACACACACCCTCTGGGCTATCTTACCTGCCACTCTCGGCGTTGGTGATGGCAATGAGAGGAGGTGCCCGCAGCGCTAAGCTGGTAGGCCGGGGCTGGGAGGTCTCTGTCTCAGGCTTCCTGTCACAGTAGTACTGCTCCGCTTGCCGGAAGGCCAGAGGCGGGAGCTGCACAGTGCGGCAGGAGAGCCGGCGTACGGTGAAGGGCTCCATGCAAGACACAGGGCACTGCTCTGGGGAGTCCGAGCAGTCTGAGACCTGTCAACGCAAACATACACACACACACATATATAAAAAGACATACATACATGTATGTAGAGATATGTGCAACAGACACACACACACACACACACACATGGAGACATACATACAGTAAGTGTATGCAGATATATGCAACAGACACACACTCACTCATACACACACACACAAGGTCACAAAGTAAGATGGATTAAAAAAACTGTCCCCTGAGTGTCTTTACCTAATAGGTGCAAGAAGGAGTGGAGAGTGTGGGGGAGTGAGAGTCCTTCTAGTCCAGCTGATTAGCTGATTAACAAGCCTTGCCTTTAAGCATCTTGATTCCTCTTGATTAGAGGCTTGAGCAATTGAATTTTATCTCGTTAATTATTAAGACAGATGAGTCCATAATGGGAAAAGGTGTGTAATCATCTCATGAGTATCCAAAAAAACCCTCATCACAAGCTGATGTGAATTTCTCACGGCAAAGACACATTATATCACAACAAGCTTACACAGCTCCATGTGGCAGGGCACAGTGCTGCATTGGCTTTCTATTCATATGCATGCTACGTTGCTGCAGGGGTGCATGTCTGCATCCCCTCTTCGCCAGTTGTTTTCATATCCTGTGTCCTGGCCATCTGTGGCTAATGGTGCTTGCCTGCCCTCTGTCCACCCCTCCAAACCCCGCTCTACCACTCTCCTACCCGAATACATGAATTATGTAGCCACAGTGGATTGCAATTCCCTTGCATGCAGGCAGCATCTTTTTTTTTGTTTGTTTTTTTTACTTCTGTCTGTGAGTCCCTTTTGCTTTGTTTGCGGAACTGGAGCTGACAGTGTCAGTCACTTGGTCTCATTCTGTCAGAATATGATAGCTATGCTATGCTGACCAAAGATTCTTTGCTGCTCTAGAATCTTTGATGGTGACCATGTGTGCCCCTTTGTTTTGTTTTCGAAATTCGCAGATGATTACGAGGAGGGTACACAGTCAGATGCAATGTTTATAGTCCATAAGAAATATTATGCTTTTGAGGTTGGACATTTATGGGGTTCTTTTAACAGAGACCGTAAATTCAGGTGGAAGCTTAATATTGATGAGCAGCTGACAAGGGATTTATAGTGTTTACCTGTCTGCCCAGGGAAATCTGTAGAATGATCATTACTCTGAAAGTTTCAGCTCTCTGGGCTAGCCTGACAAATTGTGTTGGAGCACCTGAATAATGGTACTCATCATTTTGAAATTATGAGCTGTCATTCCAAAAATAATTACCTACGTTATATGCCCAGGGCGGGGTAATGCGATTATAGTATCAGTGCTTCCCATTTCATTCAACATCTCCCATCTCTTTGCATCTCATTTTACTCTATGCAACTCAATGCGTCAGGTTAATCTTTGGCTGTGCTATGTCAGAGATCATTACTATGGATGATCAACACAATGGGTGGATGAGTTGGTGGTTATTTCGCTAAAGCATAAATCAAATGCTGGCACAGACCATGACCGAATTATTACTGCATATATCGTTTTGCTGAACTTAACAGCACCCCACTGCAATTTCTGAGCATTTAGGATGGTGAAAAGGGAAAATTAACCCACATGCTTTTTATTTGGTGCTTGCCATCTTGTTGTCTATTGCTTACATTATTGGGATAAAGAATATGTTTGTTTCATGAATCATATTTGACTTTATTTGCAATTTGCTTTATATCTGAATTGCTGTAAATGTAGAAACACAAGTTAAACAAGTTAATCACGGACACATTCAGTTTACTGTCTAAAAACATTTTATCCATCTAAACAATTATTCATGGTGTAATTATTTGCTTCATAATATTGTATTCATTTTCTTCTGCATTTCTATCTCTATTAATTTCCTGTTAAAAGCCACATCTCAGATACCCCTAAAGGTGCTCCCATTTTAATCACACTTAATTAAAGCCCACTCTCATTAAATCGTACCTCAAACTTTTAAAAGGTAATTTACAGCTGCTCATTTGAGAGTGATCTATTCAATGTAAAAGCTAGAAACAGCTCAGATGACATAAAAAAAAATACAAAGCAAAGGATGAAGGTTGAAGAACATTGTATTTCTTGTCACGTAGTGTTTATATATATATATATATATATATATATATATATATATATATAAATAAAATGGAACTTTATATATATAGCATGGAACTCTTGATGCAGGCTGTGCTTGAGACTATGCAGGTGCACTCTGGGGACACCTGAAGCCATATTGATCTAGAAGGGGGAAGGGACAGCTAAGCTCCTGTGCCTGAAAAATGTAACCAGTCCTTGTTTACCACAAATGTGGTTTCACCAGCAATTCATAACATTGGAGAGGACATCTACACCTAAAGTAACTGTATTTGGTGATATCAATAAAGTATATTAGTTTCTTAGAACAATTTTGCTCCATTCCCCTCAAAGCTACCCTGTCAACATGCCAGAATCATGATAAAATACTGTAGATATGGCTGAGTCATGTTCACTAAATCTCATCTGGAACCATTAAAAAGGTTCTGTAATGGTGGGAAAGCCTGAACGCTTATATCACAGATTAGGATTAGTTGATTACACACTAATTTGATATGGCAATAAACAAATAAATTGTAAGATTTCCATCACAACTAGATATACATTTTTGAACGTCCCAAAATTGTGATAGCAGACATCTAAAATCGATCCTTCAGAAATGCCTGAAGTGAAGCCAGGCATTACTGACACATCAAGCAACAGACATTGACACTGGGATTCAGTTTTATTTATGGGCTATCTTGAGATGACGCTCCCATAAGAACAGAAGCAATGGCTCCTTCAGGCTCTAGTGTACCGACTCGCTACCCTCTGTGACTGGTTTGTCAATCCAAACTTGACATTTGCTAAATACGTAAACATTTTTATTTTGATCAGAGCTAGAGCAATATGGGGGAGGGGGGTTGGGATTCTTATTCAGAGCTTAAAAGTCATGGTCTCATGCATTATTAATGGGATAACAGAAATTAATTGGACAGTTATGGCAAGCAAACTGGAAAGCAGCAAATGCAAACAGGGTGATTCTTTGGTGTGTGTTTTTTTTTTTTTTTTCACCTGACCTTCAAAGAAACTCATTCCCACCTTGAGTATCACCATGCCTCTACTGGTCACGATATTGCCATTTATATGGAAATATCTGGAAAAGGGCTTTGATTAACCAGCTAGGATTTCAAACATTTCAAGAAAACATTCAAGTCCAAAACTTGTGAAGGTACATGATTAATAGTTTTAATTTGTGAGTTGCATATTGAATAAAATATTTGACAAAAGAATGAATCATACTATTTTTTTCCAGTTTACAAGTTACTGTCATCTTTTTTAATTATTAAGAAGAAATAATGGTGTAATGTGATCTTTTTTTATATTGCAACCTTGCCTTTGCAGATTTTGCGCTGGCTCAAATTACAGCTTTTAATTTACTTTAATGCGCTGCTCCCCAATTCCAATCTGCAGCATATTCCATCTGACAGTTTAAGAGGTGCGTTCACTCTTTCTGTTTTAGTGCATCTGTGGATGGTAAGTGAATCTCTCCATGCAAAATTAATCTGGTTTAATCAAGGCCAACCAAGGGTGAAATGAGAACTCCATCCATACAAGAGACATTTCTTTAGATGAGGAAAAGAACAATTGCAACTTTGGTGTCTTCATCAACAAAGAAAACATAGAGACATTTAGGGTAATGGGGAAAACTCATGGGGGAAGTAGCATTCGGCTTCTTCATAAACA
>JAODXP020000019.1:17978376-18170876 GCA_027497455.2 Sardinella longiceps
TAGATGCACCGCATGGCGGTACAAAATATGACCGCCGCTCAGTTTTGCATATTCTCTGCATATATATGATGCTTGTCAACTTGTTTGTATCTCTCTCATGTTATAAATGTGTGTCTGCATGAGTGAGTTTGCTTTTGTGTACAAGTATAAGAGTGTGTGTGTATGTGTGTGTGTGTGTGTGTGTGTGTGTGTACCCGTGCGCATGTGTGCTTGTGTGTACAGTATGTAGTGTGTGTGTGTGTGTGTGTGTGTGTGTGTGTGTGTGTACCCGTGCGCATGTGTGCTTGTGTGTATGTAGTTATATATGAGCACTATGGCAAGCCGTTCAGGAAAAAAACCTTGAATATATTGAATGAAGTCCTGAATATATTGAATGAAACTCCGAATATATTGAATGAAAGAAAACCTTGAATATATTGAATGAAGTCCCGAATATATTGAATGAAACTCCGAATATATTGAATGAAAGAAAACCTTGAATATATGGAATGAAACTCCGAATATATTAAATGAAGTCTCAAATATATTGAGTGAAGTCTCGAATATATTGAATGAAAGTCTGAATATATTGAATGAAACTCTGAATATATTGAATGAAGTCCCGAATATATTGAATGAAAATCTGAATATAATGAATGAAGTCCCAGATGTATTGAATGAAGTCCCGAATATATTGAATGAAACTCCGAATATATTGAATGAAGTCCCGAATATATTGAATGAAACCCCGAATATATTGAATGAAGTCCCGAATTATTGAATTAAACTTGCCTCATCCGAGGTCAGTGCCAGCGGGCATCTTATGTGTGTCACAAGTATGGAAATGCCTTTGACCAGTCAGTACCGCTTGGGTGGAGTGGTTGGCAATGAATAAATGAAGCAATAATATTAAATAAATTACAGTTTTATTAATAATTTCATTGATTGCAGCTGCAAGGTAAAATAGTTTAGTTAAGTCACAGTCAATTAGGCGTGTTTGAGATGTAATAGCCGCCTACAGCCACCTGCAGCCGGCTGCAGCCAAGCGATGCATTGTGGTTAGACGCAGTGTTCGACTTCCGGCTGACTTCACCAAGCTTGTGAATGCGTCACCAAAACACGCCCACAGCACGTCACTCAAAACTCGCGGTATCAAGGCGCCTGCAGCCGAAACCCGCATCTCCTTTTTCTCGGCTGCAAGAGGATGCATCCCACCCCCATGACGTAACTCATTATTCCGATTGGTTTGAAACTCCTAATGACAAATATGACACCAACCACGTTGTACTCACTGAAAATGGGCTTATTTGAATGAGCTGCTGCTAAGCAGTATGTAAGTTTTGCCCAATGAAATAGCCTTATTGCTCTCCAGCATGGCTTGGTTTGCCATCTCAAATAAGCATTTCATACCACATTACTATTTTTAACAAAACACCTTCAAACACAACCCTGTTCCTCTTGCATTGCAACAATAATTTATTAAGCAACATTATATGATTTATTTCGCCAGTTATCACGTTCATTTTAATGATGAAATGAGGGGATTCAAGCTGTTTTCAGTGCAAACAAACTTCCGCGATATCTCCTGACATCACGTCCATGTTCACGTGTTGTTTGGCTACAGCCAGCTGCAGCTGTGTTGTCCACCTTGTCCCCCATGCTTTTCCACTCCCACCGACGTATTTCCGTAGATCTCACTGGCTCCGGCTACAGCCTTTAGCTGTACCGACTCTGAACACGAACAAGCTTAATTATTTTGGCTGAGTAGTAATTAATCCAGCCGCGTTACCACCACCAGTGAACAGCACAGGAAGCGGCGACGATCCCACTGAAGCTAGCTGCTACGCCAACCTTCAGTGGGATCGTCGCCACTTCTAGCTGCTTCAGTGGGATCGTCGCCGCTAGCTAGCGGCTACGCTAACCTTCAGTGGGATCGTCCCTGCTTCAGTGGGATCGTCGCCGCTTCCTGTTCTGTACAGGTGGTAACGCAGCTGGATTACTACTCGGCCAGCTCTGTACTCGGCCAAAATAACTGACTGTGACTTAACTAAACTATTTTACCTTGCAGCTGCAATCAATGAAATTATCAATAAAACTATAATTTATTTAATATTTTTGCCTCATTTACTCATTCACTCCACCCAAGCGGTACTGCCTGGTCATGGGCATTTCCATAGATACAGACGGCAAGTCCGGGCACGCCCATAAAATCAGCACCTCGTGTCCCCCATGTGGGGGAAAACAAACCCTAAATTAGTGAAGGAGTCAATGGCATGCTAAGCTACAAGTTACACTGAGCACAAACTACAAGGAGCCAGACACATTTTTGAGGGCAATGCCTGAAGGTAGTAATGATGGTCCGATGGTCCGATGTGAATTCTGAACTTCACACCCCTCCAAACGCGATACTGATGACAATCTAGATGATGTTTGTTAGCTTCATTAGCTTGCTAACTAGCCAACTTCATTGATCACCACAGTAAATGTAGCTAACTTTAGCTTGCTTAACTGAGCTAATCAGACTTGTGATTGAAAGTTGCTTTACTTTTGACAGGAGCAGAGACGGCTCATGACATTTCTGTTAGTGTAACTGCAATAAACAAATGATGGAAAAATTATTTTAGTCTAAACACAAGTAGGCAAACAGGTCATGATTAGACAAAACATCTAATATGGACTTTGTTCAATTTTACTTAGCAATCTTTTATTGTTAAGCAACTTTGTCTACCTTGTCCATTCACCATAATGTTAAATTGGCCTCTGTTATCCCCCACGCTGACTCCACCCTCTGTATCTATACTGGTGACACACATAAGATGGCCGCCGGCACTGACCTCAGATGAGGAAAGTTTCATTCAATATATTCGGTACTTCATTCAATATATTCGGGGTTTTATGCAATATATTCGGGACTTCATTCAATATATTCGGAGTTTCATTCAATATATTCGGGACTTCATTCAATATATTCGGAGTTTCATTCAATATATTCGGGACTTCATTCAATATATTCAAGGTTTTCTTTCATTCAATATATTCGGAGTTTCATTCAATATATTCAAGGTTTTTTTTCCTGAACGGCTTGCCATAGAGCACATATGATGTAGGCTAAAAGATCTTTTGAATTTGGTAACCCAGTGACCATTGACTTAATAGCACCATCTACAGGCCAATCGTTGTACTGTCATTAAATGTACATATAAATTCATTTATTTTATAGCCCCCCATGGATGAAATTCCACAAAACTTGACATATTCCCACAAGATGTCAGGTTCATCATACACATTAAATTTGGTGCAGTTTAGAACATCTGATGTAAAGATAGGGGCAATTAAAGCAGTATAATATTGCATTTTAATTTTTTACCATGGGGGTGCAAATCACAAATGACTGGTTATAAGCTAAGTTGATGTGGGCTCTTGAGACCAACATTCCATAAAAATTTCATCATCCTCAGTGTCACGGATCAGGTAGTTTTTTGGGAAAAACTGCATTTTTGGGGTTTCACGGGGGGGCCACGCAAAGATGGAGTGGCCCCCGGGGACCAAACAAAATTTTTCCGTAAAAGTCTACAGGGGCTACATGCCCACCAAGTTTCATGTGCCCCGGTGTTACGGTGTCCCGGGAATCGTTGACCAAATATTCAGGAAGTAGATGACGGGAGAAAAAAAAAAAAAAAAAAAAAAACTTTGACAATCATTATATGACCGCTACGCTTGCTACGCAGCGGCGGTCATAATTACCCCCCACCCCCCATCAAAGGCTCTCCGTTTCTGGAGAGCACCCTAATCTGATTACCTTGGTAAAATATGCAACTGGTCAGTCCAGTGCATAAATAAATTACTAGAAAAAAAAGAAGATTTTATTGTATTTCTTTTTACTCTGAGTTCGTGTGAAATAAGCAGCTTTACCGGTATCCCTTTTGCCTTGACAGAGTGGCAGTGTTATTTGGAAATTTTAAACAAACAAAACACGCAAGCGTGTCCTCCAAACACCTCCCACCCTGATATGTCTGGTGTTTATACAAACATCTTTCATGAACTCCAATCCCTGCTGCTCACTAATTGAAGAGTGGTGTGTGTTTGGGGAAACTGGTGTCTGCGCCATGTCTATTCCATAATTAGATTCAGACAGAGACTGTTGCATCCATACCCTGTATCCATGGTAATGCTGATTGCGTAAGTCATGATTATTCATTGTGTTCATTGCTTATTAAGAGTTCCCATGTCAGCTCTTAGACCTGACTGTCCCACACAGCATTCTGCTAGGAGCCTGTGGCAAAGCAACACCTGTCCTCTCTTGGTTTCACCCTACACACCTAAGGCAGCTCCTCAAACAAGGTTATGGGAATATACAGTATAAACACACACCACCCAAGCACAGACAGATGCATTGGTACATGAAGGCAGGCACACACACACACACACACACACACACACACACACACACACACACACACACACACACACAAATGGTGATATGAACACGCAGTGTGAACTGAGGCACAATATGATTATTTGTATTTTCTTTAACAGAAGGCTTTCAAATGAAATAATTTCTTTTAACTGATTTATGAAGTAACATTCTCATCTGGTGACATTTATAAGGTACATACCACTATAAAACATGTGTTTCTACTACTGACCTAACTTCAACTTGGTATTATACACACATACAGCATACAAACAGACCTTTGCGCTTGTGTCACTTTGAGATAATGTTTTAACTTATTAGCACACAGAGAATTTGAACACCATGAAACAATGATGACTGTCTTTCAGAAGGTGCTTGTTTAGCCTGGTGCACCAAACACTTTTTCACTTTGTGCAAAGCGTCTGGAATGCCTCAATTGGTACCATATACGTTTTCTTCCTCGGGCAGATATGGGAAGATGTGAACGTATAATACTGGGCATAACAGAGCCCACTGTTTGCTGATTGCTGACTGTTTGCCTGCCAAAAATGTGTCTAAGGAAACATAAGCAAATGAAGAGATCCCTGGGTCAATTCCTTCAAAAAAGGAAATGAAAATAGTTAAGGTTGTAGCCTACCTAATTACTCTAAGTCTAAGGGAGGTCCCAGTGGACACAGTATTGGCTATTTCACCTGATTAATTATGCAATTAACATCCCTCTCTGACTTGAGACTGTATAATTGTTTGCCTGGAAAATTGCATTATAGACCACTTCTGCAGTACTCGATAAATGCACAAAGGTCAGGCGTGGTAATTAAACTCCAAACCTAGCTTTCTCTGATGGGCCTTTTGTTTTTACTTGTTTTTGCTTTTTCTAAACTTACTTGAATACATTCAATAAGCACTATGTCAGTAATGATGTGTGCTGTTGAAGGCTTTGTTATCAACACTGTGGCTAAGGATACAAGGAAGTTTATTTGTCTCATGCATGTAGTTACTGGGTGTAAGACGTGTAAATAATTACATAAATATGTAATTAGATCTAATTATGTTTCAGGGAATTGGAGAGAAAAAAAGAGAAAGAAGAAAGTACGAGGAATAATGTAAACACAGCACATTGTCAACTTTAAGTTTCTCTTGAGCACTGAGATTATGTCTGGCGTGTGTGTGTGTGTGTGTGGGGGGGGGGGGTAGGAAGAGGTGGTAGGAAGAGGCGGTATAAAGTGGCGGTGGCAGTGGCAGTAGGAGAGGAATTGCTAGGGGCTGCATAGAGATGGGTGGGTGGAATGGGGTGCACCAACAAGGAGCACCTAAAAGCAACAGGGACAAGGAAAAACTCACACAAGGAAGGAACCTTGGGCAAATTCATGGCACAAGGGGTTAACCCAGCTGCCAGGGGTCATAATATTAGTGGTGGTGGCGATTGGTGGGGGTGTCAGGGGAGATGGCAGATAGCAGGGCAGTCCTAGTGTTGAATCTTAGCATTGGTAGATGGTGGAGAGATTTAAAAGGGTCCATGGCATGAGGAAGATGTAGAAAATTCTGAAAGTCAGGTGCATGTGTGTGGGAGTGGGGATCTAGAAAAGTATAATGTAGGTCTATAACAGGTCTGTAAGTTGTTGGAAAGTATCCTTTGACAAATAGTGGAAATGGAAAAAAATATTGAATCAGGGCTTGACTGACAGCCTGTACTTTTGCACTGCATTCACAACATCTGTCTCTGTTTGCTGATTGGCCAGAGGGGAATGACTCCTGAGAAATTGAGCTCAATGGGAAAAATCCTAGACGGAGCACTGAAGGAAGATGATATATATGCTGTTTTATGTATATATATATACACAAGTCATTTTTCTTTGTTGCACCAACACAAAATTTGTGAGTTCCCCCTGCCACATCCCACTTTAACCACTGGACACAAAGAATATATATTTCCAAGTTATAAATTAGATGCAATTATGTTTGAGGGAATTGGAGAGAAAAAAGAGAAAGAGGAAAGTATGATGAAGAACGTAAATACAGTGTCAGCTTTAAGTTTTGTGCAGCCTTGAGTAGTTTCCTGACAGTCTTATACAAGTTATGATCTAAATTCCATTAAACAAGTGACAGTCAACCAGCTACAGCTACCTTATCATTCCCTTAGAGCAGAGAGGGTCAATATGAGAGATCTTTGCATAGAGTGTGTGACAGTTGACACATGTTTGCACTGCTCTTGCATGGTACCTGCATGCCCAGCTCCACAATGAAGCATTTACATTCTACAATAGATAAGGCAGAATAAACAAGGATGTGAAATTCACTCACACTCTCTGTCTGGCTCTCTCCAGCACTGGCATCCTTTTGCATTGTGTGGCCAAGCAATCTGCCAGAGGGACTTCAACCACAGGCAGCAGAACTTTATTTTCTCTCTGTAAGTAACAGTAAAGACAAAAAAAGAGAGCATGACTTTCTAGCAAGTGCATAAATATGTGTGTGTGTGTGTGTGTGTGTGTGTGTGTGTGTGTGTGTGTGTGTGTGTGTGTGTTGTGTGTGTGTGTGTGTATCTTTGTATGCTGTGCATATGTATTTGAGTTTCTGAAAGTGACACAGTCATGTCAACGTCCAAAGAAATCAGCATGACAAAGACTGTTGCCTCCAGAATGCACAGCCCTTTGTATTAACATCTCATAATGCTTTGTTGAAGATCCATCCTCTCAAGATCAATGTATTGCTCTCACTCTCATTGGCCAAGAATGAGCCTGTCACCTCTCATCCGTCAAGGACACACTTCAAATGGGATATTGTCTGCACACTGAGCACCCTCCATCACTTCTGTCCTCTTGTTTGGCAATTGTGGTCGAGAGAGCTGCAATGGTCCATTCATCCAATTGTAAGTGCCACTTCGGCCAGATGTCAGTATCGATTATACTCCAGGCTACGCCAACTGTGCTTCAAGAACCCTGTCAGTTCATTAGCTCTGTCCAATCTTGATTGGAACCTGACATTCAACAGGCCAATCAAGAAATTGGGTGAGAGAGGAAGGCTGATAGTGTGGACGATTTCTTTTAATACCCCTTAAAGACATTACATGAGGCACACTACAGATGGGGTCTACTGTTAGCATTAGATTAACTTCTTCTCCATGCTTCTCTGAGACGGGCGTCACGGTGTCTCTCGCTCCTCATCTTTATTTGTGTCAGGCTGAAACATTGCTTCGCGCCATTATGGAGCACACCATCTGGGAATTGACAGTAGGGTTATCCATCACAGTCGCACAGGCCCACTTAAAGCCACAGAATAGGAAGCTAAAAGGCCTCCAGGACCAAAAGTCTCAATCTGAATATGAAAACGCTGCAAATTGCTTTCGAGTAAGTGGGGAGGGGAAACAGAGAGTAGGCTAAGCTGGAGAATGTTGAATCTGCTACATTTCTAAACAAGACCCTTGAGTTAGACAATCACCACAGAAAATGTTATTGAGTAAACTGCCGTTGGTGCTTTGTCTTCGGTTTAGGCAACCCAGTGGACTCCTAGGTCCAACGATAAATCAAATATTCATACACTGGATGACTGTCACTCTGACAGATAATCAAATCTGATGTTGACTCCCTGGCCCTTGATGTATAGCTGCACAGGGATGCTTAGGTTACCTCTCAGCTCCCCAAAGCCGATGCCAATGTCAAAACAGTTCAGATTTATCACGTGGAGTATGTGATGATACAAGCAAACATGCCACAACAAACCCATCTATTGATAAAAAATGACATTATTTGTCTAACTTATTCACACACAAGTGAGGCAGAGAGAGAGAGAACACTAAGATATTGCAAGTGGATCCCACATTTTGCTGTGTTTTTATTTGATTTTGGTATAGGGATTATTTATTAGTTTGAAATTGTTTGAAAATACTGCTTGGTGCTATTGGCTATGTTGTTTTTAGGGGGGAAAAAGAAAAACATAAATTATGAATATTGTGGTACCCAGCAAAAAGTGGTGTGGCTTCGACTTTGATTGACTTTGGAATAACTTTTATGCTGTCATTGCTATTTATTTATGTTCTCCATCTGCTTTACGTGGTCTGAATTATTCATGAGCAGTTTGATGGTGTTCAGGCTTAGACTACAATGTCAAATTCAATATCAAAATGATAGTGGAATGCTTTGTTGCAAGCAGGTTAATTCTCTATGGGAGATATTAGCACAAGGTATGGATTTTGTTAAGATTGGTGGTAGAAAAGAAATTTCAGGCAGATGATGAAAGATGTCATAATCACATACTTGGTAGTGTAGTCAAATGGGCTCTGAAGTTTATCTTTAGAGGATGTGTCCCCTTTGAAATGCTAATACTTCACCTTGGCATATCTAGACTTGAGAGCAAATGAATCAAAACAAAGGCTGTGATGGGCTTTGCTAAAACGGGATCAGAAACGCGAAATATTATGGTATGTCAGAATCCATACTATGCTGATTGCATCAGCATACCAACATATTCACTGATTGATGTTGTTGAACTAAAGCTATTAGAACTAGCTAAAACTATCAGAAAAGAGGTTAGTACAATAAAGGTACCAAACTTGTGGTAAAAGGTTGTTGCACCGAGAATTTCTATGGATACCTCCTTTTTAAAGGCTCCCTATGAATTAGCAATTCCTTTGCTGTTAAGTTTGTGTCAGATTTGTACTCACTTTTTTGTACAGTGCTTCCCTAAAGCTCCATTACACTTAGCATTTTCCCTGTCTCTGCCCAGATGCGCTAGTTGGAGTTGAAACTGCCACAAATCGATCCCTAAAGTGCTAACTTCACAAGGACTCTTAACCTGTTAATTTGAGGTAGGCCTAAATTTAAGCTAAACTAGTTGCATATGACCTGTTTAACATTATAAATTTGCTGGAATAATTTGGGTTGAGTGACCTTGACTCTACACTGTGATCATGTGGTCCATTCTAAACACAGGTGTAAACAGTCATCAAAATGCATTGCAATCTGATCAATGTAGCCATATGATGCATGCAACAGTAGCCCTACCTTATGAAGTCTAGTCCAAGATAAACAGAGGACTAATGCTGGAACTATTTTGGGGGTATGAAAGCTGATAAAAACTTTGAGGTGAAAATGCCCAAAAATGACCAAGAAAAAGGTGACACAATTTGAAGATACAGCTGCAATGATATCCCAAAAGTGCCTAAGCACTGTGTTGGCCAGATTTCCACCAAAGTTAGCATAAAATTCAACTGATCAACTGATTCAAATGATTTGAATTGACCAGCAGTAACTGTCACTGTGCATTGTGGAAACAAACAGGTTGGTGAACACTTCTGATCTGTAAAGTAAACAATTACTACTGTGTGATAGACCTTACTTAAAAATCTGACCTTAAGATGGTAAGTGTTATGAAAGTATTGCTGAATTTCAAAAAGTTTTCTGTGGTAAATTGCAGCACCACGTTCATGTCTTACAAATCAGCAAACGTATAGGGGGTGCACAGTGCAATCACTTAAGCCTTGCTCAAATATGCTCCAAGCAGTGGATTGCAGTTCCCTATAACAGACGATTTCTGATCTGCAGGACACTGCCAAAATAGTTTTTGTTTAAATCTCATATCAGATAGTCAACATGGCTCACTGACTCATTATTGTGGCACTAAATCATAACCAAAGTAATATTTGCTGTGTACTTTCGATGTAATTATGGGCTAAGTGTAGGCTACAAGTAGAGCATAATTTTGTTCTTGGATATGAAAGGCTAGGCTACTATTTTCATAAAAGTGGCATTATTATATTGTGGTGGAATGTTTTCTATTTTCGGAGCAATCGTTTTATTAGCATCTGTGGCAAATAATACACTGTGGAAGTTTAATAGACTGTGACAATACATGCCCCTTTAAACGAGGGCCAAACAACACCATTTCAATCCAATTTATTTTATATCCATAGCCAGGAATGAAAAACATCATTCTTTCATTAAGAAGATCTTTCATATCGACAGGGATGACTGACCAAATTATTGTTGCTCTAGTCCAGTGCCGGTATTTGTCATTAACCATATGGACAACATAATTTGAGGGCGGTTTGTACTTGAAATTAAATGGGATTGTAAATGTGTGTGTGTGTGTGTGTGTGTGTGTGTGTGTGTGTGTGTGTGTGTGTGTGTGTGTGTGTGTGTGTGTGTGTGTGTGTGTGTGTGTGTGTGTGTGTGTGTAAAATAGCCTTGAGTGTTTACATCCTTGCTGTTCACTAATGTAACAGCTCCTCCTTGTGGTGGTCTCCATAAAAGTGAAAGACACTACTACTTCCTGTGCTGAATTGTTGTTTTGTTTTGTTTTGTTTTGTTTTTTTGATAATTTTTTTGTCCACCTTTGCAGTTAATCTGTCTTCTTCTTCTTCTACAAACTTCCTAGAAAAGTGGAGCACAAGCTGCGCAAGGTAGAGAAGGCGGAATGGAAACGAGGGACTCGATGAAGGAGAGTCTCAGTACGGTAATGCATCTGAGGTGAATGAGGAGCTATCGGTCCTGCTGCTGGTGCTGCAGCAAAGGACCTGCCATACGAGTGGAGCCCCAGAGGCAGCTGCTCAGGGTAGATGGGTCACATAGGCAGGCAAGCCAGCCAGCCCAGCCAGCCCCCCAGCAGACACATCAATTGCAGCAGCTCTCAAGGGAGCTCAGATGACAGGCCGAAATAGAATCTGAGGGAACTGAGCCCCACGCGCACACACACACACACACACACACACACACACACACACACACACACACACACACACACACACACACGCAAACAACAACAAAAAAACAAGCAAACAATCAAGTCTACTTGATGCATCCAGTAAACAGTGAGTCACACACAAACACACAGGCTAGATGTGCAAGCGGGGGTGGTTGATTGGAGGCAGAGTGAAGAATTGCTATTTCAACTCCATTGCTCAAAGACCAAGAAGATGTTAAATACTTCATTATTGTAATTAATGTCTCATGGTGGAGCTGCCACAAGTGAGAGATGGCAAATATTCATATAAGACGTCAAATTATGAGATGTATTTAGTTTGTGTGGCCCGTGCACTTTTGTTGTTGTTGTGTCTGTGATAATTATTTCATTTTGACTCTTCATTAAATTAGCTTAGTCTTAATTTCCCATGCAGAAATTTTGATACAAAGTAACTTTAACGTTCAAATTCCATGCAAACTAAATAGAGGACCCAAACATGACAGCCTTTCTGGTTATCAGAAAACTGGGAACCGATATCCAATAAATCTTCTGTTTAAACCTTTTTAATCAGTCTATGTTTATGGAAGTATAAATGAATTACTAAGAAAATAATGTATGATGGCACAAGAGCACGAGTAAAGGATAGCTGGAAAGGCCACTGGCCTCTGAAATATTAACATTAATCTGATTTGTTTAGTGTATTTGGCCTACACAAAAATATCTTACAAAGTATGTAAGGCAGGAAGAAGGAAAGAGATACGATTGTTTATACAACGTCACCAAAACATGGAAAATGGACAAAGTCTAAATTGTTTATGGAAACTTTCTATGTAAAGCATCTCATCCAGTCATCCTTTTCACACAAATACTGTTTGGATTAAGCTAAAAACACAATAGGGTCCTAGGCTACTACTGGAAAATAACAGTATCGTACACATGAGAGTAAACTGAAGCCAGCCCTAACCCTTGCCTTGTCTTATTTTAAAAGTATAAACATTCAAACAAACAATGCAATGGCAACATTTAAAATGTTTGTATTGAATTAAGAGTAAGGACAGCAAAAAAAGAGAAGGCCCTCTTTTTTTTTAGTCCTCCAGTTTCTTTTTCCACTATCAGTACACAGATCTTTGCTTTGTACCCTTCAGGGTGCACTTTTGTTTGTTGGTCTCATCTGGACTGCTCTGTGTTGAATTTGCTCAGTCATAATGGCTTTGATGTCAAGATCTTCTCAGTGTGTCTTGCCAGCTGCTTGTGCAGTCAGTCTCCCTGCGCAACTCATTAAGTGTCAGGGAACGAGTTTGGGAAAACGGACTCGGCATAGCATGTCCCTTTGCAGAGGCCCAGGGGAGGGAGGGCTTCTCAGCCTCTCTGGTCACTATAGCTCCCCTTTCAACTCTGAGTGGATCTTTGCTTTGATGAAACTTTCATTGTGTCAGGTCAAGGGTCAACAGACTTTTCCAAAGTATTTTTTGTCGACCCCTGTTTGCGGACATCGTTTTGATGATGATCCAATTAGACCTTGACAGTCAAACAGACATAATTAAATTGGTTTCTAATTAAGCGTACATGTATGCAATGACTGACAGTATAAGTCTGTCATATTATCATGTGCTGTATTCATCAGTCATTTTGTGGGCTATTAAGATTTGGCAGAATGATTAATAATGTGGTTTGTCATGCAGCGACACTATATTTGCAATGGATTAGATGAAAATGACTGAAAGTTATGAATGAATTATGAATTATGATGAGACACGAATGATAAATACATAGCCAAAAGTATTGTAATCATTCCCCTGCTCTGTAAATCTGGTGTGACACAGCAAAACAGTTGGAACTGTCCCATAATACAACAATCTCCAAATACAGAACCAGGTCTCAGTTAGTCTAGTGTAAGCTTGTGAAACTATGAGAGAATGGAATTGTTCCATTTCAGTCGATGAGACGCATTTAGATTTAAGCTCTTACGCTAAAGGTCAAAACTACAAAACACACTGTATGAGATTCATCATCATATGCCATCAGACTGTGAGTCGGGTCTGGTATTAAAACATGGATCTGTACAAGGCTAGGTCAGGGATAGATCGACAAAGTATGAGATAACATGGCCATCAGGGACAGGGCTATGGGAGAGAATGTGAACAGTAGAAAGCTTGTATAGATGGAGAACTACAGGAAAGGTTAATAGGCTATTATATTAGAATTACAAGGTTAGCATTAGGGCTAAGATAAGGTTTTAGACTACTGGGCTAAACCAGGAAAGGATACATTTTTGAAGAAGTAGGCTGTGTTGTTTTTATGTCCTTGGAAGTAATACAACAATAATGGCTATAAAGCTAATTAATGTTCCCCTAGAATAACTGCTGCCCTACAGTAAAATCAATACAGAACTCACCCTTTTTTATATTTCTGTAGGCCTATTTAATAATGGTAAAAAAAACTAGAAACTAGGTCTGTAGGACTGCAGTATTTTACAATTCCTCACCAGTAATATATCAACATAGACCTCAGTTTTAATGGGCAGTGCAGGAGCATAACTCATGGAGTGTGTGGCTTAATTTAGAATATTCCTCTGGAATGTCAGCTTTGGGACCTCTTTAATTAAGTGTCATTTGTGTATGCCCAGAGCGAGGCACGCACTTAATAATAATTATATAATGACGGGAAAATGAAACATCCATCAACTAGTGAGTAAGACATGGCATTTGGTGGATTTGACATAAGCATGAGAAACAGTAACAATTACATTTCTCTAATAACCAATATTTTCAATTCATCATGAAGTATTAGTATGTTTATGTACCAGTGTGATCACTGTTCTTCTTCTAAGGTCAGATAACCTCTTGTTAAAAGAAAGTTGACTGTTAAGACTGCCTCCCATTATATATGACTGATCATGCAAATCTATCTAAATTAATAGCATATGTATATTGAGCCCTGAACTGATGAACATAATATTCATGCAGATACATTTTTTTGAACTGATGAACATAATATTCATACAAATACTTTTTTTAAAATATATCTTTTTACAGTTGTGTTCAAAGATTTTAGTTTGGGGCATCTGTACTATTTTCTCCCTGGAGATGTAGTTGATCTCTGATATGGATTGCTCCCCTGAAGTTTTTCTGTTTAGTGGAATTACAGTATATCTTTAGCTCTATTTGTTTCATTGTCTTCAGTTGTCCACACATTTGTGCTCTTATCTCCTCCTGTTTCACCTGACTCTTTCCAAAAGTGCCTGATGTAGTTTGCCTTTCTGGTTAAACAGCTGGAAATATGTCCATCATAGTCTAGTGTTGAATCTGTTCTTCGTCCATTACACAAGTCTACAACTGCCAGATGCATTCATTGTGTAGCAGATCTCTAAGATGTGCTTTGCAGCCTAGATGTAGTCCAGTCTATTAATCATAAACTTTTAACAGAACATTTTAGGCAAATTAGCTACAGTATATGCTGAATGAAATCATTGTGCCTGGGTTGCACGATGCACAGCGAGAATATGAACCTAAACCTCGCTGACAGCCTACTAGTTGTCTTTCATTGAAGGTCTAACTAAAATATGAATTTAATGTGCATGTTCAAGTCTGTAGGCAGTTGCTGTACCTGCTCAACAAACCTCTAAATGGCAGACTATTTTGGAGAAAAAAAAATGTGCTATGCGCGATTAATGCTCACAGGCAGTGGCATGGAAAGTTCATGACTGAATGAGTCAGCATAGACAGAGCCAGTGGCAAGCCTCGGTCCAACTCAATGTCAGTCTAAAACCCTGCAGATCTCTTGACCAACATGCTAGCCTCTCTGTCAGATAGACCTTAACCTGTCTGTCCATGTGTGTGTCTGTGTGTGTGTGTGTGTGTGTGTGTGTGTGTGTGTGTGTGTGTGTGTGTGTGTGTGTGAGAGAGAGAGAGAGAGAGAGAGAAAGGGGGTGGGGGTAGCGGAGAGGGGCAAGTGAAAAGGCTTATTGACCTCTAGGAGGTCTTTAGTGCCACAACAACTCTTCTCTCAGACCTGTCAGTCTTCTCTACAGTCACTTCAAGACAGAGAGGGTGTGGACAAGGAGGTTGACAGAGGAAGAGTGACAGGTGACAGGAGACAGGAGAGAAGTGAAAATGTGAAGAGGGGGTCCACACTAACACACAGTGAGGTGCACGCTACCAGGGTCCTCCTGAAATGCCACACACAACATTGATGCCCTGAGGGCATCTTCACAGCACATTTACATGTGTGAAATATCAGCACTGCAGACACTTTGACCTCCCTCTCGCCTTGATCGCTTGCCTGCTTGCTTGCTTGCTTGCTTGCTGCTGCTGCTGCTCTTGCTAGTACTGCTAGCCCTGCCTGTGCTGTTGTTGCTGCTGCAGGCTCACGGCATGAGCACGTGCCTGTAGGTCGCATACAACGTTTGGTTGCCAAGGCTACGCAAAACAATGTTCGCCCTGTGTCTTTATCAGCTATTACAGGGTAATTTCAGAGCGCTGCCACATAACTGCTCTGTGTAATTTGCATGTCAGAGGACGGTGACATACAATGTTCTTTATGCTTCCTGGGAGTACAGATAGTCAGGACAGGTGACCAGCTAAACAAATCAGGAGGGTTTTTTGGAAGATGGAAGGAGTGCTTGTTTAAAAGAAAGTTTTGTTGAGCTCTCCAGATAATAATTCCACAGAGCTCTCTATCTGCCTCTATCAAGCTGTATTTACCCTATAATCTGTCGTCACTCGATCTGTACCATAATTGCATGTGTGGTTCCTCTCGTCTTTGCGAGCTGTTCCTTCTAAAAGCAGGAAGCTTTGAACATGGCTTTGTTAATGAGGGAAACTCTGACACATGGAAGGAAAACATGAAAACAGACCCAGGTTTTTCCTACAACCCCCAATGTTTGCGTGTGCAGGGCACTGTTGTACCACGAGCAAACTGCGAGCTTTCAAAACACATCAGCAAAAGTCACTGTGTACTTCACAGTCTGTCTACAGAGTTACTACTCAAAGCATTTGACACTGCACGTGAAATATTGCTCAACTTTGTTTTTTGCACAGACAAAGCACATTGTAAGTGTTGCTGCAGCTTGACAGTATTGCCAAACAATCTATTAATAGTGTGATGCACATGGTGTTGTTACTGCCAAGAAATGTCCGAGTCTTTTTAGTCGAGAATGATTTGAACTGATTCCCATAAAACACTCTCTTGTGACAAGTTTGCAAAGGAGAGTGATGACAGCAGAGAAAGTCACCTTGTTAGCCTTCTACACCCTCCTGTCCTAACACACACACACACACACACACGCTGTCTGTTCACCTTTATACAGTACACAAGTCACTGACAACAACAGACTCCCACTCAAGGGCTAACTGTCCTTTCCTGTTATTTCCGAAACATTAACTTCCCCTGCAAGAGAGGACATTCTGACAGAAAGCTATTACACCAAGCAAGGGGTGTCAAAGACCAGGACAGAAACACAACAGAAGAACAAAAAGAAGAAGAAGAAAACAACGGAGAAGGGGGAATAAAGGCCAAATAGGAACTTACTCTTCTCCTCGGAGAGGGAGAGCCACAGTGGAGATTCACCCGTGGCACTGGCTGCACTGTCACTCTGATATCTCCTCCCCACACACTCACACACACACACATACACACACACGCAAGCAGGCAAGCACACACACACACACAGACACACACGCACACTATCCAATTTGAAAAAAAAATGAAAAAAATAAATGAATACCCTTAAAAAAAGCAAACAGGAAGGACTGTGGCCTCTGTGCTTCCTGTGCCAGTGAGACTCACGCTGATGCTCTCTGGCTTAAAGGATGGAACTACAACAGAGTTCCCAGTCTGCTTCAGCCAATCACAGCGTCTGCCCTTCCTCTCCCCCCTCCTCCCCCTCAAAGTTTCCCAGCCTGTGGTGGTGGCTTCAGTGACGGAGGAAGCTCTCGCTGCAGCAGCAGTAGCAACAGCAGCAGCCGTAGTAGGGACACGGCACACAAGCAGTAGTCACCTTCCTTAGCTTATAGGTTGCTTGACTGTCAAAACCGTTTTGAATGTCATCCATCTGCGCAGTGAAAAGTGGTAGATGACCCAACTGTATAGTAGATGACGTGCTTAGCCTTAGCAGCTGAGATCAGAATGATGAACTTTAAAGTATTTGACATCGAAACATTGCTGAGACTATTTTCTCCATCTGACCCCCCCTCCCTCCCTTCCTCTCTCAAACACACACACACACACACACACACACACACACACACACACACACACACACACACACACGTGCAGAGCACCACCAATTAATTCAAGTGTGAGCTTATTGCAGGCAACAAAAACAAACCATGGAACACTGAAACAGCTGAGGTGGAATGGCTTAGTTGTGGAGCCTTGGAAAAGCAATGAGGATGAAAAGGGACCCTGGATGTGCACACGCCCCAGGGGGAGAGACCCTGGTCATGCAGACTTCCTGTCACTCACACGTCGGTCATGTGTGATGCTCTGCTTCTGTGACTCACCGGTGATCCTCAAAGAAACAAATGATGCAGCATGCACAGGTGCCTCAGACCACATTATTAGTCATGATAGATGCAGCAATGACTGAGGAAAAAAAGAAAAAACAAGAAAAAATAAATATGTTTAATTTTAGTAGCATTACACTGTGGCCTAGGAGGTTTTATTAGCATTGCAATGCGATGCATTACAAATCAAGCGTGATGACAGTCTGGAAAAAAGCACAGAAAACAAATGGTAATGGTAAATCAAATATTTGCTTTACACAGGTATTTTCATGGAATTACATTTACATGGAAAACATTATGCTATTCTTATAAAAAAAGAACTGTGAATTTGTTCATGTTCACATTTTGATGTAAACAGCGATCACAATAATAGCCACATCAACCACCATCCAGCGAATAAATTACATCCACTGTTTGATGACTTAAAAAGATGTAGACTCAGACTAACTTGCTTCTGCATCTACAGTAGGATCTGAAATACATGCTTAAAATATCACAGGCTCCACTGGAAATATGATTTTTGGAGGATCTCTGATGTACGTACTGTGTGAATCACTATTTTCTGAACATTTGTTTATGTACACGAAAGATTACTGATTCCATTTCAATAAATATATTTGGTACCCACTGTTCATTCACCATGCACCTGCAGACACATGGCCCCACCTCCATCACCACTCGCTGCTGAAGTAAACTGCCGTGAAAAACATGATATAATTCACACCGTCTACAAAGTACATCTGAGTAAGACGACCACCACTGAACTGAATATACTCCAACAGTGTTTTGCATATCGCCTGCTGTGCATGTCCTTGTATAATGTCAAGGACTCTGTGCACATCTGTCTGTTCTTTTTGTATGGCTAGTGGTAGTAATAGCACATTTAAGTGGAGGAAATATCATTATCTCGTATTATAACCTTGGCCTAGTTGACTGGCTTGCAAGAGCTTGCCAAATAAAACAAATATCAACATAGATTATGATGTAAAACTATAATTTGTACAGTTTTCTATCACCCATTTGCAGGAAGGAAGGAAGCACCCTAGTTTAGTTTAGGTGCACCTGCTTGCTGCAGTGCTGAAGTCTCACCCTGTGCACATCTGCTGTTCATTCTTTATACCTTATGGGAGTCCATACGATATGTTTGCAAAAAAAATATCCAGAGACCTGCCTTTACAGCCACAGGAACTTCAATGTCATCCTACTCTAAATCTATATAAAAGTGATAGTTTGGTGTCATTCAAACATACAGTAGCCAGGGGTGAAAGTAAACCTATACGCACCTATAGGTATAAGATTGACAGGTGGTACGTAGTAGTGATAAGAGAAGAGGGTTTCTGCCAACCAAACACCCATATAAAAAGGTCACAAGCACCGATTAAGTAAAAACACATCTACTGTACCAACGATTTGGCATCAGAAATTATCAATATTCTGCTCATCTAATGCCAGAGTCAAGCCGAAATCTGTTGCATGGAGCTTCCCGCCCTGAAAGGGGTTTTTGGCAGTTTGGGATGTCTGGGGAGTGGAGTCTGCTGCTAACCATGCTCCATACATACCTACAAAACACAAGTTTTTTTCTTTTTCTTCTTCTTCTTTCTTGAAAAGAGTCGATAAAGTTGTAGCATAGGTAAGAAATTGAAATTACTTTCACCCCTGACAGTAGTCTTGTTACGAGCCTGCTGACTGCACTAGATAGCAATTGGAATGAAAGAATTTGGAACAACCGAACACAAATGTGAACGAATACTATAGCCTACGTGGGTCAACGGCACCCAAATCATTCAAATTCGAAAGAAGATTAGTGGTGCCATTGACTCAATGTAAACTGCTTGTTCGTATTTGTGTTCCCGTTTGGTCTATGTTGTTCCAAATTCTTTCATTCCACTCTAGTGCAGCCAGCATGCTTGTGCAATAGGGCTAGGTTTGAATGACGCTGAACTAGTATCACTAGAGTTGGCCTCCCAGTTATATGCCTAGCTGTATAACAGCTTACAGTTGGTTGTGAGAGATGCTACAATATTTTAAAGTGTCTATGGGAAGCTTTTCCCAGTCATTCGGAACAGTATTTGTAAAGTCAAGCATTTATGTGGAACAAGAGGGCCTGGCTTGCCATGCCTGCTCCTGTCCATCCCAAAGGTGTAGAGTAGCATAGAGAAACCCGTTCTCTGCCAGCCAGTTAAGTTCTTGCCGACCAAAATAAATTATGCATGTCTTTATGGACCAGAGTTTTGTTTGGTGTGTAGTACACAGTCATGATTGTAGAAGGAAAATAGCATAATGGTTATTTATGAGAGGTTTGGCACAGCTTAGTGAAGGTATCATGGAAGGAACGTCTGCACGCTTCAATTTCTTTTTTTTTTTTCCTGTTCCAGTGTGGAATCTACTCCAGTGCAGTTGGGTCCTTGGGTCCCTTCTGATGGGGCAAGTTTGTAGAGTGATGTGTGGCTGTGGATGTAGATGTGCTTGATGAAGATCCATAGGGATCAAAACATGTTAACGTTTTTAAACATTCCTTTTTAATATGTATTACATTTGTCCTTTACCTGTGCTTGTGCGCTGTATTTTGGATGTGTGCACCATCCTGCTTTGATACATCGTGAGACATGCATATGATGCCAAGATGTTAAAACTGACACGTTGATGCTACAACTTAGTTGAGAGAGTTAACATTCTATCTGCTCTCAGGCCTTGCTGGTGTGGATTACATGGCTAATTATGTCAGTCAGCATTTCTTGATTCGTTCAGAAGGTGCATTTTCCATAAACAGATCGTTGTCTTTATCTTTTGAGCTCAAATTTAGCTGCCTATGGTTATCTAGGGGCAGAAGAATAGATAATTACATCCCCGAGACATTTTATATCACAACAAATAAGCACAGATTTCTATTTTTTTAATGAACTGTAAAAGGCAGTGATTCAGGCCTGGGTTATGTGAGGACACTTTAGAAAAAAAATGCTGCAAGGAGAACATTAAGATTATGACAAACTTCATTGTCCCCAACTGTGAAAATATTGGTTGTGGCAACAGACACATAACTTGAAAATCATTGGAAGAATATGATTTTATAATGTGCCCTGCAGTGGAAACGTTCAGACAAGTACATATTATAAGTGTTATTATTTTGAAATTCAATGTAGGCAGATCCACATACTTTGTAGAAAATTGTGCACAGGCACAGACGCACACACTACTAGGATTCCTGAAGTGTGCTTTGATATATCAGAGCAAATTATAGCTTCCCTTGTTCACATAAGCACCTTCAAAGAACCTATTAAGTCCTCAAAGCTAAGACTTAAAGTGCAGAGTGCTTGATACTTACATAACATGCCTCCCTCCCCTTCGCCAGTGTGGTATCTGCCTGTCTTGAGCATCTCCTACAATAATTCCAAGCCAGCATACACAGATGTCAGAGTTTCTTAATTAAATGGCATCCATTCAACCAAATAATGTTCTTCCTACTCCCACTCATGACCATGGCAATGGAAAAGGTTATGAAGCGTAATGGACTTAAGTTTCCCTACTCAGGAGGGACTCTGGCACCGATATAGAAATCAGAAACCAAAGCCTGGTTGGTAACAGTAAACAAAGAATTGGCAGAGATAACCAAGCTGGACAGAGGCAGTGTCACAGTTTCTTGGGCCTGGCACGGAATTAAAATTGGATAGAATGGAGGAGCGCACACATCATGTCAAACAAGTCAAACACCTGACAGGAAGGCAACAATCAAAGCCAACAAAAGTGTCACAGTCAATCACAGGTACTCAGTTTTCAAGAAAAAGGGAATTATTGTGTGTGTAAGTGTGTGTGTATGAGTGAGAGAGAAACAGAGAGAGAGAGAGAGAGAGAGAGAGAGAGAGAGAGAGAGAGAAGAAAAGGGTGAAAGATGGCTGGTACATCATACAAACAGATGCTATGTCTTTTGCCACTGAATTTTCACACATTTAGAGCCATGACCTACTTTATACTGCAAGACCAAATAGCCCACAGAGGCTGGCTGAAACACACTCGGAGGGAAAACACTGCCACAACACATTACGTTAGCAGGAGGGCAAGCTAATCAGAAATGCTGGTGAATTCACCCAGAAACGGAGAGAGAGAGAGAGAGAGAGAGAGAGAGAGAGCGGGGTTTGGAGTGTCTAATAAAAAAAAGATTTGACATTTTTGATGCATGTCCCTTAAATTTGTTCTCACATCTTTTGCTGGCGTATTTAGGGCTGCCAACTTCAAGCACAAAATTGTTTTTGTAATCATGTTCAAATGACCTGGTTTTACATGGGAATTGAATTAGTGCATTCTTAGCCTTATGTCATCTCTGGACACTAAGTATATTAACTAGATCTCCGTTGTCCACTTATGGTTCGGTTGAGATCAACAGTGGCCCAAGGCTATGCAAATGAACATTGTGAAATAAATGGATGTTATCTGCTGAATCCATCTAGGCAAGACCAATAGCCTCACAGAACTACATGTGCACTGTTCATGTGTACACTGTTGACCCAATGCTCTTGAATTAATAAGAATGCCACACCAAGTTATATCCTACTCCAATTTCATCCTTACTGATTTTTGTTCCTAAAAATATCACTGCTAACATTAATCTCAGTATTGTCCACAAGAATATGTTAGTATCATCGCCTTCTTTTCAATAAAACCACCGCAAAGAGAAAAAAGTAGCGGAGAAAGCATCACTTGAGTCTATCGAACTATTGTTGAAACACCAAGCTATGGTGGTTCTCTGACAAGGTAAGGGGATCAGATGAAAATCAGGCAATTCCATAAATTCCCAGGTACATGCCTATTTCTAATGTCTATCATTAAAACAGGTAATTTTTGGTTTAAAATATCTTGGACAAAGTGGGTTTTCTTGTATTTTGCTGGGGGATAGACCACCAAATTTGGGGTGTGGCCTGGCCCCCCCATGGCAGGATCCATCATTTCCGTCTCCAATCACTGGTGCTATATTAAAAGTTCCCCAGAAGAGGGAGCTCACATTCCCCTAGTGGACATACCAGATCAGGTTTGGCCATTGTGGGGGTAGGAAAAAAAATGATGCATTCTGACTTGGTAGTCACCAGGCTTGCTTGTGGGTTAATACAGTGGAACTTTTTTCACTGAGCAAAAGTCAATAACGTATGCAGCCAACATCAAACTTTTGACCCCCTCAAAAAAAGTCTCAATCCTCTGCAGCATTCCATCCCCATCCCAAACAAGGCCACTTATACAACACTTAAAAGTAAAAACTTCTGGTATTTAGCACAGGCTAATATCCATTGATGCAAGCCCATCAAAGGGACTACCTCAACATTTGAAGATTTTTTGGATTATTTGTGGATTTGTGTAGGCCTAATAACACCCAATTCCACCACATCCTCCGCTAAATCCCTATCCTGGTCATAACCAGCCCCTGGGATCTCAGCGATTGACAAACGATTGCTTGATGGAGAGGATTAAAGGAATATTCCACCTTTTTATGAAAATTGGTTATTAACTCTCTTACCTGGAGTTACATATGTGGGTGAAAGCATTTTGGTCTCAGTGCATGTTTTTTCTTTGTCCAGCAGCCCCAGTTTTAGCTTTATTTTAGCTGTAGCTTAGCATAGGCGCTGTAATGTAAAGTTGCCAGATAGCAAGTCTTTGGCTACTTTACTTTCCAGTGCCTATGCTAAGCTAACAGTAAAATTGGGGTTGCCAGAAAAGGAAAGCACATGCACGGAGACCAAAATGCGTTTACCCACATATGTAACTCCAGGTAAGAGGGTGAATGACCAATTTTCATGAAGTGGAATATTCATTTAAGTTCAAAGTGATTGGATCAGCCCTTGACTGATAGCCCATCATATTCTCACGCAGCATTCTTTAAGTTCGCCAATTGGCTCGGGGTCGATGTGCACAAGGTCAATGGCAAGAATCCCAGACCGTTGAACAAAGAGAAGTATAGACTGAAGGTCTGGTTATGACCAGGCTACTAAACCCTCAAAACTACTACTGAAACCAACCCCAGTCACAGTTTCAACACTTTTCTGTCAGTATCCACTTCCAACACAAACTGATACATGTGGTTTACAAAGACAGCCAAACATTCAACAGTGATAACAGCATTTATTTTGACTTTATAAATATACATAAAACACTTTTTTTACATTCAAACCTGTTATATAAAATGAGCCATCCTGACAGACAGGTGAACATAACAAAACAAAAACAAAACAAAGAGCGACTCACATATGACATTCCAACGAGCAGAAGTGTCATTTCAGCGCGCTCTCCCATCATTCAACACCGGTGCTTATTTCTCCCTGGTATAAGGCACTAGGTAAACATGTCATGGGGAGAGGACCAAAACCAAACCAAGGAAATCTCAGCCCTGAGGGCCATGACTGGTATGCCACTGGAGCCTTGGCTGGGCTGGACAGCCGCACAAGCTCCTGAGAGATCCTCACCCTGACTCTCGACTCAATATCACATGTGTGGAAAAGAGGGACATCCTATAGAACGGGTCCTTAGAAATTCACAGAGAAAATGGCGCCGACGCCAACCATGTGCTGGCGATGTGACCCAGTCGAGAGTAGGGTTGGGAGGATTCTCTGTAGAGTACAGAGTTTCCATGAGAATTTATCTACGTCAGGGTAGTTAAAGAGCAGTAGAAAAACAACCACTATAAACATTAGCATTTCTCTTTTTTTTTAAAAAAAGCATCATTTGATATCAGTGGTATTAGGACGCTTAATGCATAACTGATGGCTATGATATACAAAACAAAAAACAAACAAAAATCACAAAAAAATATACAAAACATTAAAATATCTTTATATAAAACACTTTTGGAGAAGAAAGGCTTGTAGAATGCTACCATGGCATAAAAGGTCCCTTTACAAGATGTTCTTATGAGGAAGGGAAAGAATGGGGAAAAAAGAACACAAATGCCCTATGACAGCAGCATTGCATTGGAGCCTCCAAAGCAACTTCTTCTCCAGTGCAACTAAAGAGAGCCGCAAGAGATTGTCAGTGTGTAGATGCCCGTGTTGTCTACTCATCTTTGTCATGAAGCACTCCGTTTCCATTGCGGTCAGGCCTTTTGTCCTGCAGCACTTTGGGAAGCCTCTTGCCCTTGGTGTAGGCATGGTACCAGAAGTTCATGAAGAGCAGCAGGAACACGATACCATAGAGGGCGATGATGTATACAAAGATGGGGAACTGGTAGCCACAGTCCTCCAGGAAGAAATACTGACAAATGTGGCTAGTGACCATGACAAACTGGATCTGTGGAAAATAAGAAGTGGCATCAGATTAGCCAATGGGCCATTTACCATGGAGCTGAAGTTTTTATGCCCCCTTCCACCCATGTTATAGTTTGATAATATAACATAACATAATATAACATGATGCATTCTTGTTTTAATGGACAAGCACTGTCAATTTATAGGGTCTTACTATTGAGCAATACATTTTGGAAACACGACACAAGGGAACTATGATGCAATTTGGCCTGCAAGAGAGTTCCTCTCTAAATCTGGCTTCTCATAAATCCTCTATTGTGTTCATATCAGTTACCCAAAGCAACATTATGGCTTCTCCTTGCTATTATTGTCCCTCTGGCCTTAGGATTAGATTCTAAGGCTAGAAACTGAACAGCCTCTCTTTTGTGCTGTATTATATTTTGTGCCGTTATGTTTATCTGGTGCCAAGGCACGGATGCTACAATGCTACTGAACCCACCAGTTGGATAGATGTAAGATGCTTCTTCCACCAGAGGAACCTTTGGAAAGAAGGCCCCAGGGCTGACAGGCCATAGTATGTGTACATGATGACGTGGACAATGCAGTTCAGAAGGCCGTGGAAGGTTCCAATTCCACCTGGAGCAGTCAACAAAACAGGGCAGCATGACATTTGCATCCCATCATTTGAGGTCAAACGGACCCCTGGCTCTTTTCAGGAGAGATATGCAAAACCTTACCAGCAGCAAACTTCACACCGAACCACCACGTGAAAGGCATGATGGCATGATGGTACACATGGAGGAAGGTGATCTGGTTGTTTTTCTTACGCAGAACAAAGAAAATCTGGGCAAAAAATAGATGAAAAAAATGGCATTTTGTCAATTTCCTTAGTCACAAAAGCACACAGGTGCCTTTTCTGGCAAGCACATGAGACAAAATGACCTCACAGATACTTACAGTGTCCAGCAGCTCAATGAACTTTGAGGCATAGTATAGCCAGCAGGTTTCTGCCATCTGGAAATACACAACAAAGAATTTCACAGTTTAACAGCATTGCTAATAAACTTGAATGCACAAAAGTTGTCTTTAGTCAGATAACTTCAGTAACTTCAAAATCTCAGGATGTCTCTTTTCAGAGATGAAAACCAAATCTGATTTCTGCATAATTTTGCACTTCATCTTATTCACAGAAATTTGACCAGGTGTGTAGCTACAGGTAATGTTTTCTGGAGAGAACGCAAACACAAAATTCTCAAAACACAGCATTATCAATATTGTGTAGGCCTATTGTTTAAAATTCCTATGCCATAAAGTAGCCTATAGACTATACAAATCTCCCTTGCAGAATGTGCATAACCGCCTTTGTTAAATGGCTGTATGACTATTTGAGTGAAACCAGACAGAGACCACATTAGCAGGTTAAGTCACATTCTTGATGGCTTACCCTCATACCCTGTGGAGAGTTGGAAAAGTCGATTACGTCACACCGGAAGCTGTATCCTGTGCCCCATCCGGACATGACAAACTGTTGAAGTTTTAGTAAACAAAGAATTTAGAAAATGGAATAGAAAAAAATTAACCACAAAATCACCACACCAATTAATCTATTCAGACACTTCAATGTTTTGCCTCATAGCTTTTTGCTAATGTGCAAAAGCGGTTGGTGTGTAAAGATATGCAACATTCAATTTGGTCAAATATTCTTTTTAGACTAGCCATACAGTTATTCTGAGGAAACAGAACACAATCCAAATTCCAGTTATTGTTTTATTATACGGCTTTCCGTAATGCTGTGGAAGGTTCCATTTGCTTTGAATGGGCCTTCCCAATGTTCAGGTCAGTTATTTCTGTATAATGACCGGTCTAAATTCACATTTGCATTTATTATTATGCAAGTTAAGATCATTCAAAGATCAACTGCACTCCAAAGAATGTTTCAACATTCAAACTACTTCTACAATTGCAGAAGCCATGTAATGGTAACAAATTAAGTTCAAAAAGATGGGCAAGGAGCTGAATTTCGAAATTGTATTAATTTATAGTGTAGGCCTCTAGGATAGATTATACACCTTCCTTTAGCCGTGAATGGAAAACTCCATCTTACCTTTTTGAGATGAGATGTGATCGTTTATGTGTTTAACAGACATGATCAATTGTCAAAAAGGTAAAACAAAGTTGCACAGAGAAAACAATTCTGTTGTGACCACCACCTAAGTATTCGTTTTGCAGCATGCAAATGAGCGATATTTGCATATGCAAACAGCCACTGTTAAAACAATACGTTCAGAAGGGCCATTCTCAGAACAGGCCATGCATTTTTTCAGGTCATGATACACAAAAGGTAAAGATAGACCTTACTATTAAAGCAAGCCTACAAGCCCACTGTGGGACGTACTGTACATCCCACACAGAATTCTTCAGGAACTGAAACAGAAAATACACCTGCCTTGTCTACATACCTCATGGCAAAGGTAAAGGGACAATGCCACAGAGCAGAAGTTGTAGACGATGAGGATCGGCTTCAGGCTAAAGGGCTTGCGATTTTCCATCAACCTGGGCCCCAGGGATGTGACAAAGTAGATGTAGGAGAGCAGGATGACCGTTTGTGGCAGCGGGGAGGACATGAGAAACCAGCCATCCACCCTGGGGTCTGAGTGAAGGTGAAGTCCCGTTTGAAATCATTGCACGGCTAAATCAATGCCAAAGAGGTGAGAGCTGTGTTTATGGCAACTAGAATTAATTAACTCACCAGCATCTTTGATCCATTCATCATACAGATGCACAGCTCTAGAAGTCAACTCACTGAATGCCATTTCACCCAGGGATGAAAGCCTGAAAGCAAACAAACAAACAACAAAAAAGATGCATCAATGCCAATAAAAAGCTCACCTTTTAACAAATAACTATAACAACAGCAGCGCACACATACATTCATGTGTAAGTGATCAAGGTAAGCAAACATGAAAAGTTGACAACATTACAATTTCTCAAAGAAACACCTGCCATTCATGCTTCCATCACAGCCTCATTCCACCAAGTCTAAAAATGATAACACCCCCCTCCCCCCCAGCAATGCAAGAAGGCTTCATTTACGCGTATGAAAGACGCCATTGACAGAAGGCAAAGAGCACCATCAGCAATTCTGCCATTCTCCATTCTCTCCGGCAAGCTCAGGAAGACAAGCGCTCAAGTGTTGAGAAACAATAGCACACAGTGAGTTTATGTTAAGCGTGCTGTGGACACAGCAGCACTGATATGCTTGAAAGTTGTGGGGAAAGGGAAAATGCAATGACGACTTTGAAAGAGCAAAAACATTTTTTTGTATCTTACTGCTCTGACCTTCCCTTATAGACAAAACAATACAGTACATCTAATCTGGATGGGGTACATAAGATATCAATGGAGCTTGGTCTGTTAAGTGCCTTCAGTCAGACAGAGAGGAATGCCATCAGGGCATCATAACCGCATTCAAACGAAAGTAGATCGACTCTGTCCTGGAAAATAAATCTGTCTGATGAGCTGTCAGACAAATATGGAATGGGCTTTGTTCAGATTTCTATCAAATCCAATAGGTCTATAGTCTTAGGAATAAATGCTGTGGCCATAGGCTCATCTGGATAAAGTTACAACTCAATGGTTTGGTGTCTTGCCATTTTAACCCAGTAGCCTATGATCAAAAGTAAAATATAATATTAATAAATTAATAAAATAATGGAAAAAAAAAACTTTGGAAAATATACAGGGGTCAACACAGGCCTTGACGTGCCAGACGAATTATAGTTACGAATTAGAAGTGATACAACTAGTGTGGTAGCTTCACACACCTGTCTAGAAAGGTGTGTCCTGTCTGCTCCCACGCTTGAGCTAGGGCAACTTCGCGACAGCATAGCCTAATGTTACCTATCCATAGGCTAAACCAACACGAAATACAGAACTACAGGTATTCAAAAATAAAGTGTAAAAAATAAGACATGGTTCTGTGGATAGGAAACTATTAGGCTACACTGCATGGAGAACTGTAGGCCTAGGAGTAACGTTGACGTTAGTCAAGACTTCCTTGTTCAGGTCAAGCGCAACAGGTTGAACAGGCATCGTTTCGTTGATTCCAAAACTACATTCTCACGTAACCTACCCCAACAAGCAGTCTAAAAGTTACAGAGATGTACATCTTAACAAGGAAAAGGTTGGCCTTAAGATAAAAAAAAAAAAAAAAAAAAAAAAACTTAACAATGAAAAGGACCTCGCGAAATATATCGAATAGAATGGTAGACGCTAAACAGTGTAGTGTGTTTTATATTAACTTTCTAAACGCGAATTACGCATAACAACTAAAATGTTAGACTAGGCTACGTTTTACACCCATCAACCACGGCACATTTTGGACATGGGCCTCTGTGCTAATATAGTGATACTTGAAAGACCAACATTAGACTAAATCAACTCATGACCAACACATCCAGCTGACGATTGCCTTTGGCGACTTAAGCACATTAGTCCTACATTAGATCCGTTTTAATAGAGTAGAAAAAGAACTACCATGAAACAAACAAACAAAAGACTAAACTACCACAAAGTTTCAGCCTACTGTTGTCTGAACGAAATGTAATCACTTCGACCACCAATAAACTAAAGGAGGTAATCACACACCTGTCCGATCCTCCGGCTCCAGTCTCCCGCACGTTTCTCTGCTTGCCCTACGCAGTGAAGGCTGATTGATGATGAAAGCAATTTCAAAGGGATGTGCTCACGGATGTATGGTTGGTTACTTGTCTACAACCATCCCTCTGTTAAGGCGGAGACTTTCTCGTGCGTAGTTCATTCTCAATCACGCTATCAACTCTGATTGGCCCAAACACTTAAGGCTATCAATGCTGCCATCATATGTGGGTCTAACTTGAAATGGCCAATACAATTTCATTCATATAGGCTCTTACGAATGTACAATCTGGGATAAACAGCTCATAGTTGGTTTGGGTCTACCGCAACAAGTGATGATTTTTGGGTAGATTTTAAAATGTAGGCCTATACTGTACATTTTTTTCTATTTTCTACATGCACCAATAAACAAATGAACAATAAATCACAGTTTATTATTAAATCACCTTAATAAAAAAGTAAGGAAAACAATAAATTCACAGAATAGTTTGTTTCAGTCCTAACAGAGTCGTGGTCACTCATGACAGAAGATTATGTACCATAGGTAGGCCAATAGTCTATTTACTGCAGAAGAAAACGCATGCTGAAGAAAAAACATAATTTGAGAAGTTACATTGAAAGCCAACATATAGCTTATATTAAAAAGCAACTCACTTACTAGCATTGCATTATTTGTAAACATAGACTCAAATGGCTAAAATATAACTTACAGTAGTCAAAAGAAGGATTTTAAAATGGTGTTGTCATAGTTCATGCATTAAGACCCCAAACCCTTAATGTAATGAACGTATTGGGATGCATTTCCATTCCATCCAACATTCATCATCATTCTCTCACCTAATGTATACTAAACACGCCAGATTCATGACACTTTCATATTTCCCTGCAGTCTAGGAATGAAACTGAAAAACAGAAGTAATGGCACATTGATAAATGGAGACCCTGGTGGTGTTAAAATACACCTAAAAGAGCTCCAGGGTATGGCTGACCACTTAAACGTGAACTGAATTTAGACCAAAGCTGCGGATATGCTTTCCATACAGTTTTTCACAAATGCTAAAACACTAATCTCTTATTGGATTAAACATATTTACTAAAGTGATCATTGTTTTTCTCAAAAGCATGAACCATTTCCCAACAACTACAACACTTTTACCATAGTTCTAGACTTTGATGCAAAACGGTAGGCTGATCATAGCCAGCAGAGGTTGAGCACAATTATAGCACAATTATCATGATTTGATCCGTGTCAAAGTCTGTGTCAACTTCACATTTGTTGCAAATTGTGACATTGTGAAACATCGATATGAGCATGATCAGAGTGCATAGACAACATTGAAGTAAGGCTTAGTCACAACACGACAACAGATGAAAAGAAATACAAAATGGAAAGCAGAATAGGAAGAATGTGTGTGTGTGTGTGTACAAGGTGATGAAATATGAGTAGAAAATGGCACAGTGAAATTCGAGCAATTGTGATTGTGATCAAGTTGTCATGAGCTGGCATTCAATGTATTTCATTAATTTTTTTATGTGAGGTAATGGTTGGATCAAGGGTTTAATTTGTCAAATTTTACGTTCACTGCATTATAAATAATGATCATTTTTGAAATGCAGCATATAGTTTTGAGTGATCTGTGTGTAAAAAGTGTACTGTGATCTGATTCTAAGGATTAGGATTTGAATATTAGGATTAGTGTACATTGTTTTGAGAAAATGATGAGAGGTTTCGGGGAAATGTGTTTTTAGCAGTTGTGAAAAACTGTAACATTCTTCGGCTTCTGCCTTTAAAATTCTTCAGTTGTCCTCGTCACTGCTCCATGTATCCACAAAAGCAGGATTCACTGCAGACCGTTTCCCACCCTGTAAACAAATTATGTTATTACAGTCACATCAAGATAGGTGTGCCATATTCTTTTACATCACAGGAAGTAACACAGGAAATGTAAAACTGAGTTGTATTGAGAGTTGGAAATTTCTTCATAAAAGCTATGACCTGTTTTTTTTTCTTCTTTTTAGCTATATCTGTATGAAGCCACAGACCCTTAACAAACAGGTAAAACAGGACAGTTTGGCAAGCATGTCAGAATGTCGCTCATCTTTCTGAAATGAGTAGCAAAGACACTTTCGCTGCTGCTGGTGTAGATGGGAACAGGCTGAATCATGTCTAAGGAGTTAATTGGTTTACGTAAATGACATAAGCGTCAGCATGGTAACCAACTGCAATAGACACTGTCAATACCGACTATGGCATGATCAATGTCTATGGTAAGCACTGAGAGTGTTCCAGGGACTTTTTCACCTACCTTAGTAGTGTCTGCATCTTCATCTTCAATGTCAGGTTGTCTCAACACAGGAACCCAGGCTAGGATGTTGCAGTCCTTACCTCCACTGTATAGTTCCTGCAACCAACAAGCAATATTGAAGTACAACAACCAAAACAAACCGTTTCAAATGAATGTGTAGGCAGTGCACACAAACAAAACAATACTATCAATTCTTACAAACAAGTGTGTAAACATTAATCAAAAGGAGTGATTATGAAATGATGCTGACTATTGTAAACATTGAAGCTTTACAGTCTTGTATTTTTTATTTGCAATTATGTTACCTATTATAGTATCATTGTTGAGGGAGATCCTCATAAATGATAAAGATCTTCAGATAAAACTGTATCACCTCATCAGCCCACATGCTAACACACTGCACTATGTTCCAGTTTATATTATAAAAAGGGCATTATATAAATAAACAAAAATTGTTATTTGTATAACAATTAACATAATACAGATAGAAATACCTCACACAACACAGTATTAAAACTAGAAGAGATTATTGAAACTGGAAGTTCTGTGGCCTGTGGTACAACCAATGATGTTAGTGTATCACTTTTCTATTTCCATAACATGACCCAAAGTCAATCTCTAGCAAAGAGATCTCATGTGAAATATCACTACAAACTGAATCATTTTAATTTCACATTCAAATGCATGTTGCTCTGATGCATCATCTGTATAACAGAGACAACAGAGACTAATTGATAGCATACAGTAGGTTCTCTAGCCATGTGCACATGAGTGTCTACAGGATGTGGGGCAGGGTCTGTAGCTTGCCAACTCACCTGATAGTCAGGGTGAAACTCACAGCAGTCTACGTTGTTATAGTGACCCCGCAGCATAGTGACCAGCTCTCCCGTGTGCAGCGAGTAGACGGCCACTGAGCTGCCGCAAGGCACAAACACAAACTCCGGGCTGCAGCCCTGAGACACACTAAACCTCAGGCAGGTGCGGCTTGAGTTGGCCACCTTACCATAGTTCACCTGTAGAGAACAGAGGTAGATGGAATAGACATGTTTTTTTTGTTTGTTTTGTTTTTTATTAAAGTGTGGCTTGGCTTAACTTGTGGAGAAAGCAGCTATGAATAATCAAGAGCATCTTCTTATGATTCATTACCTGCAGATCATTATCCATTCTCCATTGTGAAAAGGAGGAATGACTGCTATGCTTTATACCTGAGGCTTTGAGACTTGTCGTCTCTTTAGGAGAGAGGTTGTGAAATGCACTGGTGATTTGTGGCTTGGAAACTGTGACCTATATGCATACTCAGGGGTTAAAAGAGTACTTGGAGAATGTCACTGAAACTACCCTAAGCAGTGCATTGCATCCTTTCTCTCTCTCTCTCTCGTTTTCTCTTTCTTTTAGTTTCTCCTCTTGACTCACATACCAGAGTGTTCTCTCCTGTGGCGCTGTTCCATAGCCTCATGCGGTCGTCTGTCCCCGTGGTGAGCAGAAAGAGGCCATCGGCTGTGAAGCACAAGCCATTCACCCGTCCATCGTGTGCCGTGTTGACTGCAAGCACAGGGACTCAGCGCATCACAGACAGTTTATTTTTTTCCTTTCCTACAGCCACCTGTGAACCACCCCCACCACCACCACCACCACCCGTTGTCATGGTGACAGAGAGATACCTGAGATCACAGGTTATCACCTGGGCGCTCTGTAAAATTCCACACAGCAGTGTGCTACTGGTTAAATTGCGATAAGGAACCAGTTGCTGCTGAGAAAACCTAACCGTCATGATTTGAATTTTAAGACATGCATACATAGCATACTGGTCATATACTGTAGTACATTTACAAAAAAAGCATTACACTGAACTATACTGTAATGTGTACAATGAGGGGATCATAATTTTATCAAATGTACTGCATCATTATTCACAACAACAACGTAAAAAAAAAAGTACAGTAAACAAAAGGAAAATGCACTCTTCGTAGCGTAAAACCTGAGAATCTATACAAGAACAAGAGGGGTAAAGCCTGTAGCTGCATACAGACACGCAGCCATTAGTATTAAAGTCCAGGCATAGATACACTTACCAGCCTCAGTGGCAGCTTTGGACTTGTCGCCGTTATGCTGGTCCAAAGTGAAGAGACTCCCTGTTGCCCGCCGCACATCCCACACTCTTACCCTGCTGTCAGCACTGCAGGCAAAGTTATAGGACTTTAACTACAATTCCCAGAATTCTCCAATCTGCTGTGATAACACTAATAAAGCAAGCTTTCATTGAATAATATTTATGAATGTTCAAATATTTTAAAAATTTGATAATTTCACAAAAAATGTTGTTTTACGTTTCTTCAGGTTCAATTTCAACTCCAGAAAGCATGTGAAAGTTTCACTGTCTGCTACACCAAAGCACAAAATTAGAATTTTAATGGTTTTGCACTGAAATAGCCTATATGGTTTCATGAATCATTTATGACCCATAAATTGCATAGATTTATGAAAGTATCTTTAGGCTGGTAATTAAATGTAAGTTTTAGATCTCTCCTCTTGTCATAGCTGAGCCCCCTTGCTGTCTTGTCAGGCTAATAGGACCTATTTGGATGGCTTTGGCGTCCCACTGGATTAATTAACTTATTTAATTAGCTAGGAGCCAGATGAGCAAGTCTCACATTGGTTTATATAAACCTCCTCCCTTGTGCAGCAAAGGCTCCTAGCTGGTAGAGGATGTGTTGTTTGTCTGTGTAAACTTGTCAAGGCGTCCTCAGGAGAGAACTTGTTGGCTCTGCTTACCTGGCCGTGGCTAAGATGTGCTCGTATCGTGGGGACCATTTGACTGAGAGAACTTCTCCTCTGTGGCCTGCGGTGGGTTAAACTGGAGTGTTAGAAAGGCCTCTTCCTAAGGACTGATTCATGACTACATTTCTTGCTTTTTATTAACCCCATGTTTCCCTCCAACAAATGTAAAATGAAAACTACAAACTATTTTACTTGCGCAAGCACTACAAATTCAAGCACAATGGTTAGAAGTTGCAAAAATATTTATAATCGGACTGAGTGACTAAATTTTATTTTAGAATACAAATGATTTCTACGTACTACATCACTTAGAGCTTTGCATGAGTCTCTGAGAGATTACTCACCCTGCAGGACATGGATGCGCGACCCGGATTTTAAATCACACAGCTGTACTTTAGGGTCTTTGGTACCAACTGAGGACAGAGAGAGAGAAAGAGCACAAAGGGCCTGATTCAGCAGTCTTCATGTACATGTGCTTGTCAAAGACTTGTGTGTGCTACTGGGAGTCTGTTTGTTTGTTTGTTTGCTTGCTTGCTTGTGTGTGTGTGTGTGTGTGTGTGTGTGTGTGTGTGTGTGTGTGTGTGTGTGTGTGTGTGTGTGTGTGAGTGTTTGCACATCAAGGTGCTTTGTTATAATTAGAGGAACTGATTATTTACATTTGCCTCATCAGTTGGGGCAAACCATAGCTGATTATACCTTGCTATATCCTGCTAGCATACAAAACTTTCCATCTACAGTACAGTATGATCAGAATTTTATAATAAAGTTAATTAACTATCATTTTGATTAACTATAAATGAATGGACTTCATGTAACAACAGGCTGAAAAAGTGAAATGAATCAATGTTTCACAGGATTATAGCTGACTAAAATTAAAATGATTTTAAAGTAGCTCTCCCACATACAGTAAAGGTAAATCTTTGGAACTGACTATTTACAGGCTGCTCAAAAACTAAATAAATAAATAAATAAATAAATAAATTAAATTAAATAAAATTGCTGAGTTGTTAAATTGCTGAGTTGTTAAAAAGCCATGTGTTGCCATGGTGAATGCCTGATTTCCAATTTGCACTAAGAATTCTTCGTTCTTATATTAAATCGATCCAAAGAAATTCCAATTGCTTAAGAGTTTGAATAAACAGTTTTGATGATGACATCTGCAAAATATTCAGAAAGATACCATCTTTTGTTATCACAAAGATATCACAGGATGAGGAAGAGAGTTCATCTATTTTGTTTTCATACAGCACAAACCATTCACTTACTTACATTCTGAACCTCAAAGCAAGTTCTGTTTCTCGGGTACCTGCAGTAGATTTTACGTCACAACACGTAAGCCTAGAAATCCTCCTGGCATGCTTTTATTAAAAGACTAAATTCCTCCCTCACCATTTGAATAGGGTGGAAGCATAGAAATGTTTCAGTTCAGGATAAAAAAAAACAAAAACAGCCTCAACAACCTGTCTGTCCTGCTCTGGCTGTAGCGGGGGAAGGGGAGGAAACCTGCACAAGTCTGTGCGAGGAATTCCAACAGTGAATTGTCGTTGGCACATCGCCTCCTCCTTTGAGCAATCCCACGACAAGATTTTTCTTTTTCTGGACAAAGGTGTCAGAGGGGGTGCACTTTCACCCACTGGCAGAGAAACCAGATGAACTGGTGTGAGGTGGAACTCACTGCTATGGAGACTGAGACCTGAGCATTGGTGCAACTATGCTTGTCTAACCAATAGAGCTAAACAATAGTGGTCACTGACTGTCCTCAGAGTAGAGGTTTTCTTTTAATTAATTAATATTTTTTTTTTTTAAGGTAAAGGTGAAACATAGGATGTACAAATCTTGCTCTTTAAGTACAAATAATGCTCTTTAGGTGTATTAAGAGTCAACTAAAAGAATATAAAAGCTACTACAAATATGCTGTAAGACCACTTAAGCTATACTTTTTCCCACCTAGGTTTTTACATAGCTTAGAAATCTAGACGTATTCTAGTGGTAGCAAATAGTTTTGCTCAAGAATGCTGCTAGCCATAAGTCATAGGGACTTGTCATTGGTCTGACGTTGGTGGTGTTAGTCCAGTCACATTGCTGTATGAGAGTAGAAAGTTGTTGGGCAGGTTTAGTGAAGAACAGTGGTCGTTCGAATCAGTGCTGCTTTCATCTTGTTCGTTCCCCTGATTGGTCTTAGCACTGTCCTATTGCCTGCAGAGGCAGTTTGACAGACAACGCTGATTATTCCCCAAGGCTTAGGTCGCAGCCTACTCTTTGTGGCAAAACTATATGTATACATTATGTTGCAGTCTGGTTTGTCAGGCTACTGGCTGTTTTTTGGCTGTCTTTCCTTTATTTAGATAAGACAATAGAGACCAAAGTCAATTAGGAGAGTGATGGGGTGGGCTTGGGAAATAATTGCCAGGCTTAGATCCTTGTGGGTATCTAGACCTGAATGCAGTAGGAATGCTGCACCAGCTTGCACCATACCACCCTCACAGTCTGAGGTATTACAACACCATCAGATCATCTCACACCTTTACATAGGAACAAAAGGGTGATAGAACTGGAATCAGAATCTATTATCTTCATATCAATATGCAGTTTATGTCTTTATGTTTAAGCCAGGCCTGACTTAACTATCTTTCCCAGGCTGTGACATGACTGAAGCATGCATCTCTCCCTTGAAGTGCATTATTGTTAATACAGTAAACTCAGTTCCTCATTTTTTTTTAACTGTCATCTAACTTGGTCTCCCATCCCATTCTACTAATTAATTACCATCAAGGAGGAAATGAAGAAAATAGCAATTGAAAATAAAAATGTGGAAAAGATGAAATAATCAAGGAGAAGGTGAAGAGAAGGTGTGTCTATAGAAAGGCAGCTAGAGAAGAAATGTGGAATGTGAAGAAGAGACAAGGAAAGAATGTAGAACACACCTGCAATGAGTGAGTGCTTCCTGGCTATAGGGGACATGTGGTGACAGTAGACATTCCCTTCAAACTGGAACACTTCAGCTGGCTACAAAGACCAGGGAAAAAAAGATTCTTACATGTATGCAAAGCTGTATGAATTATAAAAAAAATCAATTACTACTAAAATGAGTGCCACTGTTGCTTGACTTATGACAAACAATGTTTATTCCCACAATTAGTACATAGAAAGGTTTTGGAGATGCAATAGCCACTGACAGCAGTGTCTCTGAGAGTAGTGATATCTTACTAACAATATCAGTTTCCTATACATAAAACAAACGGTCAAAATTTGAATATGTCTCAGGTCTAGATCACATGAGGCCTACACCATAGATGTATAGTCTACACCACATAAGTGGTTACAAAGACCCTGTGGCCTTGGCAACAAAACCAAACATTGTGTAATCAGGGTGAGAAAGGAAGCACAATGTGGACAAACAGGTCGATTTCGGCCAGAAGTAACCACAATTCTATGATAAGCTAAAAAAAAAAACCCTACAAAACCATTCTTATCTTAACATGCTGCACTGTTTGAAAGAGGTGCAGGTGTTATCAACAAGAGGAGAGTGAAACTATCTTATTGAAATGGCACAACTATTCACCAATATTTATAACAGAGCGCTATTGATTGGCGGGAGGCCTATATCAGCGCCGCAGTGGGAACAGAGGGGTGTTCATCACTTGAAGGATGTCTTTAATGAACAAGGTCTTTGCTCGTTTTCTAATATTCAAAATGCATTCAATCTGCCAGGTTCCTCTTTTTTCTTTTATTTACAGCTTAGGTCAGCACTCAAGGCATATGGTGTTCCCTGGCAGGACCCTTTATCCACTCATCCTCTCAGATATTTTTGGTACAAGCTTTAAATAAAGGAATGGTGTCCAAACTTTACCAATTTATGATAGTTCCTCAGCGCTTTACACTTCCTGTTAAGAGGATATGGGAGCGGGATTGCCCTGAGCTGGACCAAGAAATTGACTGGCATGATGTGTGGTCTGATATTCCTCAGGTATCACAAAACCCAGACCATCAGCAAATCCATTATAACTTTATCCATAGAACATATCTTACACCAGTTAAACTACACCACATGAATATCATTAGTGACTCATTCTGTACACTTTGTTCTTTGAAGGCTCAGGGCACATATCTTCATATGATGTGGGGCTGCCCACCAGTCAGTAGGTTCTGGAACAATGTTGCATCCAAATTGTCTGACTTGGTTCAGGAGATTATACCTGTGTCTGTTAGTGCATTGATTCTAAATAATTTGTCAAATTCTAATCTTTCTAAACTCAGTAAGCGTGCTGTTTTTGCGGGGTTGACAGCCGCCAAGAAAATTATTGTAACCCGTTGGAAGCCGCCACATACTTTCTCTATTAAGGCCTGGACCTTTCCCTTTCTGGATGTTGTGTATCTGGAACTTTCAACTGCACGGATTAATGGTGCCTCTGGATTTTTGGAATTCTCTCTCTGAATCTCTGAAAGATATGATTTAAGATATTAAGAGATATTTATGCTCTTCCTGTCATATTCTGCTATGTTGTTTAGTCCCCTGTGTTTTGTGTTTTGTCTATGTCTATGTTTCTGCCTGTGCGTACTGTGTGTTGATATTATGTCTATAGTGTTTTTTGTATGTAGAAGGTCTTTTTTGTTTCCTCTCTCTTTTTTGTTTGTTTTTGTTTCTTGTTTCTTATGTTTTATTTTGTGGTACTTCTTTTGACTTGTATTGAAGTGAAGCAAAATAAAAATTTGATCACAAAAAAAAGAGGAGAGTGAAACTGGGTGTCTGACCTTCAATGTCTCAGTGTCCCATACTTTCATGGTCTTGTCAAAGGAGCTGGATATGAACATGCCTGTGTCATGGGGATACCACAGTACAGTTTCCACACTAAACTTGTGCACATGGCGGCTGGACCTATATGACACAAATATAAAGACAGAGAGTGCTACGCTATCAGACTGTCAGTCGTGATTGAGATTGAGTTAGACAATGCTGCCATCTACAGTATACTCTAAGAATTTCATGTGTGTTTTAACTGTGCTTACCTTCCAACTGTACACAGTGCTTTACATGTATAATGTGATTTCCTGCTGTTATTCTCAAGGTCATAGATTACTATTACTCCATCTGCACCTCCTGATAACATACTGCGAGACATAATGAATTAGTTTACTTATATTAGTCAGTTTAACATTTTAATTTAGATAATAATTTCAGTGCATTCTAAACCAGAAAGTCTGATGATATTCTGATATTTTGGCCTTGCATTTTCTGTACATTAAATGTTAACTTACTATCGGCCTTCAATGACTTCAATGTCTAATGTATTGACACCATTTCCATGAATTCGAGCCACATCCCGATCATGATTCAGCTCCAGACTGAGAACCCTTTGGAGAAAGACAGAGTCATATTTTTCGTACTTGGCTTGATAGGAAGTTTCCAACAATAGAACTACTTTCCAACAATAGATCTACCAAATTAAGAATAATATAAATCAAAGATAAGTAGAGTCAGTTGCAGAGTTGTATAAAGTACTGGAGTAGAGGAGTGGAGTAGAAGTAAAAGTACCATATCAAAAAAATGACTTGAGTAGAAATAGAAGTGTTCCTTAAACACCATACTTAAGTACTAAAGTATTCAAAATGTTTTGTACTTAAGTATTGCAAGTAAAAGTATTTGAAAAATTGCTACTCAAGTACTGAAAGTAAAAGTAGAAGTACTGTGTTAAAGAGAGCAGTCACAAGTTTGAATATCATATTGTTTTACATTTATTTGGCTGAAATAGTCTGTTTGGCCACGGACTCAAAGTAGGGCCAGGGATGGTCACCACCATTCCCCTGGCTCGAAAATCATTCGAAGAACTTGGTGTTCTTCTTCCAGTAGACTGACCCTTGCTAATCATTCCCAATTGACTGCATTCATTCATACTGCGAAAGGTCGAAGGGGAGCATGAAGTCTCTTATACTGCTTGACTTGCACAATAATGATAATGAAAATCTGATGATCGCCTGGTCTGGCATTGATAGGCTATCATTGGATGTGGTATGATTTGTAACATTTTTTTTTTATAAAAGTAACGAGTAACTAATCAGCACATCAAAAATGTAACGAAGTAGAAGTATTAAAATCATCAAAAATATATAGTCAAGTAAAAGTGGAAGTAGGAGAAAAAAAGAATACTCCAGTAAAGTACAGATAGGCCTACGGCATTTTAGTACTTAAGTAGGCTACTTAACTTCTACTTCGTTACTATACATCTCTGGTCAGTTGTGATTGAATAGGAATAGCCAATAAAGCTTGATGGTGGTGTTTTTCTTTTTTTTTAATTTGTAAAAATGTAAACATGTGGGTAGATTTTGTGATAATCTGTAGTCAACATGTAGGCCTATTTGTTGGGTGTGGTTCCATACTTACCCCTCCGATACAATATCTGTCTGATATACTGAGATTTCACCATTTAATTTTTCAAGTCATTTTAATAGTTAATCTTTCTAGCACTTAATCTTAAACTTAGGTAATCATTCCTAATATGTGTATGATGATGCAAAAAGTAGCAGGCATTAGGCAACAGGGATTAGGCATAAAATCAGGCAGATATCAAGGCTAATGTTGACAGTTATTATTGTGACATATCTTATGGGTGGGTAGTGGGGTGGGATTTTATTTGTCGTCTTAAATTCGATGCCACAGCTTTGCCAACAACAAAAAACAGCTGGTTTACCTTCTTGTCGACTCTGCCCGCCTCAGTCGGAGAGGGTCGTCGATTCCTGTCGTTCTAGCCGAAAGGAAACTCAACATTTTTTTTTTACAGACAAAAGAAAACAATAAAAAATCCCAAACTTTGTGTTAATAAAGTCTGCTATGCTATCCAGTTCACTCAACCAAAGGATGTTAACAACTGTGAACCAAATGGCGTTTCCTATGCCTGTGAAATTGTCGTAAATTCAGTGTTGCAATGTTCATCATAGTAATTGCATGACACAAAGGCAAAGTTATAAATTCTTGTAATTTAAACACAGATCATGATAAATGAAGACTACTGTTGTTCTGTAAGAAGCCATGTTGTTACAGGAAGTTACGTTTAAGTTGCTTCCGTATCCTCAACAAAGCAGAAACAACAACAAGATTGTGTGGGTGTTTCAAGAGCCTAAATATACAATGCAACAAAAACAGCCTTGCTGGTTTATATCAAAATACAAAGTAACGTGCTAAGTCCAATTCAATTTGGTCTCTTTACAAGTTCTAACCTAAGCATACTCTTGTTTTGACAAGTTGTAGCAACCCGTTTATCTATGTAGCACCGCCCCGCACTTCACGGAAATAAAGTGGAGTTCGTGTAGGTTGAGCACGGTCGTATTTTCGCTGCTGTAGCTATTAGATTTGGGTGGCTACGCTCATAAAAAGAAGTATTTAAAGATTTCCAAACGAAGACAGAATGGCGGTAAGTTTATTTCAAATTTAATGATCATCAATATTCAACGTATGCATTCGAGCATCTAATTTGAAACAAACAACAAACCATCGTTTAGCTGGTCATCTTTCCAAGATGGCGCCCCTCGACTGCTTTGCTAAGAAAGTATAATCGTTTAGTGATTTGTCCGTCGTATAAAGCGCCCAGAATATAATTTATGTGCCAGTAGGTACTTATTCCATAATCACAATTGCTTTAATGTCCTATTCCACCCCATTTGCCATTCCCTTTCCACTGAAATCAACGAGATGGCAATCTGTTGTTGAGGCTCAGGTTGCTAACGTTAATTTAATCTTAGCTAGCTAGCCTAATAGCTCGTTGCCTTATCACTAAGTTAGCCTCCGGACTGCCATTTCAGTACACAGACTGTTTTAAATTAAGGCTTCTGGGGAAGACTATCCTTTTCTTTGTTATTTCACAATAAGAGGTATTATATAATGTTATGTATTTTGTGATGATGTGCAGTCAGCACTCACTGGCTAACTAGCTAATCTACACAGATCAATTCTGAAGTGTTTCATATTGTCGAAATGGATTGACTGTAGATCTAAACATGAGTGTGAGGAGGAGTAGAATGTGTTCACGAAAAAATATCCATGTGTTTGTTGACTTGGTTTTCAGTCGAGTGACGCCGACATGAACGAGATGCTGCCGAGATCATCTTCTCCAGATAGGAGGAGATCGAGTTATGAGACATCCAAGTCGCCTGGAAATTCAAAACATCATAACTCAAGATCCAGATCACGTTCAAGGGATAGGAAACACAAATCGAGTAAGTCTGATATGAACATTTCGCTCTTGAAGTTTTCACTACAGCCTGGGTTTAAGTTGTGTCTGTCGAATCTATGTATAGAATTCTAAATTTGGTTTGTTGGCCTTACAAGGGGAACAGAAAATTCCCTTGATACTCGTGATTATACTGATTATTTCTTGGAATTTTACTGACTGCACACATAACATACTGGTAGTCTGTCAAATCTCATTTTATGGACCTTATATATTCAGTTATTTGTAATTATTCTTATTTTTAGGTGATAAAAAGCACAGAAGAAGCCGGAGCAGAAGCAAAGAGGTAACTAACACCAGATTATCACAGTCATTTCAGGTATACATTGAGCAGCTCACATAGTAGGTACATATAGATAGACTATTGCTTGTCAGTCTTGCTAATATAGGGTGGTAAGTATGAGAGGTTCAGCATATAGTCAATCTGTACAATTTATATGTTTGTGTTTTTTTTTGTTTGTTTGTTTTTTTTTCTTCTCTCCTTTGTTTTATTTCTAAACGGACACTTTCACTTGGTTACTTGACGTTTGGGGTAGCTTTTTGGGGGGTCTGTAAGATGCCATGACATGGTGAAGAATGCTTTTGTGGGAGCACTTTTTTTTTTTAGTTTTATTTTATTTATTTTTGTTAACACTTGTATATAGATCACATGATAACATTTCTATAATAAATTGCACTCAGCGTGCTAATGCACGAAGAGACACTCTGAACTGAAGACGCTGCTGACAGATAGCAAAATTATATGCCTACTTCCTGGACAGGTAATTATCAGCCACTTAAACTCACATTTGCCTACTTAGACCAAAAAAAAAATAACTTTAACCTCTTTCACATGGTTGTAGCTTCCTGATTCTTGAGCATTTCTCCAGAGTATGCTATAGAAGGGGTTGGTGGAATGTTGAAGTGAGCAAGTGGATAGAGATAAAGTAGGGCCATCTCTGAAGTATTGTTTGCATGTCCAATAAAATGATCAATAATATTGTCTGATGGAGAAAAGGACGATAAAGTGTAGGGCTGGATCATTTGTGTAATTGGACTTCTTAATACTTTTGTAAGGAATAAAAGCAGTTGTAATTTTATGGGTGATGAATTATTGTTATTGTTTGTTAGAGAAGAGTTTACAATTTCACTAATTCTAATACTGATTGGATGTTATAAACAGGTAGTATCTTTATTGCTATCCATTTCTGAAAATATTTTGAGCCTGAAAATAAGGCTTTACTACTAACTCGGTGTATTACGGTGATCTTGAATGATGAAGCACAAACCCACCCAAGGCTATGATTTACTTATGGTTTTTAGCTAAAACCAACAGCATTCTCAGCATTGGATCAGCTGGTCTCAGCCAGTTCCTGATCTTGGACAGGCAGAATCACTGTCTAAACAAATATGAGTACAGGTTTTGTGGCCCATTTTACCCTTGGTGAAAAACCCTCAGTAAATCTGGCTGCCGTTCATCAGGTATAAGTATAACTGAGTAAAGTTGCCTGCTTTGCTTTTGTCTTTTGGTGTGTTCCAGGGTCCCATGATGTGACCCTTTGATGTGTTTATTTGTTCAGAAAATTTGCTTGATCATTTTGATTGAGTGGAAAAAAGGAATTTTTTTTTTTTTTTTTTTTTTTGACAGTTTCTTGTCAACATTACTTAGCAAACAGTGTTCACAGAACCACCATACTAACTCTCTTTGTTGCACTATTTTCCTGAAAGAGACCACTTCTTCTTAAAACAGGCTCGGAGGAGGGACTCGGAGAAGGCGTCCAAGTCGCACAGCAGGTTGGAGGAGGCGCATGATGAGCGAGGCCGGGAGAGATTGTCGGAGGAGAATGGCGAAGATCGCCACCGTCACAAGAACAAGAAGTCCTCCAGAGGAAGGAGCTACTCCAGGTCGAGGTCACGTGAGAGGTAAGGTAGAGCATTCCATACTGTCGTTGGAAACCTTGAAACTATTGCTTTCACTGTAGAATCTGTCTTAAGGCTGTGTGTTTGCCCAGGCGTCATCGCAGCAGAAGTCGGGACAAGAGGCGATCTCGCTCACGCAGCCGGGACCGTAGGTCTAAGAGCCGGGAAAGGAAGAGACGAGCCCGGTCTGGTTCTAGGTCTAAACATCGGCATCGCAGCAGGAGCCGTAGCAAGAGCAGGTGGGCTTGTTGTCAGTCACACATCATCATGATGCTGTGTATGTACTTGTTGGTATTTATGAGCCGGTGTCAATATTTAGGAGCCACCGGGGTCTGTATTTTTGGCTCACAAAGGGGGCCCAGGTCATTGGGTGACTGTTACCATGGCTGCCTAAAAACAAAACATTCTTTTTAGGCTGCATGAAATAGCAGGGTCTCAGTGACGTGATAACAGGAGCGCGAACAATTCAAACTGATGGGCAAGAGGTGGAGGCAAGCATAACATATGACCAATGGAAGGCATGGAGAAACGTGCATATTGTAGTGGTTTGGAGCCGGTATGTAGGGAAAAATACAAGGAATTAGTAGGGAAATACATCGCAGGTGACCCATACTTGATGAAAATGTCAATTTTCTCAAGAGCGGAAATATTTGCCGACAATCGAGGCAGCATTACGAACTACGGCGTTGTTCTGTGATTTTTTCTTTTCCATTTCTCACCTTTACGGGCGATTTCCTTAGGTACTCGATATTAACCCTTTCCCTTCTCTCGGTTAGACAGTTTATAACATTCAAAAACGACACTAAACTGAGGCTTTTTGTACAAAAAAGCTGCAGCCAAAACACAGTGCTTTCAGTGGCTCCAGCTCCAGTAGCCCACCAGTTGAGGTTAGAAGAACAGTTAGAAAAATATGTTAGTGACGTAAAGTGAAAGCCAGCTATTGCAGACAAAGGTTCTTGAGTACGTTTCAAAGGTTTCTGCTGCAGATCTTGTGGTTATATAATTTCGAAGTACTGTATATTTAAAAAACCTATAATAACAGTCTTAAAAAATTACTTATGTTAAATAATTCATGACAGTAGTGCATACTGCCTTGTGTGATAAACATGACAAGTGTTTTCATAATAAGTCAGTTTTTGCGCAATGTTGTTATTTTGCATTTTAATTCTTTATCTGCTGAAGTAGTTGTAGACTGGTGGTCAGAATGACATTGTGTCCTTTCTCCATAGGGAAAGGAAAAAAAGGACTGAGAAGGCCCGGAGGAAAAGTCGGAGCCGAACACCGAGTCCCCCTGCTTTCCGTGGCCGCAATACGGCTATGGATGCTCAGGAAGCACTTGCCAGAAGGTACTGACTTTGCACAAGAGGCAATGCAGATTTTGCATGTAACCATGGCTAGGGAACTGTTGACTCATTAACTCCATGAGCACAGTTAGCCTAGAAGTCTAGGCGTACTCCAGCGGTAGCAAACTGAATTTGCTCTGCAAGTACATCTAGCCATCAGCCACAACATTCTATCTGGACAGGGAGTCATTGGGCGGGCTTAGCGCTGTTTGAATCGGCTTGTTCTGATTGCTCTGATTGGTTGTAGCCCTCCTACCTGAGGGTCTATCACTTGTGGTCAGGCTATACATTTTATGTGATAGTCTGGCTTGTCAGGCTAGAGCACAGTTAAATGGAGGGACTGTTCCACTTTTAAACGGAGTAGTGGCGATATTCAGGTTACACCAGATACCAGAATCCCACCAAATTGTTAACATGAAACCGAATATTGCCACTTTTCAGTTTAAAACTAGATTAGTCCCAGCATGTACCTGAGCTCATTGACATCATGGTAGGACATAATGTTGATGTTTGAAGCTATTGCTTTTGTCTGCTGGGGACAGCAACTTTATTCACCATTTGGCTGGTAACAGTCTTCTGCTTGCTTCTAGATTAGAAAGGGCGAAGAAACTTCAGGAGCAGAAAGAGAAGGAGCTGCTGGAAAAACAGCAACAGCAGCAGCAGGAAATTGTTGCTGGTAAGGAACAAGCACCAGCGGAAGGTAACCATCTTTAGCCAAACTCGGGGCCAAGACGAGCTGGGTTTTGTTCTTTTGTTTTTTTATTCTCCCCTCACTGTCTGGAATTTGGGTCCTTCACCCTGCTCAATTTTTTTTTTTTGCCCTCTTTTGGAGCTGCTTATAGCGATTATATTTGTAACAGCCAGAAGGCCACACAAAAACAAAGTTTTACCACAATTATATAAATGGAGAACTGGCTTGTGAGGCCAAATTAGAATACCATAAAAACCCAGCTCTGCTCAGCTCTCATTTACAAAATATAAATGCATGTGGCTTGTATGGCAATATTTTCAACAAAATCATTTCTAACTTGGCTGCTATATTGAAAAATGATTCACGCTAATTAGTAGAAACCTGTATGTTGACGAGTTCAATTTATATCCTCAACTAATTAAGTGTAGTGTATGCCTATTATTGACATGCATTTATTTTTATGTCATTTTCCCCTGCCGCTTATTAATATCGCTGTGAATTACGTTACATTACATAGATGATCATAGTATTTCCCACTGAAAAACTGCAGCAGTTCAGGCATTTTCTTTCTCTGTGCCTCCAGCGGCCGCAGCCTCTGCTCCGCTCCTGTGTGATGCTGTGGCTGCAGCGGCAGCATCAGCAGCAGCAGCAGCTGCAGCAGCAGCAGCAGCCTCCTCCAATCCTGTGCTGAATGTGGCGGCTCTGCTGGCCTCGGGGACGCAGGTTACACCCCAGATCGCCATGGCTGCTCAGATGGCAGCCTTGCAAGCCAAGACATTGGCCGAGACCGGCATCGCTGTACCCAGCTACTACAACCCCTCGGCAGTCAACCCCATGAAGTTTGCTGAACAGGAGAAGAAGAGGAAGTTGCTTTGGCAGGGCAAGAAAGAAGGGGTAAGGAAGACTATTTATTAAGAGCTTTTTGATAATTGTGCTCTGTTAATGTCATATTAGAAGCTATGGAACATCATACTTAACATGAACATTTTGTGGTTTGAAGGATTCCAAAAATCAGACGGCAGAACTTTGGGAGAAGCTGAATTTTGGCAACAAGGACCAGAATGTCAAATTTCGCAAACTGATGGGTATCAAAGTGAGTAAATCGTGGATATCAATTATGTTAATCGAAGTAAGTGTCCTGAAGGACATTTCTGATTAGTATGCCTTTATCTTTATCTTCTCTCTTTTCCCCACAGAATGAAGATGAAGCAGGAGCATCTTCAACACTGAATGAGGAGGACGTGAAGACTCTACAGCAGCAAGAGGAGATGTTCCGCAACTTGGATGTTCAGTACGAAATGGCTCGCTCACAGACGCACACCCAGAGAGGCATGGGACTGGGCTTCGGCTCTTCATTCTCATCACGGGGGATGGATGCCCTCTGACCTCCTCCCCCTTTGACCTTGTGACCTCCACAGCTTGTTGCTCTCCCATCTGTGTACCAGCTTTGTCACTGATCTATTTGGTGTCTGTTATTTTGAAGCTGGAAGCATGGATGTTAACTTGCATGGATGTTGGTTGCATCAGATCTGTAATTTATGTAGGAACAATCCCATATCGTGGAACATTCACATGTAAATAAGGCGTGGGGGGAGGGTAGGGGGGGACTGTGTCTTTTAGCACTGACGGGAGCTTTGTTCTTCTGAATTGTGCGTTGGTACAAAAGTGCAGCAGCACTGAGGAATAATGGGAGGGATTTAGTTAGAAATTGTGATTGCTTGATTACTGTTTTTTGTACTTTACATGTATATATCAGAGGGTTTGAAGGAAAGAAACATCTAAGTAAATACCAAGAGGCATTCTGTTGTTTGCGTTCAGTTATTACTCAAATAATAGGTTAATCATTGAGGCAATTATTGGCCTTTGAGAATACTGATTGCTCATTTCAATGTACAACTCACATGTCCAAAAAATAAAAGGTATGGTATTAATTCAGTTTAGTGTGTTATTATATTCCATGTCCATCAATTACAGTACATGTATACATATATTTTTTAAATCCTTTATTAAGAATAAAAGTTGCTTTATGTAAGCATAATGATTTACAAAAATACAAAAATAACAGGATAAAACATTAACTGAGATGCACTAGATTTTTGTATACCAATACTCTACCAGACTGGGTTGTATTCTTTGCGCGAGTAGACAACACCCAGCTTTATAGTTCTGACATCTCTATTTGGAATTGAACATCATTGAATTCTTAGTGCTTAGGTTCCACAAATACATGTTATTGTAGAGCCAGTTAATGTGAATCTAGTGAGGAGCGTTCTACTTGCAGATTAGGCTCGAGTACAGTACATGGGCCACACCAGTGATGAGGTTGTGGTTGGCAAACTCCAGGATGAGCAGCAGGATGGGGAACTCACTGTGCCTCTTCCACAGTGCCGCCTCCTCGGTCAAACCCATCCAGTTCACCAACAATGAGCGCATGGCTTCAGGGAAGAGCTCGGCTGCCAGCTCCTCTGCTGGTGGAAGGTCACTGATGTGCTCAATGTGCCGCACCTTGAAGCTCTCCACCTGCTGACTAATGCAACCATTGGCTGCATGGAAGCAATGTCCAAGCCAGCCTGCAACAGCCTGAAGTAATGGGCTACAGTAGATGGATAGAGAGCTGGGTGTCTGTAATTGGAGCAAAGGCAATATAACTTCTGCCAAACCCTCCTCATTCAATGCCCCATTTTCAGCACAGTGTTCGGCCAGTCTTATAAAGGAAACTAGAATTTGTTTCAGGTCAGGTCTAATGCTTTGGATTGACTGGACCTGATTTTCCAAGCTTTGGAGTGTCTCTGTCATCTGATAGGGCTGGTGAGAATTTTCACTGATGGTTTCTTTTGCAGGTGAACAGTAGTCATGATCCTCTGATGGTGTACTGTCCGGTAGGTTCTCTGTGGTTTCCAATTGTTCTTCACCACTTTGATAGGATTGAGCACACTTATCCCCAGAGGTTTGTTGGATTGGATCTGGAGGTGTTGACAACAAAGTGTTCTGGGGCTGTGGACTATCAAGTCTCACTGTGGGTTTGTAGGTCATTTTTAACAGATCATCATTCAGCCTTGATTTCCATAAGTCCTGGAAAGCAATGATATAACGTTAGGCAGAGGTATACTACTGAGGCCCTCAAGAAAATAGATGGCTTAAGATGGCCAGGGGCACTTACCTGAAACGACTCCAAGATGGACAATTGATTATGTTTACTGTACAACTCAAAGGCCATACGAAAGATGCCCTGAATGCTGTAAAACCACAAACTGTTCAATCCGCTGGGAACCCGTAAACCTTGGAACCTGTACTCTGCCAAGACAATGTCATGCTACGATTAAAACATTTACACATAACGTATAAATATTTATGTTTCACCAGTGGTGATGCACTCACCTGATGAAAAGACAAGTTTTGTTGCCAGTCCCTTTTTAGCAAACTTAGCATGGTATCGAGGATGGTTCTCTATGCGAATATCTGTATCACAATATAGATCAGCTCCAAGAAAAAGAGGAATAAGCCGCGTCTGTAGGGAGAAAAAAATACATTAAATCTTAATTGACCTGTGATGACCTGTGGTTGAAGTGCTCACCATAGCTAACCCAATGTTAATGCTTTACTTACCTCATCAAGACCCGTCTTTGTCACAGAAAAAGATGTTTCATCTCCAAGATAGAGGTAGCGAATTTTACGCTTGCCACAGTCCCAAAGTGACAAATTGATCATAGACATCTCTGCCTTTGACATATCTGCCAACTGCAAATTGTTCCTACTCTCGAGTAGTATCCAGTGACTTTGGCTTACCTGATTGAGAACACCATTCCTGTTGATGATAACCTACAAAAAATCAATAAATTATATAATTTTCAGTAAACCCTTCTTCTTCTTCTTTTAGTAATCCCTGACATTTATACAAAATAAGTATGCTTTTAGGTAAATAAAGCCTTGCAGTAGTCTTTTCATCTCATTGAAACTTCCCATGTTTACCGGAAGAGACAATCTTTCGACCAATCAGAGCATTTGCGTGGCTACGTATTGCCCTTTGAACCCTTCCTCAGCCACAAACCAAGATGGCTGAAGTGGATTTTGGAGACAGCGAGCTGTTTCAGCAACTCGACGAAGAAAGGCCTGTCGCAACCCACTTAAGATTTGAGACGGATGAAGATGCTCCAGAAGAAATTCAGGAGCTTCGTGAAAGGTTGGAGGAGTGCGAAGAGACGATAAGCCGCTTAAATGCAGAGAATATCCTTTCACAACTATAGCTTGTGTATGCTAAACGGCTGTTTCGAAGCCTGGCCTCTGAGTTTCAGCACTCTGCACAGAAAAATCAAATCTCCCCGCTCAGATAGTCATTGGTCGGAAGCCGACGGTGCTCTCTTTCTGTCACATTGTTGTCTTGGAGTTTTGTCACACATCAGCCACAGAAACCTAATGTGTTTATTGTATTTTGGTCTGTTTGGTGCCGAATTTTCAAAATACCTTTTGTTTCGATTCTCATTTTTGTCGGTGGGAGTGTCCTTGATCCCAAATGCCATAGTACAGACTGTTCGTCTAGTGTTCCTAACGGAACTACTTTTCAGACCAACATACAGTTAATGTTTATTGTATATTGGGAATGCCAACCGTCACAGGCTGTTGATAGTCACCACCTAGCCTACACTGATGAACATTTAACATGTGTTTTGATGTTTGAAGTAAAATACCTGTCAACTTGGCTATTTGGATTGCTTTTTATAAGCAGTTTTCCTTAACAGTTTATTAACATGAGGAACTAAGGAGGAAATTGAAAACTGTGACTCGACCCAGGTATGGCTACACTTCTTTTTCATAGTGAATGATGCTCGTAAATCTTATCAAAACCCTTTTAACATGACTTGTATCCCAACAACAGTGGCGTGAAAGTGGACAACACAAGAACCGATGGCCCACTACTTCATGTCTTGTATGGAAACAACAATATTTCCAAGTAAGTGTTGCCCTCTCACACCAGAAGTATGTGTTGTGTGGTGTGTGTGATTTTGTCTCAGAAATTCATCAATATACATTTTTAGGGAGTGCCGCCAGGAGATTGAAGACAGTATCTGCAGTCTTATTGAGAAACATCAACAGCAGAAAAATGGCAGCCAGCAAACCACTAGCTATGTACCTCCTCAGGTATCCAAAATGAGCAAATGTGCTTGAATTGGATTGATATCTTAAATGTTATAATGTCTACTTATTATATACATTCCCCCCTTTTTTTAGGCATCAAGTTTTTTTCTGGAAGATGAACAGAGGGATAAATCCTCTGATGCCCTCAAAAAAATTAAGGAAGCCTTCAGTGTGAGTTAATTTGTGATGTAAAACAATGATTGCATTGGTCAAATGTTTGCCATTTTGCTTACATCATGCCGTTGGTTGTCTTTGCAGGTGGTTGGGAGTGTGCTGTATTTTACAAGCTTCTGCCTGGACAAACTTGGCCAGCCTCTGCTTAACGATAACCCACAATTAACAGATGGATGGGAGGTTCCAAAGTATCCTCAAGGCAGCATGCCTCTTTGACACTATCATTGGTTAAGGTGCTCTCTTGTATGTTAATTCACTAGTGTGTCATCACCGGCTCCAGTGGTCAGGTGTAGTAAGCCTTAGACGTGCATCAAGCCCTACGTCTTTCACTCTTTGCTTCTCATCTCTTTTGTTATATTGTACACAAACTACATAAGTGGGGCTTCCTGAATAACACTTCTTAAAGATACCCACAAGTTTTTAGCGGCGTGATGACCCTAGATGGACAGGAATTACAAATCAAGGAGAAAAGGTAATGCAGAGCATTCCCATCCCCCTTTGTCAAATACTGCATATTCATGTTTAGTTGCTGTCACACGTGCATCTCATGATCAGTGATGCTTTTCTTTTTCCTCAGGGCTAGGCCTTGCTGTTTTAATTGTGGACAGGAGGACCATCAGTTAAGAGACTGCCCAAAGGTATGGGACATGGGTGTATAGTGGGCTTGAGCCACTGTCAGTTTGAAAATGCAAAACAGTCAAACATCCACTACAGGCGGGTTTGTTTAACAGTATAAGATTTTGATGGTGATAAACGCAGATATGACATGGGTCAGTTGGTGTTTTGATTACCAAAATGTAGTTAACACAACTTGCTGCTTGCTGTTCAGACCTATGTTGGTCTTAAATGACAAAGTTGTCATTTGCAAACAAGGCTGATTAATCACTGTTGTGATATTCTGCTACAGCCCAAAGATATGGCTCGCATCAATGAGAAGAGGAAAGAGTTCTCTCAGGGCAACAACAATGTGAGCAGTCAGCGTTATCACTTTGAGGAAGTGGAGGAACGCTTCACCAAATACAAACCTGGTGTAGTCAGGTAACCCTATTTATAGTAACTATAAGTATTGCTTCTTAGACAAACTATGAATTTGTGACAGTTCTGTTAACATCTGCTGTTGGAATCCACAACTTTACTGTCTTTCCTTTCCCATCACAGCCAAGACTTGTTGGAGGCCCTTGGGGTATCTGCAAACAAGGTACCGCCATTCATCTATCGCATGAGAGAGCTGGGTTACCCTCCTGGTTGGCTGAAGGAAGCAGAGGAGGAGAATTCTGGACTCCAGCTCTATGATGGCAATGGTATAAGTTGCATTTAACATGTCTTGTGAAATTTTGATTTATGGATCTAAAGTCCTTCCCAATTGTTGCAACCTTTGCTTCTCTGGATCTTTCAAACAGCTAGCACTGAAGTTACGGAAGAAGAAAATGGCCATGGGCAGAAAGTCTCATACGATCTCTCCAAGCTGGTTGATTTCCCAGGCTTCAATGTAGGCCTGCCAGCCCATGTAAAGGATGTAAGGGTTTAAGAACTTTTTTTTTTTTTTTATCCCACACTCTGGATGTACTGTACATTATGGCTATATTGATGCATAGTGATCTCAGAGGAAAAACTTCAGGAATTTGAATTCTTTCATTTGCAGGAATACAGGGCATATGGCTCTGTCCCAATGCAGTATCAGCACATGAAACAAAATTTTGCAGCCTTTCTGTCCACCAATTATCCAACGGTAAATATGCTTTCATCATTGACCAAATGTGTATATTATTTTTCACACACGTTGACTTCATCAGTTGTTTTATGATACAGTCTGGGTCCAGTAGTAGTAAGAGGCGCCATGAGTCTGAATCAACCCCACGGCACTCAAAGAAACGGCGATCCAACCCTGATTCCTCCAGGTGTTCAGATATGGACCTTGATTCAGGTAGAATTAATGGTTTATTTACTTTGAATTTAACTGTTTAATTCCTCTCTACAGAATCATGGTTTGTGTTATCATGGTTGTTGTAATGATTTGCTATTATTCTGTTAAAGCAGTCTCTAATTTTCTTAATTTTGGGAGGTTCTTATTCTTGAGAGGTTATGATTTATTCCTGCTACAACATGTTTAATGGTTTTGTAAGTAATCAGCACCACTGAAGGCAATTCCCAAGGCTTGCTTTTTGAGCAGCTGCTGAAGATATACAGTACCTGCTATCATGTGTAGACCACTGTGGGTAATGCTTTTTAGTGTGTTTTTCTATAGACCAGGATTCAATTTGCCCTCCCGGGACCCACGATGGATTCCAGTTCCAGCCACCACTGCCTCCCAACTCTCCCTCTTTCAGTAGCCCACCCCCATTGCCCCCTGGCACACCTCCAGTCACCCCCACACCACCACCCCTGCCCAAAGGCACTCCCCCTGCAAATGGCTCTCCTGCGCTGGAGAGGGAGGGGTCTGAGGATGGCCTCACACTAGAGGAGCTGGAGGAACAGCAGCGTCTCCTCTGGGCTGCTTTGGAGAAGGCCGACACAGCCACCAACAGTGACTCTGAAACGGGAGCCACAGGGACCCCTGTTCCCAGCTCCCCCAGCGTCTCCACCCCAGCAAGGCCAGATGCTGAGATGGAAGAGGGGGAGGAGGTGGAAGAGGGAGAGGCGGTGGAGGCTGTTGAGACTTCCAGTCGGAATGGTGAAGGCACGCCTTTCTTGCATGAGAAAGCGCAAACCTCTACACCAGCCTCCCCTGAGGAAGCTCAAATCCTTACCCCTGCTTCCCCTGAGGAAGTTCAAGTCAGTCAAGCAGATACAGGTCTGGGCATAGTCAAGAAACCCATTTTTGAGCAGAGCGCTGTAGTAGACAGTGTTGAAATGGTGGATGAGCCAGGTGATGGAGAAGACAATGCGCCAAAGGAAGCGGTGCCATCTACACCACAGTCACCCACTGGCGATGCTACAGAGGAGTCTGAGGTTAAGAGGGTTGTGGCTGTGCCTCACCGGAGCAAATTTGCTGCTGGTATTGTCCCCTTTGAGGACACGCCAGAGTATACAGAAGTTGCTGAAGCTACAGGGACTTACCTGAGGATACGGGACTTGCTAAAATGCTCTCCTCGTAATCAAGCAAAGAATAACAAGTGAAACGGCAGATTTTGTATTGCCCTGTCAGGTGAATTCAGCTTGAATTTGAGAGTCTGTCCATTTTCAGTTGAACTCGACCGCTCCAACCTGTAAGAATGGAATGGCAAGGATTTTGCACTGTTAAGAGCTTTTAATTCATTTTTGAATTGACTGTTTTGTTTTTTTAGTGCATAGGGACCAGAGAGTCAATGTTTGGAGCAGGGGCATTGAGATTCTTTCACACTTTACATTTAAACCATCTGTAGTTCAATTCATTGTGCCCTGCCATCTACGACTATGTTCATCAAACGAAACAATTGATTTGGCCATTATTGGCTAAAATGTCAGGTTTTCAATGTGTAATCTGGCGAGTGCTCCAGGTGTTTTAGAGAGCTTAAATTTCTTTGTCTTTTTTTTCCCCCCCTCCATCACCACTAAATGTCTAATAGGTGACTACATTTTTAGAAGTGGAAAAGCTTCTGTTCCTTGTTTTAGAATTTTAGATTTTATATATTGTCTTTTCATAAGTATGGATCGATTTAAGTGGTGTCATCTAAAACAGCGCCTGTACATATTGATGCTGAAAAGTGGAAAAGGAGGCAAAAATGTGTGTTCCATTTGGGAAATGTATGTAAACTTCATAACCATGTAAGATATTTTTTAATTGGTCCTTTAAATTATTCTCTTTTACAATTTTATGATCTTACACAAACACATAAAAACAGCTTTTGTATTCTGTTTCTGCACATTTGCTCAGGCATCTCTCTCACACACACAACATGCAATGATTATAGTTGCGCATATGAAAATATCAGGATTAGTCTGAACAGAGAATTTTGTAAATAACGTCCTCTCTAGCTGACACAACTCATTGACCAAGATCTCAGGGTAAAAACTGTTTGACCTTCACCAAGTCAGACTTCATGGCAATGACATTTGTCAGTCTGAAAATAAAAAAAAAAACCCTGAAAACTGCCACAAAGGAATTAGTTTTAATAGTTATGCATTTTGAGAGTAATTACATGATTTCTTTGGCATTAGTATATGACCTGAGATATAGTGAACATAGTAGAAAATCCCATATCCAGTACCCCCACTGAAAAGTGTCCCGCTAGATAAATATAATTATATACATTTTAATCCATTCTTGGTACTTTGTAGTTGTAATTTTTTTGTTGATTAGTTTAACATTAGTTTTATTAGTTAATGGACTTGCAACTGCAATCTATTCAGTTTTTCCAAACCTACATGTAATAATTAAGGTTACAAGTAGGGAAGATTTGTACTTGACTGGTTACTGCACTACCTGATTTGATTTGCTGCTCTTCCTCAATATAAAACAGCCAGTGATGAAGGCATGGATGCGGAGATGGGAATACCCTCTGATGTTTTGATAGAGGTTGGTTCTTCAAGTTTCAGCGTATCAACACCATTCTTTGGAAAGGATATTGTAAGAGTTATCAGATTGCAGAGTGTTACCATAATTCATCATTTAGGACAACAGAGCTTTTGGCAGCATCTCCATACATTTTGCCGCTTGTTTATCTAGCAAATGACTGCTACAAAATCACAAATAGATAAATACTTAATCAGGCTGTAAATTCAGGGTGGTTCACAAGGCTTATTTTTAAATTTAATATTATTATTAATTTTGTTCTGACTACGTTGATTATTTTTGAGCAGTATGGATCTACCTATGAAGAGAAGTACAGCGATTCCACAGTGTTTCTCTGGAATACTGGCTCCCGGGGGTCCAACACAGACTTGCGTTGGAGTCCATATGTGGAACTCTTTACAGGTATTGGCGTAGCCTATTAGGCGTTTTCATAAGATCTGTCAGGGGCCATGATAACTTATCAGGTAATGGCAATCATACTGGCTATACTGCCTTACTTAAAATGTACTTAAAGAGTGTGAGATTTTGATTTGATGGAAAGTTTACAGGAGTGGTTTTAGATGTCTGCAGTTTCACCTCAGACCTCTTCACCTGTATTTATGATCAGCTTTGGGGCATCAGAATGGTCTCAACCAAACAGACAGCGTTTCAAAATCAGTTCATCTTCCAGGCCTCTATGCATCTTATTCAGTCTACAAAGTGGAAGTAAGTTTTGCCTGTAATCTTGTGTACAGTTTAATCCTGCACCAGGAATATGTGGTTACATCCAGTACTGTATGTTCTACCTCAGTTTGCATCAGGTAATCAAAGGAGGCATTTAAACCTAACACCTCAGCAATCGGCACCTCCAGATTTGAAGGTTCAAGAAACTGCTGTTGATAGTACCTGCAACTCAGATATGGACCTTGACACAGGTTGGTGTGCAGATACATGAGTGAGTTTGTATTTGCTCAGAGAAGAGCTATTGGTTTCTGTATGTGTTTTTATTTTTTATGATGCTTAGTTGAATCATAGCATTCCACAAATTCCCACAGTATCACTGCTCTTGCCATCTTAAGTGTTCAGTGTGTCTCTTCAGACCAAGGTACACCTTGCCAGGCATGGAGCCCCAGTGCTAGCCAGTTGCAGCCACTGGTCCCTCCCAATCCACCGTCTGTCAGAAGCCCACCACCTCTACCCCCTGGAGCCCCTCCTGTCACTTCCGCACCACTTAAGGGCACATCACCACCTGGTAAGCATTCACCTGAGGATGAGATGGAGGAGTCTGATGTTGGACTGAGTCTTGAAGAGCTTGAACTGGAGCAGCTTCTCCTCAAGGCAGCTCTGGAGAGGATTGAGAGCGGCTCACCTGAATCTGTCCCTCAAAGTGCCCCGAGCCCAGCCACACTGGATGATGAGGTGGAGAACCTGGAGGAACAGCTCCAAACTGTCATTGGAGGATTGGAAAATGAGACGCCTGAGCCTGTCTCCCAAGTTGTCACACGCCCAGCCTGTTTTCTGGAGTCTGATGGTGAAGAGCTGGATCAGCAGCGCTTTGCCTGGGCCACACTGGAGAAGATGGAGAAAGGCTCATAGAGGTGGAGCTCTGCAATCAAAATCGTCCATCATAAGTGTCCAGCGAAGTTGCCCGGCCTCTCTGGAGAAGATAGAGAAGGAAGGCCCCATAGTGGAGCTCTGCAATCACAATGGTCCATTATAGGTGGTTGTCGATGGAAACGAGAGTTTGGTTTGACAGAAATAACCTGTGAGCAGTATAACACATGTAGGCTGACAATCAGTCAATGGAAGCATATTGATCAGGGACATAACTTATATTTTCTATGATAATTGAAAGCTTAAAGTGGTTGTTCCCTTTTTGGGCATATGGAAATGTCATTAATGATGTTAAGCTTAATTGTTAAGGAATGTTTTGTGCAATACTTGAATTGTTAATTTCATTTTGTGTCATTTTTTGTTGTTATAAAGCATTCTAACACATTTAGATGGTTTATTTATCTGCAGTTTGCTATTTGCAGTAGAAATGTATAACGCAGGATACGCTTGTGCATTACTGTTAGTGGAAGTCTGTTCAAGGTTCCTTTTCGTTTTTTTTTTTCTAGATGGTGCATGAAGCAACCAGTAGGTGTCATTGCAATCCTTTGGTTACCCGATCATCTTGTGAAAATTGATCTGTTGGAAATATAAGAAGCACTTGAAGCGAATAGTATTGTATGGTTTGCTTGCCTCTAGTGCCATCAGTCATAATAATTGTCTTGAGATGTTACCTCAAATAAGAAAATCTCAGTTAACCACAGACCATGTGGAGTCTGATAAAGAAAATCTGTCTGCACTGGAGTTTCTGGTTAAGAAAAGAAAGCCTACTGAATGGATGACTATCTGAAAATCATTACCTACTCTTTCATTTTGTTGAGTTAAATGCACTGATGTTTAATTGATGTTTGTCCTACTTTTGTAGGTTGCATCTTTTTGATTTTTATTGTACGTTTTCAATGGGCACTGTATAGGTTTTATTTGTGTGAAATTAACGTTAGCTAGACCGTTCCGTTCATTATGTGAGAACCTCTCATAGGATGCTTATAACGTTAACTGGCTTATGCATAGCCAGTGATCACTCACTCATTGGCGAATTGTGTATTTCCCACTCGGATCATAGAATCTTGCTGCACTGTTATGAAGACAGATTAAAAACATTTCTAATCTTTGTGAAAGTGATGGAGAGAGTGGATTTGACCAGTGACGTCAACGCGCAATTCGTAGTGAAACGTGTGAACGTCCGCCCGGTTACAGACAGGCAAAAATCTGTAGAGGCGTAGTTGGAATAGGACTGCACCGGTATTGTACACCCGGTTTCGTTAGACAACGTGGAGTGTGCACCGTAGGATCCACAGGTATGGGAAACCGCATTTACGTTCAAATTCCAGTCTTGGGCAAGTCTAGGATGACACTTGCGTAAATTGACGGTTGCTGCCGATTTGAGCCTGCGAAGGTGTAGGATAACGTTGGCGAATGTTAACCCTCTGAGTTGGTCCGCAATTTCCTATGTAGAAAAAGGTTCATTCTCTGCGTGGGGCCTGTATCCAGCCCCCAATATAGACTCGTTTTTGTTATGAAATGACGCATTAACGAATTGTAATCATTGTTTTGTTTTCCTGTCTTTTGTATTATCCAAGGTGACTTGCACCGCCAAACTTGGACCCCAGTAAGCTAATTAACGTGAACGTTGCAGCTAGCTACAAAGCTAGGTTTTGGTTAGACAGTGAGTAGTAGAGGTTAGCAGCACAGCCTGCCAGCCCCTGACATTGCGGAACCTCAGTCTCAGACCTGTGGAATTCCCTCTCTTGTTTTTGAATAGGATATCAAGGCGATAGTGAGATTAACGTAAGTAAACGTTAGAAGAAACAAAGAGAAATATGACATTCACGTACTTTCGTTGAACATTCCCTAGTGAGGGTAAAGATGTTTTCAAATCTGATAATCTGATTTGTGAAACGTTATCGTAACTTCTTTGACATGTGACAAAGCTAGCTTGGAGCGGACGTTAACTTCCTTTGGCTAATTCTTAACACCTGGTGAAGGATTTGTGCCCACAATTTTGTACATGTTTGCTAGTACAGTGCAGTGTGACGTGTCAACTTGGTAAATATGAAATTACATTTATTTTAATGTATCGTTCTTCTCCATATCTTTCAATGTTTGGTTGTGGTATCATGAGAACTTGAATTTGCCTGTTATCGGTAAGCAAATCGGTGGTAACGTCATGTACCTGTTCAAAACAGTGTAAAGTGAAATTAGCCTAACCAAGTAGTGATCCGAGATGGCGATGGTGGTTTATTAATCGAAAATAATCCGACATCTGCCATACTGTAATCTCAAATTTGCATCAGAGTTTGCGATAGTATGGAATGACATCCAGATGTGCCACCTCACCAGCAGCATTGCGCCATATGTTCAAAACAAATCGTGGACGCAAAACTTCCTGTTTTCTTTTTCCATGAGGTAAAAGGGTCTTGTATAGACGTAGTCTACCTACATTCACTACTTTATTTACTCTAGTTAGAACTAGCATTGGCGTTTTTTGTTTTGGTGAAAAAAGGAACCTATCGATAGCTAGTTAGCTAAGACAAGAAGGCTAGTGACCTAGCATATCTGAATGTATCCCACAGCTTGGTGTAGTAACTGTTGTCTCCATCTGATTTGTACGATTGCAAGAAGTTGCCTTGGACATCATGCAGTCTAACCAGTAGTCATAATTTGCGTTACACAGATATAAGCACTGGAAAAAAGGTTCCTAGACCTTAAATATTGACCAGATACGTGGTGATCTGAATGGATTTTAAGCAGCATACATGTTATTGGTTCGTTTTTGTGATGTCCTATTTGTCAGATCAGCCTCTGCAGTGATTAGTTTGGCATCGTTGAGTCCTTGGTAGGGACATGCCAAGTCTGCAGTGAGTCAACAGAAAATTACATGGAGCAGGATGACATTCCTCTAAGGCTACAGCAGTGGTTTATCCTGTCTGGTATTTTTTACATGTATTCTTGAGTGAGTGAGTAAGCAAGCAAGCAAGCATGCCAGTTCCTCAGATGAAGTCTTAGTAAATAAAAGTGCCCTTTGTGCCTTCCTGTCTTTTTAATGAAGGTTCACAGTGTGGAACTGTCAGACTTCTTTAAAATGACATTTAATTTTCACTAACTCTCATGCTTTCAAACATACTTTCCCTTTTTTGTATCTAAGAGTTTATCATACTGTATCTTGGCCTTGTACTGTACTTCCCCATTGCTAGAAACCCACCTAGTAGGATTTCATATCAGAACCCAAGGATGGTCTTACTAGGCTTTGTGCAGTTGTGTGTGTTTTTTTTTTCAAAGACTTTCCAGTAGACCTTGTTATTATGAGGCTGCCTCTTGCTCTCTCTTCCTATTCAGCTTGTAGCCTATTTACAGTAACTCAGGCTGTCGTTGCTCACCAGTCACAGCGAAGGTGGCATGTGAAATGTACTGTTGCGCTTGTTTATATGTAAACACTGTCCGTCATGTACATCCACTGAAATAAAACAGAGAGGCGGTCTCACTCAGCACTAGCTACATGGTTGCACTATTTTTTCCATATAGTAGTGCGCCCTCATTACATCACATCACATCATGGAGCACCCATGCCATGTTGCTCTCACGTCACCATGTTGGCGTAACAGTGCTGGAATGTGCGGCTGGAGAGGAACGTACTGGAGGTTGCTGCCGGGCTTTCCTGCATTGGTCACTATTGAATAATTCAGGGAAGGCTTCTCTGTCCGAGCAAAATGAGCTACTATGAGTCAAGAGTGGGTCAGTGTGCCTTGTTCTCAAGTTACTCGGTGTCATTTCTTGGCCTTTTCATTGAAGTTGACACCTTTTCCCTGGGCTCCCAAATGATGATTGAGGGTCGTTCATTTTTGGCTGATTAGGCCCCTAAACATGGCTACACAGCCATAGCCCAGGTACACTTAGCTTGAATCTCCAAATCAGCATGTTGACCCCTCTGTCTGAAGTACAGTTGCGATGTCTCTCCCCATTTCAGCAGAGAGGCATCTGCCTGCTCTTGATCTGCTGCTAATTGTGCGTAGTTCCAGATTGCAGTGATGATAAAATAGTGGATTAACTGAAGGCCAAAAGAGCTTATTGTTTATTATAATATTATGTGATGTGCTCCAATTTAAAAGCAGTCTTACACAGAATTACTGTGTAGCCATGTTTAGCTGCTTAATAGCCCAGATTATCCAGAGCTTCTAGCCTCAGGCAGAGAAATATGGTGTGGTTTCGGGACAAAATCTGGGATGTAGTCCTGCAGGCTACATCATTTCAGTATCTGTTATGTAGACCAACTTTCATTTCTTCACTGTCCCTGAGTGTGAGGAGACTGTTCTTTTTCAAGAACAAATGCCATTTGTCATGTAATGGTTTGTGTTCTTTTCATGACGATCTGTGAGAGAAACCTTTGGTCTATTTTTAACACGTGATAAATAAAATTACACCGGATGTGTAAGCTCTAACTCAAAAGTGCGCTGCATCAAAAGATTGAGGAAAAAAAAGTTGTGCACATGATAACCACATAACCACAGGTAAGAATAACTTGCTTTGGAGGTTATTTTTATACATCTTTAAAAAAAAAAATGGCATTCTGTGCATAGCCTACTCTTCATCTTCTAGGCCTATTGTGTGTCTATGTTTTTTCCCCTCCATTGTCTTTGTGTCTTTGCTTGTCCATCTGGGGTTAAGTTTGAAGCGATAGTGAAGTGGTGCAGTGACCCTTCTCTGGTGCTCTTTGACCTGGCGTTCTATTAGCATCTTTGGACTAGCCCAGTAGCTCCCTTTGGCTCTGTCGGGCAGGGTTGCACCGACCAGCTGGCTCTGCTTAATAATTTCCCAGTGGGAGGAGAGTGCTGGGCTCGTTCCCTGTTAACTGTGGGTTCCTGTGGTGTGACTAATAGTGCCAAGCTTCTGAGGTGCTGCTTGTTCCCAAGGCCTTGGCAAGCTCAGCCTCAGCCTCCTCTCCTCTCTCGTTCCCTCACTCTCTCTTTCTTTTCCTTTTATCCCACAGGAGTCCACCCAGCAATTTACAATTTTTTATGTCTGCTAGACAAGACCATAGTATTGATAAAGTTATGCTCATTGGGCCTCATTCATTAGACCAACTGTTCTTGCAATGAAATAAGTTCTTAAAACCCAGTACAGTTTTTCAAAAAGACTTCTTTTCACCAATAAAGGATTTTAAGTGGAACCTTACGAAGAAAGTTAAGAGAATTCTTAGGAAGATATTGATGAATAAGGCCCATTGTTCTGATGGAACAAGTTTTTTTTATTGTTGACAGTCGTCATCAATGCTTAACATCCAACTAATAAAAGAGAGGAAGTCTGACTGCGGATGTCAGCAGATTCAGCGTTAATTTGCACAGCATTTATTTTGCTGCATTTTCTCACCACTTTACCACACTGCTGGTGTACAAACTGTAAGCTCTCTCTCTCTCTCCCTTCTTTCCCATCTCCCTTGTGGTGTTGCCCTAGATTTAGTTTTCTCTGAAATCTGGTTCATCTGAGCTCCAGGATGCTCAGACAGCCCATTGCTCGTTAAGTCTCCTTAGCGAAGACGGGGCGCTTTTGCCTCTATTCAGAAATTGCACATTGATCCAAGTTCGATTGGCAAAAGAGTTCCTGCTGGTGGTAGATTTGCTGACCACTGATTGTTTGTGTGTGTGTGTGTTTACACTGTTTAGGTATGAGAGAGAGTGTGTGTGCGTGCGCGTGCGCGTGCGTGTGCGTGTGTAAGTGAGGGCCGGAGCACTGATTCGCTGTACGTTAATCAGCTTTGCCTTGTAGCCTTCCCTGCTGAGTTGTTTACGCTGATGTCCCCCTGGTCAATCCTGTAGACCTTTTCACCTCCGCCTTCGGCCTGTACAAGAGGAACTCACATGTCCTTGTTTGGGCATGTTGAATGACTAGCAGCACCATATTCCTGAATTCTCTCAAAGGTGACACTGACCCACACAACCAGTAAACACTTCCTTTGGGTCTGGGATGTGTATAAAGCTTTTTATTTCTCTTGTGATGTAATGAGTAAAGTTCCGTCGCTTCCGACTTTCTCCAGCTACTGTAGCATAATAAACACTGCTGTAACATTTAACATTGATCCCAATTGTGTAACACAGCAATTGACAGACTGTGAGGATGTATCTCCAGAAGCTGGGCCTCGAAAGTTCGATGTAGCCTAACCTCTACTGTGATGTAGAGGTTAAAGCATTGATTGCAGGCGGTGTACTTTGAGTTGGCGTCTGCAAGAGTGTGAGCTGACACTGGCAGATCTCCCTCATCTCCGGATGGTGATTGAAAGGATTAATCCCAAGTTCCTCTTTTAAAGACTCTCGCCATCTCAGCATTGGGAGAAAGTGAGGAAGAGAGAGAATATGTGGTTAAGTCAGATATTCTGAGGATAAGCATTTAGCTAAATTAAGTTGAACCTGATTTGAGTTCTCTTTTAGTCCAAATTGCTTGCTTTCTGTATGCTTTCACACTGGATAATGGCAAGAGCACTTCAAAAGGCATTTCTTCCTGCGAGCTGCCACACCAGCAGGGGAGATATTAGCTCCTCGGTTATCAAGTGTTTTCTCAGGTACATCTCCCCAGGAATTAGAGCTTCAGAAGTGTAAGTTCAGCACTGGACTGGTTGTGAAGTTGAAGTTGACTGGTATTTAGCAGAGGCTTTGATCCAAAAGCAACACTGACTCGCGTCGTGGACTTTGGGAATCAGACCCGGATCACCTGAATATCAGGTGAGCAACGTAGGCTAAGCTCCACCACATAAGGGCCAGCAGCCTTTCACTTTCAGCTTCAGGCATTCACTGAAGCAGGTCATTGAAGGAAAGTTTATGAAATGCATCAATGCACCATTTTACTCTGAGTCTGGAGCTTTCACTAGTTCCATTGATTATAATGGTAGACGTGGTACACGGTCACCTATGTCACTCATGTTAGCATTTCCTGTGAGACTTTTTTTAAACAAGGCTTGGATTATCACCACCATCAGAAGTAAGCTAACACTGTAGTATTAAATAAATTACATAAAATTAACTTGTGATCATTTTTTCTTTTTGGAGTTGTGATGCTATCCTTTTCCTTTTCATCACACACATATCTGGCTGCGCATAGCTCACTCTTTTGAAGATCTTAGCGAAGACCCCCCACCCCACCCCCCAACTTGTTCTCTGTGATTGCAGAAGCATGATGGGAGGGCATGGGATTACTTTTCTGCCTTTGCATGCACTGCAGCATGAACAGGAATATAAGCGGTGTTGAAAGGCCTCAGTGCAAAATGGATTAATTAGCCTGAAGCAGAAAGTGATGTTATGTAGTGTGTGTGAGTGAAGAGAGAGAGAGAGAGTGTGTGTGTGTGTGTGTGTGTGTGTGGCTGAAGGGAGGGGAGGGTTGAGGCTTGAGAGAGAAGGGGCGTTTTTGTGAGGAAGGCAGATGAATGTCAGGGAGAGCAGACATTTTCAGCTGGCAGCAGTCTTAATGTCAGGAAAGTGCTGGAAGGCCATGGGTCACCCTGATTGGGCAGGCGGGGGTAGTGTACAGAAGTGTATTGAGTTGGATAGAACCAATTGTATTCAAGATCCTTAAACTTAAGCATTGTTTACATGTCATTGGAAAGTCAAATGTTTATGTCTTCTTCTAATTTTGTTTCCTGATTTTAATTTCAGGCAGCATCATTTTTTCACTTAGGCGATGAAATGGTCTCTTATCCTGTTTCTACTGTGGCTTTGATATGCTCAGGTCCTGAGGTTTTGAGGGATAAGAGCAGACAGCTGTGGCTACAGAGATGGAAGGGTGGCAGCAGGGAATCTGATACCCAACGTCACTCTGCTCCTAAAGGCAGGAAGTGCTAATGCTGTAGCAATGCTGCTGAGCACGTCACAAGGTGTCTGGTTCTCTCTCTCTCTCTCTCTCTCTCTCTCTCTCTCTCTCTCTCTCTCTCTCTCTCTCTCTCTCTCTCTCTCTCTCTCTCTCTCTCTCTCTCTCTCTCTCTCTCTCTCTCTCTCTCTCTCTCTCTCTCTCTCTCTCTCTCTCAGCCCCACCTCCCAAGCCCACTGGACAGCTCCACACACACACTGACGCATGTAGTTTTGGCCGGTCTTAAGTGAGACTGTGAGACGGTGACTTTACTTTCGCTTTGGCAAATATTTCAGTGCTGTTTCATGAGCAATATCTGTACCTTTTAAAAAAATGTAAGCTAGGGCCTATAATATGGCAGTCAATGATTCCTCAGTTCCTTTGCACTGCAATTGATGCAAGTCATTTGTTGAAATTACCGTTGAGCAGTTTTAAAAATTTGACAATAGGGACTTGCTAATATTTCTTTTTTCAATCACATATGTGGGCGGTAGCCTACTTATATTGTTTCTGTATGTGAGAGATCAAAGCGCTCCCCCTTCTCTATCTCTCTCTCTGGTGAGTGCATTGCTGTGAAGATATCTGGCCTCTGGCTACTGTAGTTCCTGCTCTCTCTCCCTGTGCATCCCTGCTCCCTAGTGTGTGTGGTAGGCGCACTGGACTGGGATCACTCATCATCATTGGGTCCTTTTGTTCTCGGAGGCCTGGTTTGCATGAGCAATCCTCCTCCTCTCTGCCCGATCTCTAGGCCCTTTTCCGTTTGAGCCACGTGAATGGACACAGCGGAGTGGAATAACAGGAGAGGGGCTTTATTGGGAAAACTGGGTCAAAGAACCTGGCCTCTTCATAAATGCCCTTCCTGCTCCACTCTCTGAGTGTGTGTGTGTGTGTGTTCTGTGAGTCTGCAAGGATGTTCTTTGGGTGTTGGTTTGTTTTTGTTAGCCCCTCTGCAAATGTAGCCGTGGAATGCGTGGCATGTCTCAGGGTTATACTGTAGCAATAACCTGCCTCTCTCTCCCTCAGCCCCATGTGGGCCTCCCTGCTGTGCCAGTGCTCGTTGCCCGGGTGATCATGAGATCATGATTGAACTGAAATCAGAAGGGTGCGTGTGTTGTTGTCAATGGCTTGTCTGATGTTTACAAGGAACTCATGGTTCCCTCTGGCTTGCTTCTTAAGGCTGAATTTGGTTATTTCGTTCTACTTGCATGCATGATGTCCTAATATGGCTTTGGCCAAAGTATTGACAAAATAATGGCAATAAAATGCGTCAGACACTGGCTAACCTATTGCTGTTGTTCCAGGAACCTGGGATTTGTCCGAATGTGCACTCAAGTGGTTTATTTAAAAAAAAGATTCTTGAGACAAGAACAATGCTACCTTGATAAGGTGTTTATTTTTGTGAGGTGACCAAATGGTAGGCTATTGCAGCAAGTGTTCTGGCTAGTCTCATGACTGTTGTATTTTCAGCTTGAGTTCACTGCAGGCAGCATGCTTTGCATCCGTACCGCCTCTTATGATTCCACACAGTGATTGACCTCACAAATCCACCTGTCTCCATGATCCTGATTGATGTGTGGGTGGGTGATCCCTTTTTATTCGGGTCTATGATTTAGCCTAAACCGCAGGTCAGTGACTCTGTGATTCTGTGTAAAGTCTGAGCTCACAGGTTGCTCTTCCTGGGACATGAGTGGGTGGCTATTATTAAACGTGGTAGACACCAGCCTCCGACGGCGGGCACTCCTGAAAATAGAGATGGGGCCGCAGGGGCGCCGCGTCACCTCCACTGGAGCCACGGCAACGCTGCTTGTTGTTTTGTTTGTGTTTGCGGTTTGTTGTTTGTTTCCTTGCGTCCTCAACACCAGTGGCAGCCACCGATGGCTGAAAACAGAAAGTCCAGAAGCGTCAGTCACTTCAGGCCATATCTCTCTTTCACTATCTCTCTCTGACTCTTCTTCTTTCTCTTTCTCTCTCTCTCTCTCTCTGCCTCTATCTCTCTCGGCCTCTTTCTCTTTCTATCTCTTACAGCATGGCACCCTTATTCCTTACTACTTATCCTCCAGGCTGTGTGTGTGAATGTGTGTGTGTGTGTGTGTGAAGGTAGCTCTGTAGTTTCTGAATGAGAGAAATGAGGACGGTGAATGAGGAAGATTAAGTCTTAGATCCAGACACCCGTGATGAACCCAGCCTAGTGTGTCACGCTTCAGAGCCCAGTGGCTCGTGAATCATTTGATCTAGTCCTAGATTAGCGGACAGGAGAATTATGTTGATGATTTGATAGCGCTGTCGGGTAGATATGGGGAAGGATCAAATGTAGGCCAGTGCTAGAGTAAGGGAGGTCATGCAAGGGGAGAGCAGGGAAAGGGGGGAACTGCATGTACAACTCGCCGGGGAATACCCGAAATCCAAGGCCAAGCCTCAGTCACTTAATCCCAGTTACAAAAACCATGTCCACTGAGATTACTTCAATGGCTCCGTGTCAGACAAGCAGATAGAGGATAGGAAGGAAGAATAGAGGAAGGAGGCTCAAACCTGATGACTCAAGCTGAGGGGATATAGCCTAGGGATCCCAGGGCCAAGGGCTGGGTCGCTGGCTTCCGAGCACAGAGTGGCTAAATGTCACTGGAGATGGTTAAAATGTCTACTTTGGCTGCCAAGTCTCTAAAAGAAAGCAAGAGTTCTCATTTTGGGGGCCTCAATGTTTTACTGTACTGTAGTCCATCATATGAGAGTTTACTGGCTTAAGAAGAGAAGGATTTTTAACATGCTTATTATCTCTCTCTCTCCCTCTCTTTCTCCCCCTCTCCTAGCTCTTTACAGACGGTTTTTGCACAGAGGTCTCCTACATACCAAGTGTAACTCTCTGCTAAGACTTAGCATTCCATATCCACTGGACTGTTTCTGTTTTCATCTTCATCAGGCCAGAATCCCAATCAGGCTTTTGAAGTCACATGAATCCCAGTAGAATGTTCCAGAATCTGGCCCCACCTTCCTTAAACCCATGGTCTTGCAGCAGGGTTTTATGTGTGGCAGAGCTTTTACGCACAAAAAAAATCTGCTGCTGCTGTCAAAGTCTAGCAGTTTTATTGGGATAGCAAAGGACATTGTTTTTGTTTTGTTTTGTGTGTGTGTGTGTGTGTGTGTGTGTGTGTGTGTGTGTGTGTGTGTGTGTGTGTGTGTCATCTGAAAAGACTGTTGCATGCCAGACCTTGTATAGTTGGGACTGGATAGCTTTCCCAAATGTGGAAGTAGGAGGGAGATCCAGCATCTGAGGATTTATTGAAGTTGGAGTGAATAGAACAGAGAATTGCAAAGAAAGAGAGGAATTTGAAGTTATTGATCCATCTTTGTTCAAAGTAACAGGCTGATCCCTTAGCTTACATAAAGTATGACTAGATTAAATGAAAAGGCCTAATTGAAAGGAAACTGGTTTGACCACATTGTAAAGCATTGTTTATTATCGTCATGACCCAACAGTTTCCCTAGCGGAACAGCGTCAGCTCGTTCCAGAAGATGAGTGCTTGCATGTTTTGGGCTTAATAAACTCGCTCTAAAAGTCATCTTGTGGGATCGGTTGAATTCACACCCATGTTTTGGTACAAAATAGTCCTCCTCTTATGACTTGGCGGCAGTTTTCTTTTTCAACTCCCAAGTTGTTTTGCTCTGCTTGTAGGCTTGTGTTGTTCCAGCGGGTAAATCAAATCAAGACTAGAACTATTTATTTATATGGAATAGGATAGCCCAATTCAAGGCTATTTGTGTCTTGTTAGTAGCCTATAGCAAGACCGTAGTAAATTGTGTCTTCCGTGTCCTAGCCTTTTCTCTTGCATACATTCACACAGTCCCAGCACATAGGAACAATAGCAAGCCCGTTTAATAACAGACACTCTTTGTGTGATTTGTATGTTGCTATTGTGGCGACTAGGAGTCCATCTAGGACCAGGAGACAGACCCCAAGCAGTCATGCGTCCATGTATAACTGGTGTTATTGTTCTGGGGTCAACTTGCTGGAGAGAGAAACTCACTTTATTAAGGCAAAGCTGATTCTGCATCTTGGATCCCTGATGCATTGTTTAAAGTTAACATTGAATTGATGTCTTTAATTTTTGTTTTTTTAAAGAATTATTTTTTTTATTGCTTATATTTAGATTTTAATTTCATTTCGACTTCTCATCAAGAAGTTGTCTTTCCTTACACCTCTGTGCTTTCAATCCAGTGCGATGGAAAAGTGTGTGTAGTTTACCACATGTCGTAGCTGAGGCACAGCACGTTTCAAAACATTGGGCTGCTGGCAGGCATCTAGCCTGCTTTTGTAAAACAAACAAGCCAGCTTTTGTGGGCCTAGTACCACTCAGCCATCTTTTAGATATCAAAGTCGGTAAATACTGTGTGCACTTTGGGAGTCTGCTGTTGACTTTGTATGAAGTGAACTGTCAGAGAGGATCATATTTCGCATGGAACAAGAAGAAGAAATTGGTGTATAATATGATGCTCAGTGGTGTTGGCAGATAATCATACCCTAGGACACAAATAGCAGTACATTTTGCTGCATTGGTGTACAGCAGTACAGCAACCACATCTCTTTGCTAGACACTTGTAACTTAGTCAAGTAGCCTATTTTCATAGCTTTGTATTTAATTTTAAGGTGCCTACATAGGCCTTGATGTAGGCTATGTGTCTACAAAATAAATGCCAGTTTTGTATTCTCATCTTTATGTTGAGTAGAGATCTCACTCAGTTATTTTGCCTTTTCTTTTTTCTCTTTCTAACAGAATCTCGGGTGTCCAGAGTGCTCCTTCTTTTTCCCTCCCTCACCCCCCTTTTCCTTCCTTTTATTTTTTATTTCTTTTTTCCCCGTTGTTGTGTTGGCAATACACACACAACCAGTGCCTATTGCAGCACCTCACCTACAGAAGACCAAGTGGGTCTGGCGGAGCTGAGTCAATGAGTGGTAGACGCCATCAGAGCGTTTTGGACACACGCCACAGTCGCACAGCACAGACACAGACACAGACACCATGAGCACAGCCAAGCCCAGTGGCCTTAAGGCTCCCAGCAAGATTGGCAGGTCTACAGCACCAAAGACCTCCGCATCCACTGGTAAGTTACCAACGGACTCTGCTTGTTAGCTTTTTAACAAAGCTTCCGATCACACTCCAACATTTAGATGTGTGGGTGTGTATGTGTCTGTCGTGACCGTGTGTGTGTGTGTGTGTGTGTGTGTGTGTGTGTGTATATTATGTGCTTGTTTGTTTCTGTTTATATGGCCACAATGAACTCTCCCTTCATGTTTAATAATAATTTAGGCTGCAAATGTTGCAGTGTGTTAACAGCCTGTCCAAATCAGGTCCCCATCTCATCTGACCCGTCTGAAATGATGACTGTGTGAAATTGAATGTCGCAGCTGATTAGCTGCCACTGTGTTTAGTCCCCCCCCCCCTTCCCCTCCTACACTGGATTATATAAACAATTCCTAGATGAACACTTTCATTTACAAAGAGATGAGCATGGGCTCATAAATGTATGCATGCGTTGCTGTGTTGGTCGAGGCATGCTGAGGTGTGATCATAATTAGCCTTATACAGTTTCCCAGCTGCCCCCACCCTGAGGATAATTAGCGGTGCTGTTCTTTCAGTAATTAGGAAACTGGGTCATCAAGGTTAAATAACTTGTGCGTGGTGCTTCAGTGAGAGTTTCAGTGAACGTCACACCTCTGGGTTGATGTCTCCACGTGATGCATGGGAGGTACAGTGTATGCTGGGCAAATAGTTAACAGCTGCTTTGCTGAAAGTGAACTGGTGAATGGGCAAGTGAGCTCTGACAGCTGTGTTTTCACAAACATTTACAGTAGAGTTGAGAAAAGGGACTTTGGGCCTCCCAGGGCACGCCCACTAACACACCGTAAACATCTCTGTAAAATGGCCTCCTGTATTCCTATGGAAAAGTAAAGAGAAAAGAAAAGTAAAAAGCAATCTGATGATTGTTGGTGGTAGTGACATATCTTACATTTGTCCAATAATACCCCATTCTAGGGCTGTATTATATCTTCTATAGTGTGCTTCCCCTTCCTCACAATATGAATTTTAGCTTTACCTACGTATAGAGATATTGATGAAAAGTTACTATGTAAATCGTTTAGTGAGCTAAAAAGATACCCTCGCCTCATCAATAAGTAAAAATAGGCTAATCATTTTATGAACAAAATAAATGTGTTCAGTTTCCATTGGAAAAAGGGGAAAACAGGCATTCAGGCTTGGTTTGTCAAGTTAGTGTATAAAATGTAGCTCTGTATACAATTTAAATCAACTATATTTTGTTATTTATTACAAAAAATATCACATTGTTATTGGAAATTAAAACGATGTGTATTGTCAAAAATTATCTTGCTCATAAAGAATGTACAAATTATTTTATTATACGGTATATAAAATATTCTCTCTCTCTCTCTCTCTCTCTCTCTCTCTCTCTCTCTCTCTCTCTCTCTCTCTCTCTCTCTCTCTCTCTCTCTCTCTCTCTCTGACAGCTGCTGCCAAGCCTGCCGCAGCATCAGAGGCTCAGGATGGAGGCGGCGATGGGGATCAGTTCCAGGTGGGAGACCGCGTGTGGGTGAACGGCAACAAGCCGGGCGTGGTACAGTTCCTGGGCGAGACGCAGTTTGCACCCGGTCAGTGGGCCGGCATCGTGTTGGACGAGCCCATCGGCAAAAATGACGGCTCGGTGGCAGGCGTACGCTACTTCCAGTGCGAGGCCCTGCGTGGCATCTTCACGCGGCCCTCCAAACTGTCGCGCACCGAAGGCGAGAGCAACGGCACACAGACCGCACCTCCATCCCGGGCTACGTCGCCGACGCCATCACAGACTGGAGCTCCACCTACCACTCCAGCAGCCAAGAAGACCCCCACTGGAACGTCTACGCCAGGGGGAGTAACCACCCCCTCTAACCTGACACGTGCCAACAGCGAGTCTGTGTCCAACCTGTCGGAAACGGGCTCTGTCAAGAAGGGGGAACGTGAGCTAAAGATTGGAGACCGTGTGCTGGTGAGGCCCCCACATTGTATAAAATGTGTAGTCAGGACAATGTATAAAAGGTGATATGCACAGAGATTTGAAACGTTCTGTTCACCTGTACTAGGTTCTCCAGACTTAGTATTTTGCCAAGAACACCTGCTTTAAAAAAGGCCTCTTGCAACTACTTGAACTTGAACAGGTTAGGAATCATTGTGATGGTTGTATAACATGTTACTGGTTGATTGGCGTCTCGACTCTCTCAAGCTTTGGACTGAGGAAATATTCAAGTTTGGGCTGGCAAGCCGCGCCCCGGTCTCATAGAGCTGTAGGAGAAGCTCGGCATAGAAAATTGAGAGCACACACCTGCCACAAACTTAGAAAATAGTGAAGTAATGGCTGATCATGCATAGAGAGCTCTAGAGAAAAATGTAAGCACAAGGAATGGCCAATCCTGCATAGAAAGTCCAAAAGATTGATATCATATTTTAAGAAATGTATTTTGATTATAAACCGGCAGATATAGTGGAATCATATGGCCTCTAGAAGAATTCTCCTCACCATTCAAATGGAACACAGACGCCCACTGTCACAGTGGAGTGTTGCTCCTAAATGGCCTAAACAGCCCTAAACAGCTGTTTGTTCAAGAGTGAAGAGAGAAGTGGTGGTTAACACATGCTGCCTTCTAGACCGTGTGTGTGTGTGCTCCAGATGTCTGCTGCATCATGTAACTAGAACAAGAGGCTTTTTGTGAGGCATGTTTGGCAGATATCCGCGCTGTTTGCATAGCCAACTGCACCTCCCCATTATCTATAACCCGGGTGTTAATGAGAGACGTCTCATTGTCGAGACGACGTCAGTGAGGGATGTCGTGGTTAAGGTCACACATGCGAGTAATGAACTCCTTCAGCCCTCGTTGGCACCTCAGTGAGCAGGTCTTGGGGGTTTAGGGGAAGCAGAACTCTCTTATAGAGGTCTGGTAAGCTCATCGTGGAAGAGGACACAGGTGAAAGCCTACGGGAAGCTGAGGCAATGGGAGATTTCCCAGCTGCATGTGGAATGCTGGTTGCTCACGGCCCTTAATGTCCACAGCAGGCTGAGACGGATGAGACACACCCCCACTCTCTATCACACACACTCTGTAGGCCTACACACACACACACACACACACACACACACACACACACACACACACACACACACACACACACACACACACACACACGCATGCGCGCACACACCCTCTGGCCTCATACTAATCTGTAAATACAGACTGACCTCAGAGTCACAAGATTTACACACACAACACACACACACACACACACACTGTATCATACACACAAAGATAGAGCAAGCAAGGCCATCCCAGAGGTTGTTGCGTAAGCTGATGCCCCCCCTTTATGTGTGCAGGAAGTGTGTTGGTGTCAGGGAAGTTTGGGATTTCCCCTCCCAGGGGAGCTGGGATAGCTGATGCCTTTTTGGCCTGCTTTTATTGTTTGACACCCGCCGTTACAAAAAGAGTTTGGTTCCGATTGCAGAGTTTCCTCTCATTCTCTGCACAGTTCCTATTTTAGAACAGATCTGTTGAAATTCACTCATGCATGTGAAGTATCATTGACTAGTAGGCCTTTTCCATAGGAGATGAAAATGCTATGTTTCTATTAGCCTATACTGAAAGTCTCTTTAAGCAGAAGTGAAGTTAGACTTTTTGCGGTCAGTCGTATCCTTTTCCCAGACATTGAACCCATTCCAGTTACTTCTCTCGTCTTTATTTTCATTTTCACATACCAATAGGTCAAATTGATGAGGTTCTGGAATTTTTATCAAGTGTATGTCAAGTGTATATATGTTTTACAGTGTTATTTTGTTTTATTGCACATAGCCTAATTTGCCATGGTATAGTCCTATATCATTTAACCATGGAACTATGGAAACTCTGGACTGGAGTCCACGGAAAGTGGAATATTTTTGTCCAAAATGTTGAGATATAATTGTTAATTTTCAATCTCGTTCCACCATGTGGAATTGCTCATTCATGTTGCCCGTAGGTGGGGGGGACCAAAGCTGGGGTTGTGCGGTTCCTGGGAGAGACAGACTTTGCCAAGGGCGAGTGGTGCGGAGTGGAGCTGGATGAGCCCCTGGGGAAGAACGATGGAGCGGTGGCAGGGACCAGGTAAACTAGAAAACTCTCACCCATAGCAGGCTCTCAGACCAAAAGGATCTGATAAATGCATAAGGAATGAACTGCCAGTTACCTGACCATAAAGATCTTGGCTGGCATCAAGTGTTGTGGAAACAGTATTGTGTATCTTTAATCAAAACTAATTGGTTACTTGAGCCATTTCTCCCCAGATGTAGAGCCTCTCTTTATAATATTAAGTAAACAGTCACTGCACTGCTGTGAGTAACTTCTGTTCGAATAAAAGAAAGCTGAAGAACATACTGTGCTCTACTACCCAACAATACAGATTTCCTTGAACAGATAAAAAAAATGACCTTCATGATATTCTCTGGCATGGCAGTTCTTTTTCAGTTCACATTTTCACACCAAAATAATGGTAACCATGGCAACTATGCCAGAGGCCCTCTCGCTTCTTTACTAGCTGCAGTGTGGTAGGAAATGGATTTGTCCAATTAATGTATGTAAAAGCATGCTCTAAAATGATTCTATCTATTCTATTCAATTCTAGCTATTATTTCCCCGATTTTCATTATTGTGTGTGTGTGTGTGTGTGTGTGTGTGTGTGTGTGTGTGTGTGTGTGTGTGTGTGTGTGTGTGTGCCCTCGCGCGCTTAAAATGCCATCTACATATAATCTGCATTTAACCTGTTAAAAATTGTGATTAATGTTGTGTTTTGTTGGCTTTTTACATTCAGGTACTTCCAGTGCCAGCCCAAGTACGGGCTGTTTGCACCTGTGCACAAGGTGACGCGCATTGGGTTCCCGTCTACCACGCCGGCCAAAGCCAAGACCACGACCGCACGGAAGGTGGTGACCACGCCAGCGGGCCTTAAGCGGAGCCCCAGCGCTTCCTCCATCAGCTCCATGAGCTCTGTGGCCTCATCCGTCAGTGGCAAGCCCAGCCGCACTGGCCTGGTGAGGGATGAACACACACACACACACACACACACACACACACACACACACACACACACACACACACACACACACACACACACACACACACACACACACACACATACATACAGTGGCAAGCCCTTCCACACTGACCTGGTGAGGGATGAATCTCCCCCCACACACTCTACACTCACTCACTCACTCTCTCACTCACTCACTCACTCACACACACACACACACACACACACATCATCATCACACTACACACACACACACACACACACACACACACACACACACACACACACACACACACTGTGGCAAGGCTATCCGCACTGGCCTGGTGAGGGGATAAATTCAAACGCACGCACACACACACACACACACACACACAAACTGTTATTCCTATACAAGGGATGGAAGTTACTAAGTTGCAGTGTTGGTTGCAGAGGTCTTGTCTGCAGGCATGCACACACTCAGACACAAAGGTGCTATACTTGGCTACATCTGTTTGAATCTTCTACTGTATCTGTGGTTTACCAAGACTCAGGCACACACACACACGCACCACAACACCACAACAAAGGCCTATGCTCTGCACTCAGGATATGCGGTCCTTAGCAGCTTCTCGTGTACACACACTGGTAGCTTCTGCTGCTGTTATTAGCTGTTCACATTGCTAAGCTTATAGCAGGCTTTAAGAAACACACACACAGTCACACAGAAACCCAGACACACATACGATTATAAGCCATCAGCTTCATGAATGCATTTACTAATCCCCTCAAACAGGTTCTCTGGGACTTATGTGCACACACAAGTAAACAAAGACTCCCCATCAACTAACTTTTCCTAGTAATCCAAGATTAGACGTCTAGTTAAAATATACCTTTGTTCTGCCTCTCTCCCTGCTGTTTGAAGCTTACGGTAAAACTCCACCGGTTTTAAATATGTTTCTAATGGATTAACTGGATTGCTTTTTACTTTGTGTGAGTTGACTGTAGTGGGCGGCCTGCTCTATCCTGCAAATGATATGAACCATGGCTGTTTAAGTGCAAAATGGTTGAAGTTAAATGAGAGATCAATTTAATTAATTTGACTTTTAAAGGTTGAGTGTAAAGATTAATTAACTTAAGTTGAATCCTGTTTTCTTTTTTTGTCTGTCTGTCTTCTCTTTATGTTCTGCAGCTGACTGAAACGTCGTCGCGGTACTCGCGGAAGATCTCGGGCACAACAGCACTGCAGGAGGCCCTAAAGGAGAAGCAGCAGCACATCGAACAGCTCCTGGCGGAGAGGGATCTGGAGCGGGCGGAGGTCGCCAAGGCCACCAGCCATGTGGGCGAGGTGGAGCAGGAGTTATCGCTGCTCCGAGAGGGCCAAGAACAGGTGGGGCACTGTAGTAGACGCCCCGAAACACAATGTGACATGACCCGTCCATATTTATACAAACACCATTGCTCAGCATAAATAACTGCATATTTCACGAATCAGTTGATTTATGCAGCACGTTCAATATAACAAAACCTGACCCTCCAACTTTTGCATTTCCCTTCCTAGAAATTATATCAGCAAAGCTTGTGACACACACGTTTTGCCACTAAGTCAGTCACACATTACATACATATTCCAAATTATGCCAGGCCCCATATTGTGTTAAAGACTGAATCTAATTGTCCCTTTTTCTTCTATGTCCAATTAACACACCAGTGACCTTAATCTTGTCCACAGTATGTCATGGAGATGGAGGCCAAGATGGACCACCTGCGTACATTGGTAGAGGCAGCTGACAAAGACAAGGTGGAGCTGCTGAATCAGCTGGAGGAGGAGAAGAGGTAAGTGACGGAGAGAGAAAGAGACGGAGAAGGAGAGGGATTGAGACGGAGAGGGACAGAAACTGAGAAAGAGAGAGGGATTGATTTGAAAGCGATTGTCAAGAGAAAACCCAAAGAGCACATACCCTAAATATCAATATCATTTAATGTCTGCAAATTGTCTTTCTTTTGTCAATGTCATTGAACTACAGTCATTTGCTCACTTGAGATGATTAGATTTATCAAGTATTTTTGAACTGCTGACTGGAGAATTGGCTAATTTGGTACTGGATTTCTGTGTGTGTTCAAAAAGTGAAGTAGGTGTTTTTTTCCCCCCTAATGACAATAGGAAGGTCGAGGACCTGCAGTTTCGTGTGGAAGAAGCCTGCATTACCAAAGGAGACCTGGAGGTAAATGTTAAACTAATGAAACAAGCAGACACACCCCTAAAACCTAATCAAGGTTTGTTTTCTGGCTCTGCACATTTTGACCTAAAAAGCAAGACAACCCTATTTTGGACTTAAAAGGAATGCGATCTTAGTAGCGGATAACGGCAGTGAAAGACATTTTGGGTTGTTCGGAGTGAGTTTGGAATCCAACTGAGGTTGACGCACTGACCTAATTAGAATTCGGAGGTGCTGCGGAGCTTGACAGAACAGCCCCCTTTTTTTGTGCTTACTCTCTACAAACTGACCTTTATCAACACTTCAAAGCCAGGCGCACAGTAACACTGCATAATGCTCAATTCGCTGATGAGGAAGAACAGAAACTTTCTTTCAGAGACTCATTGAGGCAGAGAATAGACCCTAAGTAGATTTCTACCTCCATCCAATCCTACTCTTATCAGTCTGCATTCAGATGAATCCTTTTTGAGTGCCGCCTCTTTGTCCTTGCCTCTTATCCTTGACTCAAACTCAGAGCTCTACTCCTCTGTGTGTGTGTGTGTGTGTGTGTGTGTGTGTGTGTGTGTGTGTGTGTGTGTGTGTGTGTGTGTGTGTGTGTGTGTGTGTGTGTGTGTGTGTGTGAGAGAGAGAGAGAGAGAGAGAGCAAGAGAGAATGAGTGACTGAGAGCTGTCCTTGCCCTCCTCAATCCTCCGGAGGCTTCACCGCAGCCAACAGCACTGCTGATTTATGCAGTTTTATCTGCAGTCCGTCCGCATTAAATGACCATAACGAGGCTCTCGCATACACATGAGGGTGTTGCAGCGAGGGAACATTGGCTACTGGCCATCGACCACAGTTAGATCTCAGCCTTATTATTATACATACGGGACATAATGAGATTCAAGGTTTGTCCCCAACTGTGTGATTGAAAGAAAGGTCAGGGCTAAAGGGGTCGTTTTTTTCAGCCTGGGCATGCTAAATTACTGACCTTTCAGGATTAAGAGTGTAATCAGTGTATGTGTCAATGGTTGTTTATTGATCTACACACCTCCTTAAGAGATTTCAGGCCAAGTAATGCAAATAAGCTTTCTACTGAAGCCTGTGTTGAAAGTATGGAGATATTCTCTTTAAAAGGCTGTGGGGCTTGGGGTAGGCTTTTTAGTTTTATTAATTTGTAGTAGTCAGAACTACATCATGCACCGTTTCATTTGGTCAAAAATTCTATTGCGTACCTACCAATTAGCTTGACGAAGAATCCGTGAAGAAGTATGGCTTGCAAAAAGTCCTCCTAAAGAAATCCAGTGGTCTTCTTTGTCCTCTCCTTGTGTCTTACTAAAACTGAGCAAACCATCACTCGCTGTATGACTTAATGTACATGTATAATGTCTGTGTGTGTGTGTGTGTGTGTGTGTGTTTTTTTGCATGTTTTGGCTTTCCAAGATAAAAAAAACAAAACAATTAAGCCAATCACTATATAACTACTGCACTGAATTGACTGAATGACTGATGCAATGCCTTATCATGACCTGCTTCATAACCCTTCTGAAAACGGAGACTTGATTGGACCTGTTTATTGCATTTCTTCTCTTTTCCCCGTCTTCCATGTGTCATAGCATGATCATGTCCCCTTCTGTACATCTTCACACACCCTCACACCCACATACTTTCATCTTGGTTCATTCTCAGCATTAAGACAGTAAGTGCTCGTACCCTCTCTGTATCGATCACACCTCAGAGCTTTGGGCAGTGTAGTATTTCAAGTATTTCATCCTCGATGGGGCCACGTATAGCTCATTCCCTGAGGTCTGACCGTAATGTTTTGGTGTGAATGTTATGGTAAATAATGATGTAACAGTCTGTAAGTGTATCAGGAGAATATTAAAACATTAGGCATGTCAGAAAGAGAGACTGAGAGAGAGCGGGGGCAGGCGATGTGTTTAGCGGGGGATATGTTGGCAGAGCCAATGAGGGTTTTCCAAACAGGCTTTCCTTTGCGGTGTTGTCCCAAGTTCCTCTCGCTCTCTGTCTGATAATGAGGTCAAAGTGTGAGTGTTTTTTTTTTTGTTTTTTTTTTGGCTGCATCACAGATATATGCTGTGAATCATTACCCACTCACCAACATACCAGCACTCACTTACCCAGCTCATTCATTTACTCAAGACCACTCAACCAAACACTCACTCTCCTCTCCTTTTCTCTTTGCATATCTGTGCATGGCCTCATGGGCATAACACCTCATGGGCATAACACCATAACATCATCAACGTATACATATTCAGTCCCCCCTTCACCAACACACACACACATACACTCAACTTGTCTCTATCCCAATAGGTGTTCCTGGTTCCCAGCTTGCATGATCCAAACCCCTGTATACTTCCTCTCCACTCACGCTTCATTACATAACCTTACCCTGTCTTCCCCACCCCCACTCCAACCTCAACCCCCACCACCACCTCACACCACCAACACCAACAACGACTCCACTCCACCCCTCTCCCTCCCTCCTCTGTCCCTGTGCATTGGGCTGGCATGTGATGGTGGCACTGGTTTGTGTTCTCTTCCTCTCCCCCTTCTTGTTACTAACAGACGCAGACCAGGCTGGAGCATGCCCTTCTTAAGGAGCTTGAGCAGAGTCTGCTCTTTGAAAAGGCCAAAGCTGACAAACTCCAGAGGGAGTTAGAAGACTCTAGGGTAATGGACCTCCGCCCTTGACAGAAAGGGGACAAGGGGGGTGCAGGGCGGGGGTGTTTTGGGGTGGGTGGGGGGGTCGAGGGGTTTGGGGAGGGCGACGTTGCTGTTAGTAGTTGGGAGAGGTTGGGTGTGAGGCCTTTGGGGGATGGATCAGGGCTTGGTAGACGACGCAGCAGAAAATGGGAGCACTGGATCTGCAATGCAACACAAGGATTTGGTTTTGTGGCAGGGCAGGTGCCACTGCACCTCAATGTGATGATGCGTCAAGAGGTAACGCCCTAAAGTGATGCCTCAAAAGCTTGTGCTTCTACTAAAAATGCTAGTAACCCAGGCACGCATCTAATAACAGCTGCATTACTAGTGCTGTAGGCTTTGTAGCCTTACTGCTCTGCTTATTTGGTAGCCATGGCAAATCTAGTTGTGTCTGATCTATTGTTCAGCCCTGTTGTTTGATCAAATAAAGGTTTCCAAAAAATTTCTTCATACTGAATGCATTGTCTGCAGCTAGACACATGCACCTCAGCTTGCTAAGTGATTAGTTGTAGTCTGAATTCTTATGCTCACTTGTTAGGTCCAAAGGCCATTTCAGGGCAGAGTTCCAAACAGGTCATACAAAATGGGGAAGTGGAAAATGGTGAAGTCAGTCAGTTTTTGTTTCGCTTCATACTGACCAACCAGTGGTTTAAAAAAAAAAAACCCAGACCAGTTCTCTCTCTACACCCTCTCTATACAACCTTGCATTCCCTCTGCATCTTGCCAAACGGTGGCCATCTAGGTGTCAGCCCACCATCTGTCAGTTGTCTGTCTGGTGTTGCCCCTGCTACTGATGGTAATGTCTGCTTTATCCCAACCCAGTTCCATCAGTTTTAGGTCTTTGGATAAGTTCTTTCCTTTGTGTCTTTGTATGTGCCCTTTGTAATTTCATATCCAACCATAAGGAGGCAGTGTAAGTATCATTTTGCCTGTAAAAATGTTTTTAAAGACCCACTCCAGCACAAAAAAATTATTGTTCTGTTATACATTTATACTATTTATACTATTTATTTCAGTCGAGCAATATCAATTGGGCTGTAGTATCAGCTGGTGTGGGTTTTTAAATACTTGTTTTATAGTATAGGGCCTGTTAGGATTTCACTCTTGCCCTGAAATGGCCCTCTAGGACTGTAGATTAGGGGCCCGAACCCATCCCCCATCTAGATAAGTAGACACCCACCCACACATTGGCCCACATCTCTCCTTTACATTTACATTGTAATACAGTATCTCCTACTGTATACAGTACAAGTTCACATGCATATACTGGCAGATACACAAATCTTATACTGTACGAGCACAATCACACCCAGCGCCCCACACACACACCCTCCCACACACACACACCAAAACATAAACCCCTTACGGCAGAGCGTGTGTGTGGAGTGGTGTGAGCCTGTGTGTTGTGACTCCTCCCCAGGTGGCCACTGTGTCTGAGCGGTCCCGGATAATGGAGCTGGAGAGGGACCTTGCTCTACGGGACAAAGAGGTGGCCGCTCTGCGTCAGCACATGGAGTCCGCCTCAGGTGAGGGTGGCTCAGGGGTCGACCCCGCCGCAGGGGTGCTCCAAGAGGAGGTGGCTACGCTGCGTGCCCAGCTGTCCTCTCAGGGTGCCGGGCACAAGGCAGAGCTGCAGGACATGCGCGAGCGTCTCGAGGCAGCAGAACGGGCACACGGCGAGGCACTAGCCCAGCTGCAGGCATCTTCTGGACGTCTGAGCAAGGACAACGAGCAGCTCCGGGCCCGGCTGGCACAGGCCGAGCAGGAGAACGCCGACGTCATCGAGCTGTGGCGCTCCAAGCTCGCCTCGGCCATGGCCTCCCACCAGCAGGCTATGGAGGAGCTGCAGGCCACCTCGGAGAAGGGGGCCGGTGGGGCGCAGGCAGCCGAGCTGGTGGAGCTGCGAGGGACCCTGGAGAGGCTAAAGGTGGAGCATAAGCTGGCACTTGAGGAGGCCGGAGCACAGCGAGAAGCAGAGTCCACGGCGCGTGTCCGGGAGGCAGAGGAGCTGAAGGCACAGCTGCTGAGCTTGACCGAAGAGAAGGAACGCCTGGATGAGTCGCTGCGCACGAAGGTGGAGAGCACGGAGGAACAGCACCTGGTGGAGATGGAGGAGGTGCTGGGCAAGCTGCACACGGCCGAGCTCAGGGTAAAAGAGCTGGAGGAGGAGAGGGGTCAGCTAGGGCAGCAGGCAGACGGGAAGGCTAAGGAGGCCCAGGAGCTGGCAGCCTCGCTTGAGACGCTCCGCTCCCAGCAGACACAAGGTAACCAGGACATGCAGGGTCTCAGAGCCCAACTGGAGGAAGCCGAGGGCAAGGCACGTTCTCAAGAGGGCAAGGTGAGTGCTTTCCATCCTTTTCAGTTTATTCCTTTCAACCGTGTCTGTTACATTTTCCTTTGCCTTTCATCATGTCTTTTCCCCATCATGGTTTGCCCTGTAAAACGTGTATTCAAACCCAAATGTTTTTTTTTTTTTAATGGAAACGATTCTAGTCATGCCACTTATCCTTTCATCTTTAGCTGAAAGAGCACACTCAAGGAAAAAGTGCTTTTTCCTCATCATTGCTCGTTTTTATTTTAATTTGCCATGCATTTGTGTATACCCCTCCCTTCCCTCCCTTCCTTTTCCTCCCTTCCTTTTCCTCCCTTCCTTTACCCTCATGATGTTCATCCCGCTCCCCCTCCTCATCGCCCACCTTTGGGTGTGACCCCAGTTGGGTGAGCTAAGCTCACAGCTGGAGAGCCGACAGCAGGAGCTGGTGAGTCTGCAGCAGAACCTGGCCTCCCTGCAGCAGGAGAAGGGCTCCCTAGAGAAGGAGCTCAGCAGCATGGTGAGTAGCAGGGAGTGGGGGCAAGGAAGCTGGAGGGCAGACAGAGTTGCAAGGATAGTCAACAGTATTTGTTTATTTAAGCTCATTTTGAATCTTAAATGAATCTTTTTTTTTTGATACTATTCTCTACATATATTACACTGACATGGTCTTTGTTTTTGGTAGAATCAAAAGGGCCATTAGATGTGTTTGTGACCTGCTGAACCCAGAGAGCTAAAGCCTCATTCCAGCTGTAATCAAAGCTTGCCAGGGAATGACTTAAGCACAAGTTACTGGCCTAATGACTGTTAATCTGCTTGTGAGTGATGTTTTCCTCTACACATTTGTCCTTTTCCTTTCTGTCCTGTTCTTTTCAGAAACAAAAGCTTGTGGACACTTCTGGTGACCAGGCTAAATCAGCACAAACTATGCAAGGTATGTTGCATTGTTGTTTAGGGCTGAACCACCCCATAAGAACTTGTAAGGAGTTTGTCTTATTAAAGTAAAATCCCTCTCATTACTTAATTTCTGCCTTTTCAGAATTACAGGACAAACTGAATAGTAAAGAGGAGTTGTGCACATCTCTCTCCACTGAGTCCGAAGCACTTAAATCCCAAGTTTCTGGTTAGTGGTCTACCTCCTTCTGTTATTTTCACTTACCTTCAGTGCATTCAACAGTGAATGAAAGTGCACTTTAAGATTAGTTTGACTTTGATGCAATTGCATACTGTGTGTATTTATTTCTCTTTGTTTTCACAATAGGTTTTGAGAGGAAACTGAAGGCTAGCGAGGAGAAGCTCGATCAGCTGAACAAGGACAAGGCCAAATTGGAGAATGACATCAGTGAAATGATAAAATCATCCGGGGACAGTTCTGTTCAGCTGACAAAGATGAATGAAGATCTCAACCAGAAGGAGAGGTAGGTTTGCAGAACCAGACACATATGCCTGCACATACCTTTCCCTTTCACCGGAAAACCAATTTCAGTAGTTCTACTCTAGTTATCTCAATCAAATTTTGTCTCTGTTACATTATCATTTACCTGGTCTTTGCCTTCCTACGCTATTCCACTCGATAATCATCTCCCTTCAGTACTTTGTCTAGGATTCTGGCCATTGGCCTCATTTGATCAGGTTGCATACCTTCCTGGCCTATCAATGATCTTTGAGAATACAGTGCGAGAGTACCATACTAATATGTAGTGAAACATAGACCCTAGGGGCTGCATTAGCCCTAGGGTCTGTTGAGAGAAGTTGTTACCTCCGCCAAGGAGGTTATGTTTTCACCGGCGTGAGTCTGTGTGTCTGTCTGTGTACAACATAACTCGAAAGGTACTGCACAGATTCGGATGAAATTTTCGGACAACTTGTGTATTGGGACGAGTAAGAACTGATTCGATTTTGGTGGCGATCGGTGATCCAGAAAACCATCTGACCACCACGTCTCTGAGCGCTTTTCTAGTTTGTCTTGTTTTGCTCTACTACCAGTTACTGCCCAGTTGAAAATGGTATTGTTATACCTTATTTTGACTTCTCTTCCTTTGATGCCCTCATCTGTCAGACGACTGGAGGAGCTCCAGACCCAGCTAGCTGAGCAGAGGGAACGAGTGGCCAGGTCTGAGGAGAGCAGGCGACAGGAGCAGACGAGAGCTGAGCAGGAGATGGTCGACACCAAGGAGAAGCTCCAGGGAGAGATGGCCAGTCTTCAGGAGAAAATCACCCAGCTGGTGAGTAGATGATGGAATACAGACAACTATATGCTACCTGGCTGTATTGTGTCTTGTAGATTGTTAAGAGAGCATTGAAAAGTGGTTCCAATGTCCACAAGTAAAAATGCCAGGAATTCTTGATCAATACAAAATGGATGCAACTTGTGGGCACTAATAGCTTACACTCTATTGTCTGCCTTTTTATTCTCAGGAAAAGAGTGTGCAGGAAGCCAACTCTAAGGCCCAAGAGGCAAAAAGTTCTGGTGACCAGGCTCTCACTAAGGCCTCTGAGCTCCATGCTAAGGAACTGGATGAACTTCGTTCTCAGGCTGAGGTCATGAAGAAGGACCTCAGCATCTCAACAGACAAGAGCAAACAGCTGGAGAAACGGGTGGAAGAGCTTCTTGTCTACAAGGAACAGGCACAGGTAAGTGCCATTCTGTTTCGTCCTAGCATTTCGATCTTGATTTATTTATTTTTTTAAAAAAAAGATGTGAAGAACATGATATGAGACAGAATCAGGCAATGCCAGGCTGCTTATAACAACTGGTGTCATTTTGTGCTTTGATATGCCAGTGTGTTTATTTTTTTATTAAAAAGCCATGCCCACATGAAATGCTATACATGAAGATAACACAGGCACAGTTTTAATTTTAAGTAACCAAAAGTAACTACTGTGCTATTGTTTGAATCATCATCATAAACAGTTTGATTCATTCAACATTCATGTAGATGACATGTTCATGTCCATACAAAGTCATAACCTCATTTTGATTTTTTTCCCCTCATAGTCCAGTAAATGGCAGGTGTACACCAATCTGTTTTAAAACCCAAGGAGTAGGAATTGTTTTGAATTTTGTAGAAAACAATTGGAGGTGGTGTTTTTAACATCAGTCATGTTCTGTGAGAATACTTTCAAGTCACTGGAAACGACTTTTTAAAGGCTCTACAAGCTTAGCTATATCTTCTCCTGTTGCTTAGCAGTAAATTTTCCAAAGTCTTTGTTGGTGTACCCCTTCTTGTTTCATTTTCATTTCTTAAGCCAAAAAGGTTGATTGCCCTGCCATTCTCTCCCAGCTTTTTTGCTTGCAAAATGCCAACCTTACCTACTGGTGGTGTGTTTGGATTTTTCTATTGTTTTCTTTTTTTTTTTTTTTTTTGCTTGGATTCGTTTTTTTTTTATTCACATAACCTTTCCCCCTCCCCTCCCCTTCCCTTCTCTACCCCTTGTTTTTCCACTTCATTTTCTCCAGTCTCTCAATGCTGATTTGACCTCCTCCAGGCAGGAGGCTGAACGGCTCTCTGCAGAGATTGTGACTATGAAGGCTGCGTCTGAGCGCCTAACAGTGGAGATAAAAGATTTGCAGGCTGAAAGAGAAACCATAAAGAAACAGCTATCTGACTCCTTGGAGAAAGTGTCCTCCTTGGAGGGGTCTCACAAACAGCTGTCTTCAAAGTATGACGATCTAAAAATGCTCAAAGAAAAGCTCCTCAACGAAAATAAAGATCTTCTGTCTGGCAAAACCTCTCTGGATAAGGAGAAGTTATCGATCACTTCAGAAAAAGAGCAGCTCTCGCAAAAGATCCAAGAACTTAGCATCATCTTGGAGAAGATAAAGGATGAGAACAGTGGTCTTAAAGACTTGGAAGTGAAGCACCTGGCAGAAATTAAAGAACTTCAGAAGGTAAATACTGAAAAGCAAGATGTTCTTCTGAAGCACCAGGAGGAGATGAAACAGCAGGATGCCAAAAAGAAGCAGTTGTCCTGTGATCTTGAGAAAGCCAATAGTGATAAAGATAAGCTTCAAGGTGAGCTTGCTAAGAGTCACGAAGAGTTGAAATTATTAAAGGACAATTTAGAAAAGGAACAGCAAAAATATGGGAAAGAAAAGAAGGCCCTGGACGCAAAAAATACTGAACTACAGTCCATGATTCAGAGCCTTACAACTGAAAAGGAAGACCTTTGTGCCAACAACACCCAGTTGCAGGTTGAAAAGGAGAACCTGAATAAAGACAACAATAAAATATCCACACAGTTGAAGACTGCTTTGCTAGAGAAAGAGACACTCGCTTCTGCTAAAGTAGATCTTGAAAATAAATTTAACACTACAAATAAGGACCTTGACAAAGCAATGCGGGACATTACAGAGTTGGAAGCCTCCAAGAGCAGCTTAACTAAAATGCTGGAAGAAATCAAGATGAGCAGCGAGGTAACAGACTCTGAGAAACTGAAGATATTGCAGGAAAAGGAAGACTTGCTTTCCAAATGGAGAAAGGTGAGCTCTGAAAAAGAGCAGCTTGCAAAAGAGAAACAGGATCTTACAGAGAAGCTAAGCCAAACAGCAGAGGAGGTCAAGGCTGCAAAGGAGAAGATCCAACAAGAAACTACTGCCTTCTCTCAAGAAAATGACACTCTATGTGTGAAGCTCTCTGAAATGGAGAAGTCTCTACAGTCTCTTCAAAAGGAGAAGACCAGCTTAGAATCTGCCTTGGGGAAGCAGAAGACTGAGAAGGAGCATTTGATAAAGGAGAAAGAAGAATTGCTGGAGAAGCATGAAAGGGAAGCATCTGAGAAATCTTCTATTGCTGCTGAGAGAAATCAACTTTCCGAAGAATTAGATAAAACAAAGGTTCGTCTTGAGAGTTTGTCCAAGGAGTGTGCTGACTTGGCCAAGGAAAAAACAAGCTTTATGGCTGAGTTGGAGGACACTAAACAAAAGAAACAAGAAGTTGAAGTTCAGAAAACAACTTTAGTTCAAGACAAGGTAAACTTAGAAGCGCAATTGCAGAAACTTGGCACAGAGATTGATTCTCTTAATAAAACCAAATCACAGTTAACGGATGAGCTTAGTAAAGTGAAAGATGGCAGTAAACATTTGCAAGAAGAACACAGCCATCATAGAGAGGCTCTGTCAAAGGAACGGGATACTCTTCTTTCAGAGAAAGCAGATCTTACTAAGACTGTAGAACAGCTTCAGAAGGACAGAGAGAGCCTGAATCAACAAGTTCAGGAACTGTCATCTGAGAAGAAATCTCTTTCAGAATCAAAAAGCCTTCTTGAGACTCAGCAGCAAACCTTGACCAAAGAAAAGAATGAACTCTGTGCCACCAAGGATGACCTTGACAAAAAAGTTGAGCAGATTGAGAAACAATTAACCAGTTTATCTCAAGAGAAAAATACCCTTCAGGAATCAGAATCTAAACTTAAGGTTGAAATATCCTCTTCTCAGGCAGAATATAAAACTCTTACAACAGAAAAACAGAAACTTATGAGTGAGCTTGAAAAGCTTAAACTATCTCATGAACAGTTGCTTTCTGAGAAGCAGAGTTTGCAAGAGGAAAAGGCAGAAGTTGAGTCCAAAGTCCAGGAACTTTCCCAGCAAGCCGTGTCTGGGGCGCAGACTGTGGATGATATTTCGACCAATCTCAAGAAGGCCAGAGAAGAGAAAAATGCTTTGGCTAAAGAGGTGAAAACCCTTAAAGCTCAGCAAAAGCAAAGTGATCAAGTGAGATCAGACATGGCAGTAGAGAAAGAACTCCTCTCAGGTAAATTGGAAGATCTTCAAAGAGAGGCCACTGCCCTATCCAAGGAGAGAGCTGATCTCCAGTCTTCACGTGCCAGCCTAGAAAAGGAAGTATTGTCCCTCCGTCAGACTCAGGCAAATAGTGAGAAGGAACGTTCAGAGCTTTTAGGCAGGTTGGAAGATTTGAAAACCTTAAATTCCCAGCTTGAAACAGACACTCAGAGCCTGCGTGTCTCCATGGCCGCGCTGGAACAGAAACAACGGGCGTCTTCAGAGGAGGCCACTACATCATCCAAAGCCCAGGCAGAGATGGCATCCACCCTTGCCAAGGTGCAGACGGAGAAGGAGCTCTTGCTCAAAGAAAAGGAGGAGGCCAACCACAAACTTGCTCAGCTTGAGGCACAGTGCAAAAACACACTTGCAAAGCAGCTTGAGGTACTTGACTAATAGCAACCAATCACCCAACTTACTAACACTGCACAATTGCTTGGTTCATGTGGCACTTCTAACTGCATGCTAACACTTTGCCTTGGCTTTATCTCTAATTTTTACCTCTAATCCTCTTAATTCCTTCCATTTAACTAACAAAAAGCACTAACCTTGCTCCTAGTCAGTCGTAGTTAGATGGCAGCGTTCAATTCCTGTGGGCTCAGAATGTGATCTAGTTCCTTGTGATGTCCTGCCATCACAGGATTATCACAAAGGATGACATGGGTAGGGAAGTTGAGAAGCATAGTTTTATTGGAAACTATTGTGGAACTCCAATATTTTTCATTTAAACTGTCTAAAAGTAGAGTTCAGTTCAGTTTGATTTCCTTGTAATTTCTGAATCCCTAATACAGAAACTATTTACTATTCATGACCATTCTTAGGCCACAGGATCCAGTGTGTTTAGTTCCTAGTTAGCTACCGAACTAGTAATCTGGAGGAATAAAGGTGTCAAATGGAAATGTGTACAGGCCTGGTTTCAGTGATCAGAATGTGTAATTATTTGCGAGAATAATTGAAGAATTCCAACAATTGGCTGAAGCATGAAAGTAATATTGCATGATTTAAGTACTGTAATATTGCATAAATTTTAATAATATGGCCAGCAAACCCTCTTGAACAAGATCTGAGAAAGGTTTAGCCATGAGACACAATGTTTATGGTAACAGTTCACACCATTTGAAGATCCTGTCTAGCCAATATTGTGTTTCCACTGGTTACTGATAAACTAGAGAAACAATAAAGCCTTGTCTCCAACATGCAGATTACTTTATTACATTAACTTAGAAACCTAGTGTCTGTTTACAGTCCTCCAATGTTAGTTCTCATTTATTTAACTAAATATGGTAATTAAGATGCCTTCATTGATGGCGAATTTGAACGCATCTCTGGCATATGATTCACATACAGAGATGAACGTTCGCGAAAATAGGTGAACAGTTTGCAAATCCTTGGAAGATCTTGACTAACGTTTGTGAAAACAGCCAACGGTCTGAAAAGGTAGTGCTCCGCTAACAGTCCTGTGTGTTGGATAGCAAAAGATGTGTGTCCCGATTGGAAATAAATCCCAAAGAGCATTAAATGTTGTTAGCATGTCTCACAACAACTTTGTCTCGCATAATGGCCTCCTCCGAGTAATTTGTACTCTGTTTGCTGTTAGTGTTTACAGTTTTAAACAAACTATTCAGAACATTAAACAAAATCGTTCAAATTCCATTGTTTAATGCGGAAATGTTTACGACGAGCGTTCGCTTATGTTAGATGATTCTGAACACACCTCTGCTCATTGGGATGTGATGTGGCATATTAGTGATGAGCTTATAAGCAGTTGTGATTGCTTCTTGGAGTTGTGGCAAATTGGTATTAAGATACAATATCATCTGCAGAGCAAATTCCAGTTTGCCAGTGGTTCACCTGGGTTTCTACCCAGGATATTAATCTTTATCATTATGCCTACTGTAAACGTGAAAGATTACTATTTGTCCAGTTGTGTAGTTTACACATAAACAAGTTTTAAAGCGGTGGAAACAAGGCTTCAGACAATTCCTCCATCTCATGAAGTAAATTTATTCATGCTAATCACTCACTGAGTTTGTTAATCATGCATTGTCATTTTCCATTGTTACTTTCATCATCATTGCGAACCCATGCAATTCATCTAATAGAACCTTGAAAGGTTCTGAGTATCTTAAAACCTCTTCTCAGATCTTGTGATGTGGATTTGTATGGCAAAAATAATTTGCGAAGCATGTACCAGTAATTCAGTGTACAATGTAGAACTAAGTGCTAATTCAAAAAAAAAATAAATAAATCAATTTCTCAAAGCCTGAGGCACCTTTTAGGTATATCCCAACCCCAGACCAGGACACGTCACACCAGTGTTCACTGTGATGTGACCCGTGTCTTGAAGGCCAGGCTTGAGCCTGCCTTGAGTCCAGGCTCTAAAGCATGCGTTCTGAGGTGTGACTATGTTTGGCCCTTGGTGCCTAGGCTGCAGAGAGTGCGGGGCAGACAGCCGAGGCGCTGGAGAAGCTCACCCAGGAGAAGAGCCGTCTGCAGCAGGAGAAGAGCGAGGCTCAAACCCTGGTGGAGGAGCTTAAGACCTCCCAGCAGAAACTGCAGAGTCAGGTGAGTGGATAGGTTCTTTTTTGCCCTTGGCTGGGCCTTCCAGGTAGGGCTGCCTTCAAAGTACTACCCCCAAAAATCTAGGGTGAGGGTTGACGGGATTAGGGTTCGTATTAAGGTAGTATTTTTTAGGCTATCTGAAAGGTGCCATTGGGGGCAAAAAAACGCCACCATCAACTGAGCGGAGCATGTCGAGTTTCTAAGGTTTTTTACCTCATACACTGATATTACGAAGGCATTTTGTCTTTGTGTCAGTTTCTAGTGCAGTTTCTAGTACAGTGTGGAAATACCTTGTATGTATGCAAACATATTAATCGCATATTGATGCATCTCTGTTATTGAGAAGAAAAGATCAACACAAGACTACAACATGAATACAATATGTGAATTGTAATTACTTTGAGGGGCACAAAGGCTACATGATGACTGGCAGTGAGACTACATTACCCACACAACAAAAGAGCTGTGACATGCCAGCGACTCAATCACTGTGTTAATAACACAGGCCCCCAAAAAAGTGACAGAGTGACTGATGGGTTGATAATGGTGATCATGATGGTGACCAAGAAAGAGGCGGGAGAGAGGAAGAACAGGCTGGAGCTGAAGAGGAAACTGGTGATGAGAGAGACGTTTTACGTAATCCGGCAGCATCTTAAACTTAGCAAGTGACTCTTAAGCTTGCACTCTAGAAAGAACAAGGCAAGCAGCACTTTTGCCTGCGTTGATGGTGGCTCATCTATTATGAATAGATTTATTTGTGTGTGAGCTGAGGGACCAGAAGAACGGGGTAGAACAGGGGAAACATTTGGATCTACATGTACAGAGGTAGGCAGACTGAAGGTAGTTTTAGACATGCAGGTGTGTGGCTATAGAGACATACTGATGCCTCAGCAGAGATGCTACAGCCTCAGCTCCTCCTGTGCACAGGTATGATAGAGTGTGTGTGTGTGTGTGTGTGTGTGTGTGTGTGTGTGTGTGTGTGTGTGTGTGTGTGTGTGTGTGTGTGAGATCTTGAGCTTTGATCACTGACTAAAATGGTCTCGACTGTTAACTGAGATGACTGTCAGGAATATGGTGACTGCTTTCCTACATGGGCATTTTGAATGTGATCCAAATATAGATCCGGAACTGTGACAGGGTGATGCTGTTTTGTTCTTTTAAGGTAGTGGCTTTGGTGTATACAGCTGTTTTTTAGGTACTGTGCAGCAGATGCTGTGATGGGTAGTATGTGCTCTCTGTAAAATGGGAATTATACAGGTTCTTGTATGCCTCCTCATTCAGTGGACCATGTTAGTTGAAACTGCTGGTAAGAAGCTTTTATTATGATGGAAGTGTGCAGGTAGATATTAACTGCATCAAATTATTCAATCTGCTTGGCCCTTACCAAATACCCATAGTTTAAATATAAACACTGAAAGAGGAAGGAGATAAAGGATTCTGCCGATTCAGAGGTTTTCAGTTTGCCAAATGTGCTTTAAAAGACAAGAGCATAGGGTGACTAACTGCTTTTATTCATAAACGGTTTCCATCTTCTACTACACAAAACTGCTCGGTTACTTTGAGGTTTTGTTTGTGAGGAGGCGGAATGAACTAGTTTTGCAGTGACATCTCTACCGGTAATCACTGAAATCAGACAGTCTTACTCCTTGTGTCAGTTTTTATTAGAATTGCCAATATAAACTTCCCTCTCCTTTCCAAGTCCTTGATCAACTGCTGTAATCAAGCTTTATGGCTCATTTTATTTAGCTATGTATCCTTTTCTATGGGCACATGAACATAAGTGTGGTTGTGTAATGTGTGGTTATTGTGATTAATTGTTTGCCACAATGTTAGCAGAAACAATTCAGTTTTTAATATTGAACCCATCATGTCTTCTCTGAAATATAGTACCAGACTTCATGAATATTTTGGCTTTGTTGTATTTACCTCTGCTGATGGCAGTGTGGGGTGTAGGTCTTTGCTTATGGGTGGGGGTGGGGTCGTAGTTATCTTGACTGTCTGTGTGATCCAGAACCACTGTTGTGTGTTTAGCTGGAGGCAGCTACGCAGCAGAGCTCGTCCTATCAGGAGGAGCTGACCCGGTCCAAAGAGCAGCTGAGCACAGAGAACCAAAGGATCAGCAGCCTGTCCAAAGAGATGTGAGTATGTCCACACGGCTTGGTAGTCATGTCTAAAGTCAACAAAATGTGTTGACTGCTCTAATGTCACACGTAACAATGTTTAAATTTGAATTTCATACATTGCATACATATACATTGCATACATATGTACTAGATGCTTGAGTCTTTAAGAAGCTAGAGCTAGAAAACACAGCTCAAATTGTCCAAAGTCAAAGTGTTTCAAAAGATGAGGGCAAATTCACTGTGTCCAGGTACTGCTGCCAGCTGGAATTTGAGACAAAATCCAGTATGTAGATTGTTTTGTATTTGTAAGCATGCAGCTGGGGCCAGGACTACAACTCATGTAATTTTAAGAAGATCCTCTGAAGCTCTTGTGTGTGGTTACATAAGTGGTGATTTTGGAACTGCCATCAAATGTTATACAAAACAAGCACACTTGCCATGACAAGTAAAGGAAATGAATAAGTAAGGAATGTAGACGCCATTTAGAAGACTACTCTGAGTATCTTAGCGTGACTCGCTGCTAATACCAAGTAGACTGCCAGCAGCACTGCATGTCAGTTCAGATTATTCAGAATATTTTGGAAAAACTTCGAAACTTTTGGAAGTTGCATAATTTGAAAATCATACTTCAGTGTGTGCTAACCCATATAAAACAGTGCTGTAAAGATGCAAACTGATACAGCTATACCACAGGCCAGTTTGGAGTAACCCTTTCATCAAATGAGTGCTGCCTGGCATGTCCTCATTAGAGAACAGTGTTCATCAGCTACCTTGGCACGTCACAGGCGTGTAGAGGCCAGACCAAAACCTTCCACAACCGCTCTGCTGTACTGGGCATCAGCAGTGTTGCTGGTGAAATGACTGATTTGGAAATGTCCATCTGTTAGCCTCTACTGACCTGCCAGTACACAGGTCCGTTTACCAAAAGCATAGCAACTTAGTTGGCTAAGAGAAATTACATTGCAACCAAGCTTATGGGTTAACTGGTTAACTGTATGCTTATGGGGGGAAAAAATATGTTATGGCCTCTGTGTGCTCAGCCCTTTCGTTCCTTCCTGCTCCAGAACAGAAATGGGTTTTCCGTAGAGGCTTTCTGCTTAATTAAGGCACTTTTACAAATTGATTACATTTTCATGTGACGCACGCTCACTAACGCAGTGTAACGTTCATTTCCAATGGCATTTTTAAAGACATGAGACATGGCCTGAACATGCAGTAAATTGAATAAGTGCATGAAAATGAAATGTGGAAAGTAAAGGCTAATCTCAATAGATTTATTGCCTGTGTCTAAATGCTTTTAGACTGAGGCTTTTGCACACACAGGACTCAAATACCGATGTGGTCTGAATTTGGTTTGTATGATATACAACATGTTGGATGGCAAAGTCTACTGTTCGACTGAAGTTAGGCAATCAATTATACTAATTTATGATTGTGACATTCTAATAAATGCTGTGTAGCTTAGTCCAAACAGCTGCTATTCTATTCCAAATAGTGAATGATAAAGCATTACATGTTTTAATCTGGTAGTGAGGAGCTGAAGACGGCAGCCTCTGAGAAGGCAGGCCGGCTGGAGGCTCTGGAGAAGGAGAAGGCCTCCCTGTCTGAGGAGCTGGCCAGCAGCCAGCAGGACAGCAGCAGCCAGGGAAAGAAGGTACTCCAGTCATTCTCACATGCAACCTACCACACTTCAACACTCACAGTCAAATGATGCAGCAGAGAACACTAACTTCACCGTTTCCCTCCCTTGTTTTATAGTTAAAGTGGCCACAAGTGAAATGTTGCTACACAAAACATAAAATAGGCTACTTGTTTTTTAGTGATTCCTAGAAAAGGATGTGGTTTAGAAAAGCTAATAGATCCAAACAACAAAGGGGCTTAGAATGACTGACTTTCCTGATGTGTGTGTCTCTCTCTCTCTCTCTCTCTCTCTCTCTCTCTCTCTCTCTCTCTCTCTCTCTCTCTCTCTCTCTCTCTCTCTCTCTCTCTCTAGCTTGAAGAACAGTGTGCCACTCTCAGCAAGCAGGTCAAGGAGATGAAGAAGAGGTGAGGACATGTAGTGATTGAGGCCACAGGGGCCTCCGGATGCTATGAATCATCGCCTTGTCTTTTGATTGCTGACTTGAAGTGTGCTTTCTCCTGGCCAACACGCTGCACCTCGCGCCCCCTTTGCTAGTGTGTTTTATTTGTGCAATGCCGCTGCTTGTCTCTTAGAAGTTGCCGTTTGGTCAGTTTGTCTCTTGTTGCCGCTTGATTCCCCTCCTAATGTTTTGCTGTTGGTTGCTTCTTTCTTGTCTTTGGTGTGGAAGCTTTCCTGGTAATGGGTACAGGTATTTATGTCGCTTCTGTTTACCACTTTATTTCATGCTGAGAGGATCTATGGCCTCTGGATGTTGTCAGATTCATGTTTCTTAAAAGCACCCCCCCTGATATTTTTGGTCTTTACCAGATTCTCTCAGCCCTCTCATTACTCTCAGCCCTTATCCACTTTGCATTTGTATGTTTATCTGTTTATTGTTGTGTCTGTGTTTGTTTGCATCTGTTGATGTTTGCGCACACTTTTCACTGTTTACCTGTTTTTCACACCCAGTGAAACCCATCATTCTAATCAGAGCACAAGGACAACAAACTGTAGTTGGAATCTTTTGCACTTTTTTATTTTTTGGTTCATTGTTTGACTCCATAAATCCTAAATCCCCCAACACTACAGAGGAATTCCTGGTCATTGTTTTCTGTCTTGACCGTCTTTCTCTCTCTCTCTCTTGTGAACAGGGAGAGTACACTGAAGAAGCAATCAGAGGAAGAGAAATCGGCGCTCAAACAATCAGTCGACAAAACCAGTGCCTTGATCACTGAGCGGGACAAGGAGCTACAGAAACTGAAGGACGAGGTGAACACACAAGAGGCATCTTGTTTTGTCCCAAAGGGACTTTGAATTTTGTCTGAACTACTTGCCAAAACAAAACAAAAAAAATCTTTAAATTATTACAAAAGAATTATCTTCTCATGGCCTACACTGAGAATCTCAAGGCCTGTGCTGAGAATCATCAGTCTAATGTCTTCCCATGTGACCAGATCTCAGAGCTGCGTCGAGAGAGTGCGGCAGCAAAGACACTGCAGACGGCCGTGCAGACGCTGGAGACTGAGAAGTCTCGTCTGCAAGAGCGCGTCTCTAGCCTGGAGAGCAGCCTGGAGAAGAGCCGAACAGCAGCACCGGTCTCTACTGCAGCCCCAACCACCGCAACCAGCCCAGGTGAAGACCCGCCCTCCGCACAGGGCAACCTTCTGCACCACAGCTCTACATACTGTGCTGTTTCTGTAATGAAGTAGTGTGCATCACTGTAGTTCTATAATGGATTGAGTCTTTAACACTGTGTTAAGTATCGCATGGTCCAACACTAAACGGAAACCATTTTCACTGGACAGTACCAACTAACTTACATTACATGTACTCACTTTGTAATTACACCAATTACTATGTACTGTAATTACACTAATCATTATGTCGTCATATTGTCATGTCATGTAATGTCATGCATCTTTTACAGGTGATTCTGCAATGGACCAGCTGAGGGAAGAGAAGGAAATGGCTGACAGTCAGGTACCCAGAATTCTTCCCAATGTGTATCACTCAGCTCACTTTATAATTGTGACCTTGTCATTTGGTAGAGGTAAATGTGACTTAATTGCTTTGGGAAGAATTATATGTGTTGTATCCAGTTGTATTTATTTTTTCTCTGTGTGTTTTACATCATTATAAGTGTAGCTTCATGAAAGATCGACATTGCTATTATGCTTACTTCCCAAAGACTTCTCCAATAAGACAAAATATGTTTTTGTCGCTTTACAAGCTAATTTGACTTAAATGACGCTGTATCTTTATGGAGCTACACTTCATTATAAGCCAAGACCCAGACATCTATATGTGCATATTTCTGTCAAGCCATACCATACAGCAGAAGCATAGGGACCCATTCCAAATAGAGATGATACTACATGTTTTAGAGATCATGAAGTACCTTTGCCCAAACCACCTTTGATTCACATCCTGTGAATCTGCTCAGCTTATTTGCCTAAACATAAAACTGTGAACTGACATGTATGTTGACTGCATAGATTAAAAAAATATATAGACAAAATGCCTGTGAGTATTTGAAAGCCTGTTAGTGTATGCACCTTAATTGGCATGTGCACCTTGTGCAAATTGGTGATGCTCAGATCTTAACACCCGTTAAAACAGACTTGATTTGATCTCACATATATGTGGGCATTGTTATAATCCAGTAAAATAATTGACATGGCATAGAATTTTGTGATATGTTATTTTTGGCATGGTTGAACATGGATGCAAAGTATTAGGGTGGGAGGCCCTCTTGATTTCCTTCAGCTGCTCTCTGCTACCCTCTGTTGGTTGACAGTTGGCTCTGCAGGCCCTATTAGGTTCCTTTGTGTCTGGTGCCTGATTCTGTGTGCATTTTGATTTGGCCAGAGGTGGGTCTCTAATCGGTTAACCTGTTTTGTCTCTCCCCTCCTTTCTCTCCTTCTCTCTTCCTCCCCCCTTTCTCCCTTTCTCTCTTTGTTCTCCGCTTCTTCCCTCTCTCCCCTGTGCTTCTCTCTCTCTCTCTGATGTTGGCATTGCTACTTTTTCTCTAAACAGGCAGCGGTTTGTTACTGTTCTCATCCTCCTCATTCGTTCATGCATGTCTTTCTACTGTTTTTTGTTCTGCGCTCATGTTCAGTGGTTCTGTTCTGGGTCTGTTCTGTGTTCTGTTCTGTGTATTCCATGCTGTTTGTCCTTGTTCTTGGACTCCGCAAAAGAACGTTGACTTCTGGACTCTCCTGTTTCTGGGTCATACGTATATTATTTAAAGTGAGCATAAAGTTTTGGATTTATTTAGGAATCTTCAACAAACTTAAAGTTTAGCCAACTAGTTTAATGTAATTCCAACATTAGCCCTGTTATGTAAGTTTGGTGAATGCTGTCATTAGGAAGGAGAGCGAGAGAATTTGGAACGGCATAAACCAAATAGTTAATAACCAGTAACCTAGCGTAAGGTACTGTGGTTACTTAACCATTGTCGTTCAATTAGCCTGATAATAACCAGCTCCTCGTTCTTCACTTTGCTTCTTACAGAGGGTCTGGACTCTCGGCTATTGAGAAACCATTGCTTGCTGTAGGTCTAATTTATTTAAGAAGAGTGGGTCAGGCCTTTACTCATATCTTGTAGTATTTTCATGCTGCATTCACAATGCCTCCCTCTGTTTGCAGAGCGAACTCGATTTCTCAGGATGCATTTCTTCTCAGCCAATGGCAGCAATCCCAGACGGAGCACTTAAGGGAGATGAGAGTCGAGCAGTCGAGAGTCGAGCGTAGGAAGCCAATGGCCAGACTACCATTCAGTTAGCATCAGCTGCCTGTTCGCTGTTTGGTTTATATAGTACAAAGTCCTCGATGTACTTCCTACCAACAACACTCACCAAGCTCATATTGCAGGGCAACGATTTTAAATAATCCAAACCAGGGATCCATTTTTGACCCCTACATATCATACCGAAGTGCAGACAAAGTCATTGTTCTTTTGCTGTCGTTTTCTATGGAGGAATGTCTCAAACCGTTCATGTTCTTGCCATCATGCTGTTTTGACTGATTTGGGATGCGTGAAGGAATGCAGGTCTTGCTCCCATACAGGTACTGAGGTACTGGCACGCGGGTGAGGGCTTGCGGTTCTCTCGTCACAGGGTGCTGTGTTATTGTCCGTTTGGAATAGCTCTGTTTAGACTGTTACATGTTGTTTTTTTGTTTTGTTTTTTGTACTAATGACGGCTGTGGTACTTTTGCACTTGCAGAAAATAGGAACTGTCCTATAACCTGATGTTTGTCAAGTCATTTTTGATTGTGTGTGTGTGTGTGTGTGTGTGTGTGTGTGTGTGTGTGTGTGTGTGTGTGTGTGTGTTTTATTTGATGCCTTTGTCCCCTTATTCGCGTTTCCATGTGTGGGCAGATTGAGTTCCTGAACTCAGTGATCGTAGACCTTCAGCGCAAAAACCAGGAGCTCAAATCTCAGATGGAGAAGATGGCAGAGGCAGCGCTGAACGGGAACAATGCCAACGAGCTGGACAACTACGACAGGTCTGTACCCATCCCCGACCTTCTTTCCTGAAGGCTGATGGCTGACTTTACTCTCAAACTTGCTGATCTGAAACCTTTTTGTACGCTTTGTATCTGGGGGAAATGGAACTTAGAAAAACAAACTAACAAGAAAAAACAGCCAGCACTGAACTTGCATGTTACATTTGTAAAATTAAGTTTTAAAAACGGAGTCCAGACCTAATAATTTGTGTGTGTGTGTGTGTGTGTGTGTGTGTGTGTGTGTATAGTTGTTATTTGGTCATTTACATACACAGAGTGTACTTTCTTACTTGGGACACACATACAATATATTAATATTAGAACCAACTAATCGGGTTTGATAAAACCTAGTTGACCTTTCTCTCTCTCTACTAATGTCTGTGTGCAGTCTGGCCGAGGGTCCCGTGAAGAAGAAGCCCCCTCCTCGGCTCTTCTGCGACATCTGTGACTGCTTTGATATGCACGACACAGAGGACTGCCCCACACAGGCGCAAATGCCCGACTCGCCGCCACACACCACCTACCACGGGAGCCGCGAGGACGAGCGGCCCTACTGCGACATCTGCGAGGTGTTTGGCCACTGGACCGAGGGCTGTAACGATGACCAGACCTTCTAGAAGCTTCTTAGCAGACTCTGCAGAGGCTTTAGTTCACCTGCTGCTTTCTCTCTTTATTTTTCTCTCTTTCTTCCTTTCTTTCTCTCTTTCTTTTTTCTTTCTTTTTTTTCTTCCTTTCTTTCTCTCTTCATTACTCTCTATTTCTCTCTTTGCACAAAGCAGCCTGCAATATCTGCAAAAACCCACGCCTCATCACACTTCGCACAAGAGTGTTGTGTGTCTATACTCTGTGTCTATGAACACTGAGTGTATGTGTGCGTTTGTGCGTGCGTGTGTGTGTGTGTGTTTGCAGTGAATGCGTGTGTGTTGCATAAGTGCACTCGCTCATGCACACGTAGCCCCAAAGCGCTCTTACTGGGAGATCATCTCAAAGAATTAAGTCTGTTAACTTAATTTGGTCGCCCACACTTGCACACATCCCTGACTGTTCTTTTCAAGGTGGAAGGTGGATCGCATTCTACAGTACAACACCACACAAAAAAAGTGCTCAAGATCTCTTTTGGACTAGTACTTGATATAAAAGACACAAGAAAAAGAAAAGAAATGATGTACAATCCTTTGAATGGGTTCTTTGATATTATTGTATATGGACACACAGTTTTGTGTGTGTGAGTGTGTATGTCTGTGTGAATGCATGGAAGAGGGTGAGGTGACCTTTACTGTAGTGTCGTTTTGGGGGATGGCTTGCTTTAGAGGGATCTGGGGGGTAGAGTCTCTGTAGGCTCTGAAACTTAGCCTCATCCTGAAGGGGGCGCTGTGAGGAAGCTGCCATTTTTATATCCTGATGCACCACACACTTTACCCCTCGTCCTCATACCCCTGTGTGTAAAGACCTCGGTTCACTCTCTGAAATTGCCTTTTTTTTCTTCTTCTTCTTTTTTTTGAGAGAGAGAGAACAATGAAATTAACATTATCATTTAAGATGAGGATAAAATATTAGAAAAAAGGATGGCATTTTGTGCCATCAAATTTTATGTAAGCTTTTCTTTGTCCTTTTAAATGTTATATATCTGTACAAATCTAATTAAATAAATACATATGTTTCAATGAACATATCTCCTGGACTGACTGTAAAGATGAGATTTGACCAGACTGTAATTATCACTTTTTTTAAGCAAGGAAAAGAGCTTTTGACGACATGAGAAATGCATAATTCTTTTGCTTGTTGAGGGTTGAGTTGTCATGGTGATTTTTGTCCTGTATGCTGAATGTATATGAATGGCAAACACATGGGAACTACACCAGTGTAAAGATGACTTCTTTTTGAAGGATTTTTTACGCTGTGGTTGTATCCCAAATAAATGCAGGTGGTGTTTCTAAATTCTATTTGTATTTCTGTGTGTAATTGAACAAATATTGCTTTTAAAGTATCATTTGTGATTTACTGTGCCATAAGTGCCATCTCGTAGCTGTGCCAGCTATTTAAAGAAAATCTATTTAAAGAAATCTGGTGGTGTTGTTTAGTCTGTGTTGAAGGTGAAAAGAAACCAGCACATATTATACAACATAGACCAAACAACATGTAGAGTCTACAGAAACAGAGTCTAACTTTTAGTGTCATTTTCTTATGCTTCATTTAGCTTGCATTGGCTACCAGTGTGCTGTTAGCCTGGCCATTGCCTTCCAACACAATTCCGCCTGATTCTGGCCATTGGCCTCAATTTGTTCACGATGCTTCCCATCCTGGCCAATCAACGAACTTTGAGAATACAGCACGAGAATACAATAAGCTATCAGTCAAGGACTGATCCAATCTTTTTTTTATTTACACACCTCCAGCAAACAGTTGAGAAGGAGAAGAAGTGTAGAGGCAGAGATGTCTGAGAGTGGACTCAACTGGGGAGAGCTTGAACAAAAAGCCCTAAACAAAGTGAAATGGAGGATATTTGTCAATGGCCTATGCACCCAAGAGGAGCAAAGGACTTAAGTCAAGTAAGTCCAGCCAGCAGTTGTTTCGCAATAGCTGGAATCCCAGACCCCTTGTACGTAGAATGCATACACCGAGGAGCTAGATATGACCAGTCTAGTTTACTGTGAAATTGCAGGGGTTTTTTTACCAGGGAAAAAGAAGAGACAAGGGTGGTGAAATGAAAAGAGTTGCAAATGTTGAGATTAAATATCAAAATCAAAATTTAAATTGTAATAAAATAAATTTTTAAAATACTTTTGCAAGATAGCTAAAAATCTTCAAAAGACCATCAGACAATCAGAAAAAATACATAATTTTCATCTGTAAGTTTAAGCAAAGTTTAATTAAAAGGCAAACGTGTTATGGTCAGTGTACTAATGGTCAGTGTACTTTGTGTGCTTATTTGTATGCAGAGTAAACAAAAAACAAACAAAAAAAACTTCCTTACATGCAGTTATCTCAATTCCTACTGTTAACTGATGGGATGTTTAAGACACGTGACATTTTGCAGACAGGAAAATGGAATAGTTTAGTGTGTGTGGGTTGCTCCACATGTCGCCTGATGCAGTAATAATGAGCCCTAATGGGTTAGGAGAACAGAAAAAAGGATATTGAAATTAAATGGCAGTTGAAGCTTTGCACCACAAAGAGGAAATGAAAGATATTACTTTGAGAAAGTGATTATTGATTTTGGTTGTTATCACAGTATGTAATCCTATTTAAATGATTTCCTTTGATAATTGGTATCACGCACTGATGATGGCTTAAAGGCCAAAACGCGTTTGCTTTGGACATTGTCAAATAAGTAATGATATACAGCTTGTGAGTGCGGATTTTTCTTTAAGTTTGTATTTATTTATTCTTGCCACAATTTCTGAAATTATTAGCCAATCTATCACAAAGTCTACAAATCAGTGATTATGTGCATGTTGTTCCTGCCAAATCACTTTTTGACAGTTACTTCAGTCAACATTCAGATCTTAGGCACTGCAAAAATTTTGGCAAGGATTTGTCTGAACTAAAGGTCTAAGAAATAAGATAAAATTTGAAAAAGCTGTAGTGCCCTTTTGACCCCCTCCAACATAGACCCATACTGAAATCCATGTATCCACATTTAGATGCCTGTGCATATGCATTATAAACATTGCATAGCTGTGTACAGTATATGCATTACAAAGCTACTGAAAATTGGCATGACTAAATAAAGAGTAAGCAAAAGCCATATGTTTTTTGTTGTTGTTGTTGTTTCTATGGTCAGTTTGCAGATGGTACTTTGTGTGCTTATTAATGGAGTTGTGTGTGCTGTACATACAATTACATACAAATACAATTTGGAAAAGAGTAAACAGTTTAGCAAGGAGTGAAGAAGTGAGCGTACAAAAAGTGCTTTTGCAAGTAATTCATGAAGCTTTGCAAATTGGGTGAGGGGTTTTGTGAATTTAGTTTTACAAAAATAGCTAAAAACCGTCAAAAAACAATCAGAAAAAGTTTAAGCAAAGTATAATCAAAAGCCAAATGTGTTCTTTTGTTTTTTTATGGTCAGTGTACTGATGTTACTTTGTGTGCTTATTTGTATGCAGATTAAAAAAAAAAAAAAAACTTTCCTTGCATGCACTTAGCTCAGTTCATACTGTTAAATAAAGAAAAACTTAGACTGCAAACTTTTGTCACTCTTTTAATTGATGAAACGTTTAAATAAGAGATGTGACATTTTGCAGACAGGAAAAGGGAATGGTTTAGTGTGTGGGTTGCTCCACATGTCGCCTGATGCAGTAGGCCTAATAATGAGCCCTAATAGGAGAACAGAAAAAAGGATATTGAAATTAAATGGCAGTTAAAGCTTTTCACCACAAAGAGGAAATGAAAGATATTACTTTGAGAAAGTGATTATTGTTTTGGTTGATCTTGTGATCTTATTTAAATTATTTACTTTGATTTCTTTTCTAAACATTGTAATCAGGAAATCATTGCATTCTACCATGTTGTTATTGAGAAATCATACATCAACCTGGGGGTTAGTATACATCGTCACACATTTTGTAATGAATCAAAGTCAACATAAGTTTGTGTTAGGTTAACATCATGTTAAATGCCGCTGACGTACTGTAGGTGAAAGTTGTGGAAGTACGTGCCTGAATGCATGTTCGTGCTCTCGTGGTTTTGTGTACGTGATATGTGTGCTGAGATTGATTTTTTTTGTACATATAAGGTATTGAAGATGATAGTGTGAAAACTGTCTGTGTATAAATAGGTTGCGCAGACAATAGTTTGGGCTTCTCTTTTTAGTTGTTTTAGGAAGAAGAGTGAACACTCAGTGTTACAGGCAATACTTTTCATCTTTTAGTTTTTTTGTTTTGTTTTGATGTGCCATTTTCTACGGTAATTCTTTCTTTATTATTGTTGTTATTATTATTATTATTATTATTATTATTGGAAGCCTTCTTAGTGTTACTAATAACCACCTCTTGTGTTTGATAGGTGGGAAAGACCTAAAGTATTCTACCGGGAAGGGTAAGTTGGCATTTTTTCCCTCAGTGAACACACAGGCCATTCTTTGATAAGGTGCCCATAAACCAAAGAAATATATTGGGAATATATGTTGAGGAATCTATGGCAGTATATGTCAACATTTAAGTTAACCAGGAGAAATGTACTTTGTCATATACAGTGGGGCAAAAAAGTATTTAGTCAGTTCTCCCACTTAAAAAGTTTAGGCCTGTAATTTTTATTGTAGTTATACTTTCTACGGTATACTTTATATCTCAACTATGAGAGACCAAAAAAAAAAAAATAAATAAAAAAATCCAGAAAATCACATTCTTTGATTTTTAAAGAATTTATTTCCTGACTAAATTGTTTTTTTCCCCCGCTGTATTACAATGTGTGGTGAAATATATGTACGTGTGCATATACAGAAAAATATTTCAACATAGATCTACAACACTGTTACATGACCTTGTAAAGTGTCCAATTATAGTTTAGGCAAGTAGGCCTGCATTAAAGGAAAATAACGGAGTGAATTCAAGCATAGCCCTGCTGCACGAGCCTTCTAACAGCAATATATGCATGAAATGAAAGAATTTCGAACAGCATAGACCTAACGCGAACGCGAAACACTTTACATTGAGTCAATGTAACCTAAGATTTTACTTTCAGTTTCCAACAGTCAGGTCCCATTGATTCAGTGTAAAGTGCCTGTTCGCTTCTGCGTTCGCGTTCGGTCTGTGCTTTACCAAATTATTTTTTGTTCCACTCACTAAATAGCGCATTTAGCAAGCTCTTTCAACAGGGCTATGCTTGAATTCAATCCGGTATTTTCCTTTAAGAAATGTGCAGCATTTACGGCTGCATAGAACCCTATTAATTCTTCACTTACTCACGAGCGCCCTCTAGTTGCAATACCCCCAGATGTAATAGGAAAGTGTTCATTCTTGCCCATTAAAAGTGGTGTCTGCTTGATGCATAAATGTAAATGTAAATTTGAATAACATGGGACAAAGGGTATAATTGCTGTACAGTACAACACAAAATGAGAATGAGTCCACCACATAATTGTGGTATAGCTGTTAAAATTTATTTCCTTTCATCTTTTTTTTCCTGTATGTTTCATCTTCTAGGAAAATACTTGACCTTGAATGACACCGTTTGGTCGCTAAAAAAAAACATTACAATGGGGAATGCACCATCAGAAGCCAACATGGGTGCCCAACTAAGATGCACCAAATGTTACAAAGTCTTACCTGCATGCTACAGTTTCTCAGATTACTACACAAGTACTGTTAATGAGCAGACTGTATATGTTTTTAATAATGGAGCATATTACAGACCAGTTGGCCACCATAATGCCTACATCTGCGGTACCTGCTTTCATAGTGACTACCGAGAACTGTTGCAGAGAAGAGAGCAACAGAGACAGATGGAGGAAAAAAGGAAAAGAGAGGCTGAAGAAAGGAAGAGACAAGAAGAACTGAATCAGAGACTTGAAAAGTCACACCAGCAAGCTCAAAATCAATTTGAGAAACAACTGAACAGTGAGATTTCTGAGGAACATGAGTGTAAGCGACAGGTCTTAATAAGTCATCTGGATGAGTTTGAGGCAAACTTTGAATCTGACAGTGACAGTGATAAGCTTCTAGAAATTCTCTCGGCCAAATATAACATCTCCATTCCAAATCTGAGGCTCAATCAGTTGACTGCCGATGAACTGGGGAAGATCCTCTCAGCTCTGGATGAACTTCTCTTTGATGAATGGATCAGCACCCTTCCATCACTTAGTACCCTGCAGCACACTCAGGTGTTCATCACAGAGCTGTGTGCTCTTTCTTTGGATACATCTGAGGGACTGACTCTACAAATCACCTCCAATCGTGTGCAGTCCTTGGTGGAGTCCATTAGCCAGTCAACATGTAATGTTTCAGAGAGTTTCTTGCTTACTCAAGCCTTGTATCATAATCTGATGTACTTCTTCTCCTACCATGACAGCTGTGATAATGATGCAGTTCTCATAGCTGAACGATGGGCTGAGGATGACCTTTCTGCTGAGAATCTTTTTGTTATTGAATTCCTTAGCAACCTCACATCATCACTGCAAAATGCCAATGGAAAATCCTCTGGGTTCTGCTTGAAGCTTCTACTTTTCACGCTCACACATCTGAATGAAAAGGAAAGCCATGTAGAATTAACTGAAATTCTTCTCAGCCTTGTGCAAACAAACCAATGGAAACCCATAGAGGCAGTCACGCTGCTCAATGTGTTGTTAGAGCAATATGCAGAGGATACGGTAATCATTGAGGTGCTCATATTGGTACATGTGTATAACGTATCACCAACGTGGACAGATGATTCTGGACACTCTCTCATCCAGGCTCTGGAAATTTCAGGATCTGAGAGATTCCAACAGGATTTCCAAAATACACTCAGAAACCAAGAAGAGAGCAGAGTGGATCATGTGTTGACAGAATTGAAAACTTCCCAAAATTTGGATGATTCTGTCATTGAGAAGATAAAAACAATCACCATCAATGTCCTACTGCATTCACTGAATGCACCAAAGCTTGATTCATTTGAATTAGAAAATTTAAATGCAGAAGACATTCAAAGTTCTCTATCTCAGCTCTGCAAAGCTGTTTCTTATGCAAAGGGATGGTGGCCTACAGCCCAGCAGATGGTGAGATGGTGTCTGTTGGTGCTGACTGAGAACATCAGGGTTCTAGAATTAATTGGTATAAATGAAGACCCATGTGTCATCGCCATGTTTGCAGCCACACAAGTCCACAAGGGAAACAAATTGGACATTGTCTTAGACTCTGAAGTTCACTCACACAAACAAATTGAGGAGTGGTCCAGCTTTTATAAGCATTTAGGAATTTCTGTTAATACAAACGCACAGAGAAACTATACAATACTGAGGGATATTTACAAATCAGACATTGTGTATGGTATCATGGATGACTTTGTCTCTGATTACTTTCAACTTGGCTTAGAGGTGATGAAGACAGGAGAACCTCACCTTTGTCGTCGGTTTCTCATTACTGAAGAAAGTATCAGAGCTTCCCATAATCTGAAACTCCCAAAGCTCAAAGAAAATGATGCTCTGTCTTTTGCTGCAGATATTTTGCAAAACCTCTTGGGTAATTTCAACAATGAGGATGTAGAACTGAGACATGGTTTCATTAAGGCACTTTTTCAGGTGCTTAACAACCACTTAAACAAAGATGCTGACCCTCACTGTAAACTTATCTCCTTCTCTCAAAAACTTAGTGGAAAACAAATATCCAAAAATGAGGTCTACATTCTGAGCTTTCTTGAGAATCTTCTTCAATTGGTAACAGAAGAAACAGAAACTAAGAAAAATACTTCATCCCCAACAACCAAATGGTGTCTGGAGGCATTATTTGACTGTGCAAGCCAATTTCAATCCTCAGAAAAGCAAATTGGAAATCTCCTCCAGTTGGCCTCAAATTTAGGGGGGCAACAACCAGTAGAGACTTTAAATCTTCTTCTCACGTTAGCTAACCACCACTACGATGAAGACTGTATTTCCATGAAGAAAATTTTACATTTGATGGAAACTTATCAGGTGTCTACTGACTGGAGAGATGGATGTGACCAATCTCTCCTTGAGGTCTTACAATCATTGGAGAGTGGGAATCTGATGGAGTATTTAGAAGAGAAGTTCAGAAAAGAGGAGGAAAAAAGTATTGATATTCTTTTTGATGAACTAAGTAAGATGGAACACACAGATGAAGAAACACTGAAAAAATCGCAATGTATAGTGAATTATGTAACAAACTTGATCATATCTGGTGATATAAGAAACCACACAGATACACAGAAAGCTCGGAGCCTAAGCCATAGCACAGACACAAAAGACCTTCAAGAGATCCTTGCCGTCTTATGTAATGCTGTATACCTGCAGAAATTTGAAGAAAAGTATTGGCCCAGAGCCACTCAAATGATAAGCTGGTGCCTGTTGGCACTCTCTGACACTGGAAAACTTCTTGAGATGGGTACCGGAGAAGGAAAGTCTTGTGTCATAGCAATGTTTGCCGCATTTCGTGCACTCAGGGGTGAAAAGGTGGACGTGGTGTCCAGTTCCTCTGTGTTATGTCAAAGAGATGCAGAAGAATGGACCAACTTCTACTCATACTTTAACATCAAAGTTGACACAAACACAAATAAAACCAAAGATAAAGATAGGAAACAGTGCTACCAGAAGGATGTGGTCTATGGAACAATTGAAGCCTTTGCTGCTGATCATCTTCGACAGATATTTGAAATGAAGGATGTGAGACCTCATCGTGGATTTCAGTGCATCATAATTGATGAAGTGGATTCTCTCCTACTGGATCAGGGAGTGCAGTTGACCTACCTGTCTAGCACCATGGCCTCCATGCAACACCTGAATGTTATTCTGTCCATGATCTGGGGCCGTGTCAGTCAGTATGGCTTCCTGTCAACAGGACATAAGACCTTTGTACAGGGTCCCCCTGCTTTATTCTTCAAGGCCATATTTAACTCTATTGATGCAGAGGGAACTGAAATTGAAGACCCCATTGATATTTTAACTATAGCGGAAGAATTAGATACTGTCCCAAAAGGATTTACAGAGGACCTCTTTAACAATGAAAAAGATCAGGATCAAGATTTTATTTCCAAGAAGCTGAAAAACATTAGTCAGACAGCAGTAGTAGATTTTTTCAAAGAAATGGAGCAATATGTCCCCTATTGCTTTACTTTGTATACTTTAGATGATAATGGATTGCTCGTTCTTGAAAAGCCCACCATGTACAGCAATCAGGATATTCCTGAACTTACATTTCTTATTTTGGAAGAGGGCTTGTGTTGTTCTCTCTATGATTCAGAGGAAATTCTTATCCAACCCATTGCACAGTTAATTTCTGGGAAGATTCAGTACACACCTGATGAAAACAGTAGTAAGGACAAAGTCAGCATCCCTGGATTCCTAAGAGATCTGATAGAAAAGAAAGTGTCTCTATGGGTCCAGAATGCCTTTCTGGCATTGAGATTGAATCAAGGACGGGAATATGTTGTAGAAAATAACAGTGTCTTTCCAGTGGATTTCAGATCTACTGGTATTGTTGAAGTGAATAAGAAATGGGGTGATGGACTGCAGCAGTTTGTGGAGATGAAACATCGGATCAAACTGAGCACAATTTCAACAGTAACAAACTATGTTTCTAACCTGTCCTTTTTTGAAAAATACCATGAGAAAATATATGGAACAACAGGGACACTTGGGAGTGAAACAGACATGAAATTTCTTCAGAAATTGTATCCAACTATTTCAGCCTGTAAAACACCGTCCTTTAACCGCAAAAAGTTATTTGAGGTAAAAGGTACTCTGAAGATCTCAGACAAAGAGTGGAAAGCTGAAATAAAATGTGTGATTATGGATCAAATTTCCCCAAATTCATACAGGGATGGAAGAGCAGCTCTGGTGATCTGTGAAACTATCAACAAAGCCCAAGAGATTTTTGAGGCGCTGAAAGGCATCATCCCAGGTGAAATCATTCTTTACTGCCGCAGTGACAATCATAGTTTGAGCAAAATAGATAAAGAGCTGCATCCAGGCGATGTCATTGTTGCCACAAATCTTGCAGGGCGTGGCACAGACATAAAAGTGTCCAAAGAGGTGAATAACAATGGAGGATTATTTGTGATCCTCTCCTTTCTCTCTGAGAACACAAGAGTAGAGCTCCAGGCATTTGGCCGAACTGCACGAAAAGGCAAACCTGGATCTGCTCAGATAATCTTGGCCACTGACCACCTGCAGGACTCCTTCAAAACTGTGCTCTCTCTGAAGGACGCAAAGGAAACAAGGGATAGACTTGCAGTAGAAAAGGTAGATGGCATGATGAATGACATCAAAGAGATGAAATTACGAGAGGATCTATTTTCTGAGTACTGCGAAACCCTTCAGAATATTTACAATAACCAAAATGAAGATGAAAAAAAGGCTGTTGTTGCAGTCATGAATGAGTTCTGGGGGATTTGGTTGCAAACAAAATCAGAAGACATTGATCAGTTGAAAACAGAGGAAGTGCAAAAGAGCTTAAAAGATGACTTGAGCAAGGCAAAAAGTCAGTCTCAAAGCAAGACCTCACCCTGCTGTTGCATTTATCACTATATCAAGTTTGGGGATATGGAACTGAAAAATGAAAAATGGGCTGTCAGCTTCAAGCTGTTTGAAAAAGCAATGGAACAAGATCCAAGTTGGGCTGCCATAGCATTTTACAATCATGCATACCTAACTATCAATCAGAAGAGGGGAGATTATCTCACCATAGCCAGAAAGGATCTCTGTGAGGCACAAAGGTCTCTTCAGTACTTTAGTGAGGAATGTGTCATCTGCATGCAGCTTGTAAAAATGTCCTCTGAAAACTCGACATTGAACAGTAACTCAACCAGTCTTGAAAAACAGATAGGAGCCAAATACAGTATGATAAGTTACTTTGATGAAAACATTAGCAAAGCGATCAAGATGGTGGATGAATTAAAGGGAAAGGGGGCATCTGCAGAAGTCAGAGAATTATCTTTGGACTCTCTGGCACAAAAGGCTGATGAAGATCTCAAAGCAGAGATGAACGGTCTCTGCAGTCAGGGTCTAAAATTTCTCTTTTCAGTGGAAGAGGAGCCCAAGTCCCCATGGGGTGCCCTTTGGTTGTGCCTTCTGGGACTTGCACAGATTGTGGTTGGGGGAGTGCTCATTTATTTTGGTTTTCCTCAAATTGGTATAGGGTTCATCACTGAAGGAATATCAGATATAGTCTCTTGTATTAAGTCCATAGTGAAAGGGGAATTCAGCTGGAAAGATTGGGCCATAGATAAAGCTATTTCTGTAGTTCTATCCCTCCTTGGTTGTGGACTTGAAAAACTAGTTGCCACGCATGTGACACCTAGGATTTCAACTCCGGGAACTATAGAGTTATTTGGGAAGGGACCCAACAAACTGAAGCCACAGCCCAAGTTTCTCTCCAGGCAGACAAAAGAAGGTTATAGTGTTGTTGCGAAGACAAATTTGAAGAATGCTGTGCAAAAAGCAGCCAAAAAAATGGAAGAGGAATTTATCTCCCATGGACTTGGGAAGGAGGAGGAGGAAACGCTGAAAGAAATAATTAATTCTATTAGAAATGATATTAAAATGGGAATTGCTGATGATGTGAAATCCAAGATGGATAAAGAGCCTTTGAATACATTAGTAGACTTAATTATACTGTCACATCTTGAGGATAAACAGCAATTGCATGATCTTCTGCACAACAGAACGGCTAACATTCTGGACATATTTAAAGAATTAGGCAACACTGCATTACAGCCATTTTTTAAAGACCTTACCTGGCAGAACAAGCTGAATTCAACCATCTCTGCAGTAATTGACAAAGTTAAATCAGATGTTGGAGGAAAATTAGGTATTCTCACTACCATCCAAACACTTCACATGGGGCCATTGGCAGCGGATGCCATCAGTACAGTGGAAACCCTCTCAAGCAATTTTTTCTCAAAACTTAATACAGAGCTGGACAAATTCATAAAAGAAAATAATCTCTCTGGGATTATCAAGCAAAATGATCTGTCTTCTGCAGAAAGTGAGATGCTGAAGGCATTCAAGAGGGATTTAGCTGACACCATGAGTGGTTTATTACCTGATGCTTTTGTAGAAGTGTTTCACCAGAAGTTCTCAGGTCACCTTATTTCTTTTGCCCAAAACAAAGTAAATGGCATCATCACCAATTGCATGAAGACTGGCTTCAAGAGTCAGAGCACAGTGGAAAAACTTAGAGCCGGACAAACCATTGCACACACAACTGTAGACCCCAATTCTAACAAGGCAAGAGAGACAGGCAAACACTCTCTGTCACATGCTCAAAAGATCAGGGAATCCATGGTGGCTGGTGATATTCTCGATATGAGAATTCTGTCAGAGGCTTTCGGCATCAAGGTTGCTATCCTAACGGAAGACTGCCATGGTAAACTTATCAAAATGCAGGAGCTAAACCCAGGGTCTAAACCTGCCAGTAAAACAGTGACACTGATCTACAGACCAAGGAGTACCCAGCATCCAAGTGGCTATTATGATGTCTTAATCGATAATCAGATAGTGAGTGTAGATACTGAAGGCAAAAACTGCATGTTTCATGCTTTGGCAAAAGGCATGCAGCCAAAGGCGAGCGAAAAAGAGATTGCCAAGGAAGCAAGCCGCCTCCGATCAGAGGAGGCCAACATTCTCCAGAAATATGCTGGCCAATGGGAGCTTTTTGTCAAGCGAAAATACTGGCTCGAAGAAATTACAGGAGGGGACTGGTACACAGACGGAGCTGAAAGGCAGGAGAAAAAGAAAAGAAGAAATAAAATGAGAGAAACTAAGAATGTCCTTAAGGAACATGTGGAGCAGGTGAAACAGTTGAGAAAAGAGGCAAAGAACAAACATGATGAAATGACCACTTCCTGATTTTGCAGGTAATATAAAATTTATATTTTCCATGCAAATATAATGTTGTAGCTTAAGGAAATACAGGCACTGTTTTCAGAGCACTAGATGTTCATTTAAGACATAACAAGTATATACATTTGGTTGATAAAATATTTTTTCTAATTATGTGATTCAAACTCAGGACCACGCTGACTCATGAGGTGCCGGTTAATCAAGAGGATTCATGCTAAAGGGAGATTTTATGTGACATGGAGTGAAAGGGTGATGCAGAAATTAAGGAAAAATGTCCACATGGTCCTCTCCAACATTTCAACCCAAGTAATTTGCTAAAATTCAGTGCTTAATACTTGAATGCATGTATTGTCTTTGAAATTATAATTTCTTTTAATTTTGCCTTTAAAATTCCGTAGAAATATGTACTCTGGAAGACTAATACATTATGTCACTGCTTGTAGTTTTCACGTTTCATCAATGTTATTTTGAAGTTTATGCCTTTGCCACAAGATGAGATTGAGATGACATTGAATACTGACTTACCTAGCCTACATTTTGTTTCTGAAAGGTAAATCAAATAATGTGAAGGTTTTTGTTCTCTGTATTGTACCTGATTCAACCATATTAAATGAATGAGTCACTGAATTAAATAATTAACAAAGTACCATAGTTGAGCAAAGAATATTGAATATGTACTGTTTTATATTTTAATCACATCATTTTCAATTTGTGAAACTATTAAATCAACCTATATCACAAGTGTGTATGGACAACCTCTCTCAAAGTTCTCCTTATTTAGCAAAGATGTTTTTCCCTAGGCCTACTTCAGACATGTTCTGAGGGGATTGTATAAGAGAGGAACAAGTGGAAAGGAGCTTAGACATGTGCTCAGCTCCACAATATGGCATATTGTCAAACAGAAAAAAATGGTTAGCATTTCATGCAGAAGACGGACAGAAGTTGGTATATTTACAGACAAAACACTAGCCTGACATGTCAGACTATCACATAAATGTATAGTCTGGCGACGAGTGATAGACACCTGGGTAAAACGGCTAAAACTAATTAGCTAAAACGCTAAGCCTGCTCAATAACTCCCTGTCCAGATGTAATGTTGTATTGGGTAAACACCACAATGTCTGAATACAACCTAGAGCGTAAACAGCTCAGAAACAAAATGAAATTGCCCATACAGAAACTGCCAGCCACGCCAAATTTAAAATTTCATCAGCAAGAATTCTGGCTCGACTGCTTTTTAGATAGTTTTGTATTGGGTCATTATCCTGTAGGATTAAAGCTTTGTTGTCCAAAGGGGTGTGTCATCATTAGATACTTTTGTTGTCAAGAGGTTTATAAAGAGGCAGACACAGGTTTAAATTTCAGTGATTGCATTTTCTTTGCAAAAGTTAAAACATACTGCATACTGCAATTTAAATAGGCCAAGAAAAACTTTCAGCATCCACTGTCTATTGACACAAAGAGAATCCACAAGTGCAGGTTAAAATTAGCATGCAAAAAGGAAACCATATGAATTCATGCACCAGAAAGCATTTTTTTTGGCCTGTGCTCATTACAAATTAGGGAAGTTACGGTGGCCACATTTTTGAGGTTTAACAAACTGACAAGAAAGTTGTCACCCATCATGTTTTCATTGTATTTTAGACTTTGTCCATCATTTCAGTTAAGGCCCTTGCAGTAAAGAGCAAAATACCTCCATGATAACGGGCAAGTCAAAGGTACACAGGACAAAGTTGAAACGACTTAAAGAAACCTACCCATGGGAGGACACTGTCTAGATAAAATTAATGTGAATGCTGCATATCTTCATGTAATAAAGTAAAGATAAGGCCAAGTACCAAACCCATAAATATATATATAAAGTATGAAGTGCTAAAGTCTCAGATACCCCCTGCTTTCCACAGAAAACTCCTCACTTGTTTTGTACTGTAGTATTTCAACTTTGAATTTGCATTTGATTTTAGTGTTCATGCAACTTATTTAGTACTAATACAGGCACAAACATGTTTTTCCAGTTAGTTTAAAGTGATCCTCCCAGAGTCTGGTGGTTCTCTAACAGGTCAGAGGGGCAGGTTCTCTAACAGGTGGAAATCTACACGTAGGCTATGATGATTTTACTTTCACTTTCTGATATTTTTGTAACGTGCACTTTCTGATGCAGGCATCGGAAAATAGCTACTGTAGATTGTACTTTATTCACCCAGTGGGAACATATATTTTTAAAGACATGTTGGCTTTTATCAGTCTATAGCACCACCAACCTTTAAACGTGCATACAATTATCCTGAGATTGAGTGGGAACAACATCAAAGAAGAAAATTCAGTGGCAACTGAGTTAAAGAAAATATCTCACAGATCCAGCAAGTAAGTCCATTTGATCTTTTAAAGTTAGTTTCTATCATTGTATAGACATGGAAGGGAAAGTGCCTATATATCACACAAGGTATTTATAGAATGCTGCGTCATTCATAAATAAATAAAAAGGAAATAACTTTAGGAAATAACTGAGATGGGTCCAAAGTTCTGATTATAGTTTAACGTGAACCTTATAATGAAACTGAAATTGGGTGTGTGTTGTTAGTGTGTATGTGTGTAAATGTTACACATACAAACATACAATCAAATAGATTGTTGTCACATATTGGAAGGTGGCGAATGATTAAGTAAGTTTCAATATTTTTCTCCATAAGGTTCATTCTTTAAAGCCTGCTCTGAACTATGTTATTCAGAGTCAGGGACAGAGCATGTAACTACACAAATACCAAATATAGTTCATAACTTTTTGTAAAATAGTTCCGACATTTTTTTCTGTGCATTTCTTTTCCCAGGAAAACCTATATGCATGTAAAAGTCGCTGCATAACTGTTGAAGAAATGGGAAATGCACCATCAGAAAGCAACATGGGGGACAATCTGAGATGTTGTAGATGTGGTAAAGTTCTGCCTCCATGTAAAAAATTCTCGGATTACCAACAAATTGATGTACAAGGCCAGAAAGTATATGCTTTTAATGGGGGTGCATACTTCAGACCAGTCGGCCAAGATAATGCCTACTATTGTCGTGAGTGCTTTTACACGAAATGAAAAGCACAGAAGAGGAGACAGACAGAGGGATGTTGAGATGGGAGGACCAACATTTGCCAATGGAATAAATACAGTAGCCTTGGTCTCAATAAAAATATCCCTAAGACCGACTGTGAAGATGAATTTTGGGTGAGTACATAACACATTCATAGCAGCTTTCATAAAATGCTCACAAAGCATTTATGACTTTCATAAGACATGACTCCACCTTCATACCCAACCCTTCATAAATGTGGAAGTTGGAATGCCGATATCCTATCAAAATAAAAGTCCAGTGGTCTCAAAGCAGCACTGCCATTTATGTTTGTCACCCAATCATGTCACATCTGAATATTTCATGAATATCTTATGAAGTCTACTTCAAATGTCACTTTACTATACAGGTTGTGAAGTATTCATAATCATTCATCTGAGTTTACCACTGAGGTAAACTAGAGCTGACCATTATTTGTGGACCCTGATGTATATTAGCCTACATATTCAGGTAACAGATTTTAAAAATAAATAAATAAATTTAAAAATTATGCTTGCTCCTGTCCAATGGTCTCAAAGAAGCATTGAAGTCCTTGATTTAAACCTGTTACCTGATCAAGTCAAATCAGAGTAATGGACTAATGCAGTATCAGATCATGAGCAAGCATCTAATTTAAATGTGTCATAAAAAAAATATCTCACCTTGGAGTAATTATAATATTTTTTTATACCTTGCCCACATTCAAAAGGGGAATGTCCAACTGTTCCAAGGTCATCTCAAAGTACTTTAAACCTATCTCTCAGTGTTAAACTCAGATAAGTGATTATGAATACTTTGCAACCTGTATAGTAAAGTGACATTTAAAGTAGACTTCCTAAGATATTCATGAAATATTCAGATGTGACATGATCAGGTGACAAACATAAATGGCAGTGCTGCTTTGAGACCACTGGACTTTTATTTTGATAGGTTATCGGCATTCTAACTTCCACATTTATGAAGGGTTGCGTATGAAGGTGGAGTCATGTCTTATGAAACAGTCATGAATGCTTTGTGAGCATTTTATGAAAGCTGCTATGAATGTGTTATGTACTCACCCGTCAAGTAAAGTGTTACCGTTATTTTAAAGTTTATGCCTGAGATGACATTGAATACTGACTCATCTAGTCTACATTTTGTTTCTGAAAGTTAAATCAAATAATGTGAAGGTTTTTGTTATAGTCTGTATTGTCTCTGATTCAACCATATCAAATGAATGTCTCACTGAATTAAGTAATCATCAAAGTACCATAGTTGAGCAAAGAGTACTGAATATGTACTGTTTTATATTTTAATCACATAATTGTCATATTTGTGAACCTATTAAATCAACCTTTATCACAAGTGTGTATGCACAACCTCTCTCAGAGTTCTCCTTATTTAGCAAAGATGTTTTTCGCTAGACCTACTTCAGACATGTTCTGAGGGGATTGTATAAGAGAGGAACAAGTGGAAAGGAGCTTAGACATGTGCTCAGCTCCACAATATGGCATATTGTCAAACAGAAAAAAATGGTTAGCATTTCATGCAGAAGACAGTGAAGTTGGCATATTTACAGACAAAACACTAGCCTGACATGCCAGACTATCACATAAATGTATAGTCTGGCGACGAGTGATAGACACCTGGGTAAAACGGCTAAAACTAATTAGCGCAACTAGCAACTAACAAGCTATTCAAACAGCGCTAAGCCTGCTCAATAACTCCCTGTCCAGATATAATGTTGTGATTGGGTAAACACCACAATGTCTGAATACAACCTTGATAATAATGGATAATAATGTTTATAGGAACACAAAACCTTTCATTTGTAATATCTCTGTATGCTATATATTTGATTTCCTTGTGAAAAAAAAAATATATATATATATATATATATATATATAAAAAGAATAGTCAAACCTTTGAGCCGTAGTGTACTCAGATGGCAAGGCCTGCCACTGACGATCTGCTGCATTTAGCTCATTGGTTCACTGTCCGCTGTTTTTCCATATGGCATACTGTGTTTTCTAATTGGGAAATACTATTAGGTCTACTTGGCAAAATAGTGGCGTATTGCTGGAAACAACAAGCAAAACATCCAGCGGACCACCAACATTTGGTTATGTGAACATACATAAACCTATAAATAGCATCAGCATTAAGAATCATGCAGATGGACAGTGAATGAACAAAATCTGGACATGCACTTCAGTATGACCACTGCATACTCACACAGTATGCACATTGATGTGATGTGGTTACTGGCGAATATTTGGGAATTACATTGTTGCTAGGCCTTGGCTAAACACTACCTACAAGTTTCTGTGTACACATGCACACACGCACACACTCTGGAAAACAACTGGAAAAGCATGTTGAGTTGGATTTTAGACTTTGTCCATCATTATATTTACAGTTAAGAGCAAATCATAGGCCTACTTCATGATCCATGATCACATGGAAGTCAAAGGTACACAGGACAAAGTTGAAATAACTTACAGTAAATAAAACCCTGCCCATGTGGGATTGCTGTGTAGGCAAAAAAACAATGTGAATGCACGCATAACTTCATGTAGTAAAGATGTAGTAAAGACGTATCAAGCTCAGAGATAAATATGGAGTAGTCTCAGGTAGAGTACACTGCAGTCTTCCATTTTGAATTTCAACTTTTTCAGTAGTAATGTCACTGCATTGTATGGTAGCTGCACTACCACCAAAAGGAAAACGCTACAAATAGTTATAATATCCGCGGGTGCACTTTACCCATCGTCACGGAACTACTTTGTATAACAACAGATGTATCAGAAAGGCCAAAAGGATCACAAAGGACCCCAGCCATCCCCACCATGGACTGTTTCAGCTGCTACCATCTTGCAAGAGGTTTTGCCATCTTAGAGCTAGAACCACCTGACTCTATAACTGCTTTTTCCATAAAGCAATAAGGATCATGAACACTGAGTCAGAAATGACAGCCTAAACCTGTTCCTGTCAGTCTTCACACACACACACACACACACACACACACACACATACATTTTATACTCTCTTAACATTCATCATATTATTATTATTATCTCCGCCAAGGAGGTTATGTTTTCGGTCTCGTTGGTTTGTCTGTCTGTCTGTTTGTTTGTCAGCAGGATAACTCGAAAAGTACTGCACGGATTTGGATGAAATTTTCGGACAATGTGTATATTGGGACAAGCAAGAGCTGTTACATTTTGGTGGCGATCGGTGATCCAGAACATGATCTGGCATGTATATTGTGTTTGTGACCATATTGCCTTGGCCAGGGGTGGGCAATTATTTTGGCCAAGGGGCCACATTGGCTTTCAGATTTTGACTAATGGGCCGGGTGTTAACAGTTAATGAAATGATGTCGATAAATTGGCAAGTCTCAAGCCAGTAGCCTCACTTTCTTCAGAGGACATGTTAATATGCAGGTTTAAAAGGGTGGAATTTCCCTTTCATGATCATACAACACATTTGTTAAATAAGGCCTATAACCTAAGTCACCATGACTAAATGAGAAATTATTTTATTTTGGGAAGGCTCCGTGGGCCGCATTAAATAGCTCCGCGGGCCACATCTGGCCCCCAGGCCTTAGTTTGCCCAGGTATGGCCTTGGCGGAGGTCTGCGCTCTCTGAGCACTTTTCTTGTTAACTTATTTATTTTCTTGAGGAGCAATAAACACAAGAATTGTACTCAGGCTACCACTATGATGAGATGTAATAAAGACTTTCTTGAAAAAAAAGAAAGAAATTTACAGTATGCGTTTTATTGTTCATTCAACCCATTATTATCATTGCCTCTGCCAAGCTTTTTGCCGGAATATGTTTGTCTGCGTTTGTCTGTCCGCTTGTTTGCAACTTTACAAAGTTAATGACGGATTTGCATAACAGTTTTTTACCTGAGGTGTGTCTTTGCCTAAGGAAGAACCCATTAGGTGATGATCCAGATCTGAACTCAGGATTTTTTTAAAGGATTCCTCACTACTGTCCATCTGTAAATACCAGAACTATAGGGGGTGTCACTGACCATTCTGCATTGGTGGAGGTCTGCACGCTCTAAGCATAGTTTGGTTTTGTAAAGTGAATATTCCATGCAGGCACTATAGGTGTTTTTACAATTAGTTTAAGGTGAACCTCCCTGTCTGATGGTTCAACAGGGACTTTGACAGACAGCTCCCAGGTTTGATGCCTTTCCTGGCTGTGTAATACAAATCACCATTGAATACTTTGTAGACAGACTACAGTTTGCAAATTTATTTGGGGACAGCGCTAAACTATGGAGGCAAGCCCTGTGGGCTGAAACTGAGCTGTTCAAATGCAAATATTCTGGCTGGACCACAACTGTAGGTGATATCAGCATTTAAAATGAACATGATTTCTTCATGTCTGGTGATTATTTGGTATACATATCTTACTCTCTGCTCCTTTTATATTAAGTAAAGAAAAAAAAGTTTTGTGTGGTTTCATTCAACTGTGTGTTTACAAGGCAAGAGAAGCTTACAAGGCAAGAAATTGCTTTGGATAGGGTTTTAAGTCAAATATGACACAGGTCAGAGGGATGTAACAGGTGGAAATCTTCAAGTAGGCCAATAAAGATATACTCTGTCTTATGATTTTGCTTTCAGTTTCTGCCAGTATTTTGTAACATTCACTTTCAGCTATATACATACAATGTCGTTTACAGCTAGTTGATAGCCTATAATATAAGACATTGGCTTTATCAGGCTATAACCACACCAACTATAAATAGACTGTGCTTAAGCCAGCGTGCCAATTATCCAGAGATTGAGTTGGATCGACAACCTCAAGGAAGTAAATTTCACTTCACTGGCAGTAGAGTTAAAGAAAACATCTGACGCCTTCAGGAATTAAGTCCATCTGGTCTTTTAAGGTAAGTTTTTACCATTGTATAGACAGGTAAAGGAAAGTGCAGTATGTTACTTATGAATCTAAAATAAAAGAAATATAAGGGTCAGCTACTTCACCCTGATCTGTAATTCAAAGGACAGAGCATTGGTCATTTAATTGCACATTACAGTACATGCATTTTCTCCCAAAAAGGTTATTGCTTTTTTTTCATCAAGACTTCTGATTACAGGCCAGGAAGTAGTGGGTGTTAGGAGTAAGAATATTGTAACAAAAAAAATTCCAGGGATAAATTACAGAAGACTTACTATGTACTGTAAGTGTACTGGAATAACACAAACTAGGCCTATATGAAAGTCATCTGCTTAATACATCCACTATCGCCTTCATACAATACAGGCATTCATTTGACCCCTGGACTAATTAATTAAAATAGCCCATTGTGCTTCTACTTCATGTTGTTTAAATTATTATTTCAGCATACTTGCGCAACTACTCTGTAATTTATCCCTTTTTTGTTACGCCTTTTTTTTTGCCAACTCCTTACGCAGTACCTCACAGGCTATAATCTAATGTGTGACCTTTTCCTATATATTTAATTTCTCAGGAAAATTTCTCTTGCATGTGAAAGACGCTGCTCGACTGCTGAAGACATGGGAAACGCACCATCAGAAAGCAACATGGGTGATAATCTGAGATGCTGTAGTTGTGGTAAAGGCCTGCCTCCATGCCACAACTTCTCAGATTACCACACAATTGAAGTACGAGGCCAAAAATATTATGCTTTTCTTGGGGATACATACTTCAGACCAGTTGGCCAAGATAATGCCTATTATTGTAAGGACTGTTTTTATAGGAAACAATGAGGGGGAAAGTGAAGAGAAGAAGACAAAAAGAGGGAAGAAGAGATGAGAGGAGCAATGTTTGGCAATGAAATAAAGACAGTAGTTTATGTCTCAATAAAAATATCTCCAAGACTCACTGTATAGATGAGTGTTGACATGGTGGTCATACATTTTTTTTAGTCATGCGTTGTCTCGGAAGATTCAATGTAGCATTGAAAGTATATGGGATATGGCTTCATTTTGAACCATTTTAGCACTGAATTTAAATATCTAACTAATGGTTGATTCTCAATCTCTGTACCATCATTTGTTAGCCTGGTTAACAAATATTACATACTGCCACCTGTTTATATTGTGGTGAATGCTTATAGCCTCAGGGCTAGTCATTTTGAAGTGGTGCATTATACAGTGATGACATCCAACAACAACACATTGGATTTCTATAGCACCCAAAGCCCTTCACAGTGGAGGGGGACCTCACTGACCACCACCAGTGTGTAGCACCCACCTGGGTGATGCACGGCAGCCATTATGCGACAGAACGCTCACCACACACTAGCTTGAGGTGGAGAGTGAGGGAAGTATTGAATGAGCCAATTACAGTGGGGGATGATTAGGGGGCCAGATTGAATGAGCCAGGTTGGGACTTTAGCCAGGACAACGGGAAACTCCCTACTCTTTGCGACAAGTGTCATGGGATCTTTTATGACCACTGAGAGTCAGGACCTCGGTTTAACGTCTCATCTCATCAGTTCATCCAATGTTCATTGCTTGTAGTTGTAGTTTTGTCCAGCAGATGTCACTGTTGAAGAACAAAGCAGCTGTCCATTATATTTTAGGATTGAGAGATTATGGTATGACATTCATTTTATGTAAAATAAAGCAATGTTATGGATACAAATATTACTTTGGGGAAAAGCCATTGAGCAGTCCAGTGGGTAAGGCAAAGCCAATGATACATTTAATGAATTCCATTACAGATCAAAAGTGTCAAATTCATAGTCCATTCAACTACAATTCCAGTTTATTGCAAGGACTATGAGACTTAAATTCTCTTCAGTTACACAGCATCCAAAATAAAGGGTAGTGCACAGCAGAGTAAATATATTCTTTTATATATATATAATATATACACAAACACACCGACATACACACACGCATACAAACATCTTCAATTACAAAATTAACTGTCAGAGAATTCTTCATTAACCAGTCAAAGATTACGTTTACTTTTTTCCTTTTGCAGTATGCAACACCATGGTGAGAACATTTCCTTTCCAGGCATACGTTTCCCAAAAGTATAGTGGCCAAGTTAGCAACTTTGTTGGTTGCAATGCAATTTTCCATTGCCAACTAACTGAGTTGCTAACTGGTTAGCATCTATCCTTTTGGGAAAAAGACACCAGAACAGCCAAATAGGCCTACAGCTTCCTCCCACTCTTACGCACTTTCTTCACAATTCAAAATATGCAACATGGTGGTACAGCAGAAAGAAACATGCCGTCGTCAGCCTCTGCTGTCTAAAATGGACCAATCTCTTTGGACAGATTATTTCTGTGGTATTTACAGAATACAGTGGATGGGACCAACTTCCAGCAACCAAAAATAAATGAAGCTGATGATGAGAATGAACACCATTAGTCCAGACTGTATGAAGGACTGGTTGTAGCCTATGGGTTTGGTCACATGCGACTGTAAGAGCTGCTGCCGAGACAAGAGAGGCTCACAAAAAAACTGATGTAGATGGCTCTTGCTTGTGCCAATTACCATCTCCACAGGAGTGATAACACGAGGCCCTCCCACTGTATTAAACCATGAGCACCTGGGCGAACATAGTAATGCACTTTGTGTTGTGATGTCATCATGGGTTTTTTTTTTCCTTGCGCAGACACACATACACACACACAGACTTGCAATATCACTCAAGAAAGTTTTCCAGAATCACTCAAAAAGGCTTAAGCTAAAGATACACGTAATTGATAGAAGACTTGCTGAGAGAACAAGTAAAAATAATACTGCATTTCAAAAGTTATTTTTAGAAAAGAAAAAAAAAAAAAAAAAAACAACAAAAAAAACAAAACTCGCACAATACATGGAATACTGGAACAATGATTTTACACAAGTTTCTTTGTTCTCTTGAACGAGCAAATTCCCATCTCCAGCTTGGGTTTGTGCTTCATTAGAATGGCTAGTGGCAGTTGAATTCCATACCCGAAAAAAAGTTCCTTTGATGGCAATCACAGTCTCAGGTACTGCACTTTCTCTCCCTCTCGCTCGCTTCTTTATTTTCGTTCTTTCAGGCAGGAGACAGGAATTTAAAGCAGTCTACCGGAGCGCTCTCTCTCTCTTTTTTGTTTTTGTTTTGTTTAGGCCATGCTCTCCCCAGGCTCTGTGCTAGTCCACCCAAATCTCTATGAATGCATGCTGGAGCCTCTGCTGGGGGGAAGGGGTGAAGGGGGAGACGGACAGCGTAGGGAGCTTGGAGGGGGGGGGGGGCATGGGGGGTTGTGTTGTTGAAGTGTTGTGCAGGAAAGGGGTGTGGGGGGCGAGATGGAGCCTGCTGGATATCAAAAACCTGCTTTGAGACAGGGGTGCACGTCATGGATGAACTCTGGACCTCTACAGGGTAAAGCACCTACAGAAAACATAAATATACAAGTATATATAAAAACCACAGCACTGATAATTTGTTTACACATTTACCGGTACACCTACTAATAAGATTACTGTATCTTACTGTGCAGTTGATGGTAGGGTTAGCAATTGTAACCATAGGTTTGCACATTAATGCAATGGCCTGACAGAATGTACATATCCAGGGCTGAGAGCCGGAAGGGCGTAAGTGACATTACACCAACTTTAATAAGAGAGCCAAAACAAAAATGACTACAGAATGTTCCTATGCTACTTTCTGCACTTATTTTCACCTATTTAAAGCACAGTTATTGACACAGATGGATGACACAATATTTACTGTAATGAATAATAATGTATGTTTTAGTCAAATGCAGTAACGCCCTTCTGGCTCTAACTTCTGTTCAGATTTAAGACTTTTTCTTTGTGCTTAATAACCCTAAATTTATTATTTTACTTCTACAGTTTTGTCAGTGGAAATAACTCAAAGAGCTTTCATTTAGTTTAACTCAATTTTGAACAAAATGTCACTTATTCCGTCTATGTTCTCAGCCCATGATATATTACTATATCAACAACACTTTAAATATACTGTAGATGTGCAAAATGTAGTTTGTCTGTCGATACTTACAGTACTTGGGCTCAGTTGACCTGCGTTCAGGTGCTGGTCATGCAAAGGGATTCCCAAACGGGTCTCTAAAAGGGTCTGGCCCTCCAGACTTGATGGCAGGTGCACTCTGACAACATCAGTGGGGAAAATGTTATTCACTTGCTAATGGGAAACCCAGTGAGCCATAACATGGCTTTCAACATTACTCTGTGGCATTCTACATTACTCTTTTAACTTGTCAAGTCTCAATTTGTAGCCGCTCCCTTTGGAATAGGATTAGTGACTAAGCATCTCTAAACACCTACCTAAAGATCTACCAAAAACTGACAAAAAACAATTTTCATAATTTACTCTTTTTGCTGAGTCAACAGTGCTAAACACAGTTAGACATAAACATGAAATACTGTTTGACCTTCAAAGGCCTCTACATGAACAAAGAATAGCAAAGCAAGAGTAACACAAAGCAGCACAATATTCAGTACTCACATTGATAGGAGCAGATGACCCAAAGAGACCAGCTCCAAAGGGATTGTCAAAGGGGACCTGACCTATAGTCTGAGGTTTCATTGGTTCTGTCAATAAATACAAAAAGAAAATATGAAGTAATTTATGTACTGAAGCACCAGATCCAACAGGGAAACATGCTAAATAAATGTGTATGAAGCATTTCGATGCTTCAGATGCACAACAATGCAATAAAGAAATAACTAATAAGCAAACAACCCATAATAAAAGAAACAAAAACTTGAAACTTCATAAACACTGCAAATACTTGCATACAAACATGCATGTTTAAATCTTTAATATATGAATAAAAGTACTGATTGCTCAACGGATACTGTAAGTGCCATCACTAGACCGTCTGTGGAAGAAACACTGGGGCATAAGAGCTTTTTCCCTCACCCTTTCTAGCAGGAACTGCAGGAGGTTTGGCCATCTGGAAGTCCTTGAACATTTCCTTCACGGCCACGTCCCTGTTGACTTTATCCCCAAGAGGATCCAAGTCCAGGAAGGCGTTGCTATCCACCTTGGGCGCTGACCGCGGGGGCACCTCAGGGGGCGGAGGGCTGGATGCGGGTTGCCCACTGCCCATGCCCCCTAGGCCTGTGGAGGGCATGGGGAAAACCCCGGACTGGAAGGGGTTTCCCGCTGGAGCCGGAGGAGCCCAAGTCCCATTGGTGACGGGGGGGCTGGGCTGCACCCAGGATGGAGGGCTGCTTGCAGGAGGGAAGGTCGAGCCAAAGGCTGTTGGAGCAGCCCCCCAGACGGGCACAGGGACAGGTACGGGTGCAGGCGCGGGTGCGGCAGGGAAGGCGGCAGGCTGGGCGAAGGGGCTGGTGGACAGCTGGGGGACAGCAGGACCAGCAGGCGGGAAGATGGAGGACAGAGGCTGGTTCCAGGGAGCTGAGTTAGGGGCTGGAGCAGGGGCTGGGGGACTAAGGGTCAACCCACCTGTGAGAAAGAGAAGGAGAAAAACATTAAAGATAAAATATTCTGTCAAATCACATGATATTATGTGATTAACACATTGGCTTTTCATTGGATTCGGTTCCACAACAATTGAAGAAGCCTACTGCAGTATAACTACTGGGTTAACAACTAATCAGATTAAATTAGTTGTTTAGTATGAAACTAATTGACAACTCTTTTTGGAAACATTGGCTTGCACTATTTTATGTTATTGTATTTTCACTTAATATATTACTTGAGACAGTAATTGATACAGTAATTGAAAATAATTAGATGATTATTTACTGTAAAATATGGATGTAGTCAATACTTATTTTATATAACTATAAGTATTGTCATTACAACTTTCTCAGGAGAAAGCAACTCTGTAGAATTCTGAATGCATCATGATTCTCACCAAGAGCGGCCATAGTATCCGAGGTGCTCACTGGACTCTTGCTGAAGAGGTTAGCAGGGATCGCTTCAGGCTGAGGCGGAGATGGAGCCTCCGTATGATTGGGTGACGCAAATGGGTCTGTACCAGATTTTTCATTTGTAGGAGACTGCCAAGAAACAAAATGAACAGATAAATGAAAAACGATAAAAGATATATTAACAGGTAATGCATTTGCCACAAATGCGCTTCCTTAAAACGACAGGAAAAAAAAGTAATTTAATGTCATTGTTTCTGTGATGGAGCAAGAGAGTAGCTAGCGTTTTAAAAGAGCTGAGCAGAGTGCCTTGTCAAACCAAGCCTTACCTTGAGGAGATAAATCACTGAAGCAGTAAAGTGAGAGACAAAATGCATTAGCAAAGCATGAGTGAGCACAGTGATTTCAGAAAGAAGAATGTTAGGGGACGCTGACCAAAGATGGAGGTCAACCTCACATCAGCAGACTTCAACAACACACTCATTTCATGCTAGACAGAAACAGACACACATACTGGGAGCAGCTTGTCCAAAGCAATGCGCAAAATATTTGCATCTAGTTTAAAAATGCCAGAGCCGAACTGTGTGATGCCTGTTAACACCCATAAAAGATTAAACTGCAAAGGCAATGGCAGAATCTCAATACTCCCCCAAACTTTTAGCACTGAACCTTTAGAACTAGCATGAATCAGCCAAATATTAAATCAATTAATGTCTGTTAAGTCTAGTCTAGTTTAAAGCTTAGGGTTAAGATGGACAATAGGATTCAACCAACTACATTCATTCATTCATTCATTCATTCATCAATCATCCATCCATCCTTCCTTCCTTCCATCCATCCATCCATCCAGTCTCCCTCCCTCACCTTCACACTCCTCCTCCCCCGCCCACCCTTGGCATTCATTGGAGGAGGGCTGATGATGACCGAGTCCTTGGCTTGAGCTGTGATGGCGGACTCCCCGTTCTGCACGGGCTGTCCTCGGTCGGCCGCCTCCAGGAAGGGGTTGGGGACAGCCTTCCCGTTGTGGCCGTTCTGTTCGGGTATGGGAACGGGGACGCTCGCCACGTGGGCCCAGTTGCCAGCGTCCGTGGCCGCCCTGCCGTCCAGCGGCCACTGTCCATTGGTCATGGGGGCCTGGACGGCCGTGCGGTTGGAGATCTGGTCGAACTGCTGGGCCAGGTAGTCCGAGTCGCCGTTCTTGCCGCCGTTGGTGCCGTTGAAGAAGGCGGCCGAGGAGGGACTCTCGTGGCTGGGGGGGCGCGGGGCGGAGGAAGAGCACGACGACGAAGAGGAGGAGGAGGAGGAGGAAGACGAAGAGACGACGGCGGCAGCGGCGGCGCGCTCGCCGTTCTTGGAGAAGGGGTCGTCGCTGAAGGGGTCCGGGCTGGGGGTGGGGAAGAAGCTAAGCTGCGAGGAGAAGGGGTTCTCAGGCGAGAGGCTGGGCTGGGGCCTGAGGACAGAGGAAGAAGCGGTGAAGGGGTTGCCCTTCACGCAGTTCTGGTTGCTGTCAATCTCTGTGGACAAATCCATCAGCAGGAGGTCCTGGGGCTCCTGCAGTCGGGAGAGAGAGAGAGGTGGAGGAAAAGAGTGGGGTGGGTGGGTGGGGAGGGGTGTCAGGGACAGATGGAGGAGAAATGAAAGAGAAGGATAGGAGGAAAGGAAGATGATGCAAGAAGAGGGAAGAGGAGCCGTTAAAGAATGAGAGAGAGAGAGAGAGAGAGAGAGAGAGAGAGAGAGAGAGAGAGAGAGAGAGAGAGAGAGAGAGAGAGAGAGAGAGAGAGAGAGAGAGAGAGAGAGAGAGAGAGAGAGAGAGAGAGAGAGATGAGAAAATGAAGGAGAAAGCAGTTACAAGACCGATGTGTCAGAGAGCACAGGAAAAGATGGTCAAATGGTAAAAGAGACAGGGATATAGAGGAAAAAAAGAGAGAACGAGGACAAAGGAAGGAAAGAAAGGAAACGGAGGATGGGAGAAAGGTGACATTGAGGGTGGGAGAAAGAGAAATTAGTTTCATTCTCTCCCTCCTATCCTGACAGACTTACGATAAGCTACCCACATGATGCGGAGTAATGGCATGTCACATGCAATAATGTCTCAAAAGGCCTTGTGGATATTATGTCTGCGGTGTGACACAATGTGTAGTTTGCTGATGCGCAATGGGAGCCCACAGCAGGCGAGATACAGAATGCAGTCATGGCTTTGATTGGAAACAGATGATGCGCTCACACTACACTCACAGATGGATGATTGCATTTGTTTGTTTGTCACTTAGTTTACCTGGGTGTGATTGCTCACAGTCATTGCCATTCAAAACAAGGGAAAGGTAGAATAACATTATTTCAGAAAAACCATTTCAACGCAAAAACAAATTAAGACACCTCTCAGTTGACAAAAAACGCTGACGCATATTTAGTGGGTTCCACAAACTTGGCTTACTGGGTACTGAATAACAGTTCAGCCCCTTAGCAACACAAATAATGACAATGATTATTTATTTGAAGATACTTTTTTAAGACATTGCAAAATACAGCATAAGTACGCAGATAATACTCTACAGGAAATCCAAAGATAAAACAACAGTGTATGTAGGAAGAAAATGGGATATTCTAAGACACAACACCCTCTGTATCAGACACCCGTGTCTCAAGCAGCCTCTGCTGGCTGAATGTTGCCTCATAGAAACAACAGAGACATGTTTTTTTGTCTGTTTTGTTTGTTGGCATCTGCCCAACTCAGTTACTCCCCGAGTCCTCATTTCCTTGAGCCAGGCCTGCACTGGACGGCTTTGGCTCTGGCGCAGACACAACAAATGCTCAGACACACACACACACACACACACACACACACACACACACACACACAAACACACACAAACACACACAAACACACACAAACACACACACACACACACACACAGACATCTGCTAAAAGACTGGCAAGGGCCACTTGTGTTAACAGACTTTCCTGCTTTGACGTCAAACCGCCCCCAGCCACACACACACACACACTGGCATCTTCAGCTTCATCAACAGTATGGTCATTTTAAGGGGAGATTTAGCTTGACCCTGGTTAAGTCTTAATATCACCATGCCACCCACCCGCACACACATAAAAACACACACACACAATGGGTCAGATAAGGACACTTAGAATGAAGTTGTGATTTGTCACGCCGACCTGAGCCGAGACTAGCCATGGAACACACATTCATCTGCAATAGACTTGCATAAACAGACTGCCGAGTGTGTGTATGTGTGCGCATGTGTGTGTGTGTCTTCACACAGTGTGCACTTATACTTAGCTACAGGACTCACCGAGGGGGAATGCAAATCTGGTGGGGTAGACATGTCTCCAAACAAGTCCAGTTGTTCCATGCCCTGTGATGAAGAGGAAAATACAGAGAGAGAGAGAGAAAGAGAGAGAGAGAGAGAGAGAGAGAGAGAGAGAGAGAGAGAGAGAGAGAGAGAGAGAGAGAGAGAGAGAGAGAGAGAGAGAGAGAGAGAGAGAGAGAGAGAGACAGCGAGAGAGAGAGAGAGCGAGAGAGAGAGAGAGCAAGAAAGATGAGAGTACGTTAAACCTTTAACATGAAGTGTTCCTAACCCCTAAAGCTCCCCAAAAGAATAATTCTGCTATTATTGATGTGGACTTGGATGTTTTTCTAATGAGTTTTGTGATCACATATTCTGCTTTCTCCCAGTTCACCATATGATAGAGAGAGTGAGTGACAAAGTAAGTGAGTGAGTGAGTGAGAGAAAGACAGCAAAAGAGTCCTGTGCCACTGAGCTTGTGAGCGACAGTAGGACAGAGTCAGCAGGGGGGCTTGACTGAGTACTGCTGTGGAGCGGCGACAGGGCTGGTGGCTACAGACGGTATGCAGCTCGTCTCGCTCACTTCCTGTCTGCTAACCTCATTACTCTGCCCCCGGGCCGGAGGGTGGGGTGGGGTGGGTCAGTGTAGGGGGAAGTCGCTGACACAGCAGGGGCCAAAAAAAAAAAAAAAAAAAAATCACTGTGGGTCACACAACCAAAGAGGCCCCAGATCCACTCCAAAAAGACAAGGACCTCATAATGCACAGGTATCTCCAAAGCCAGAGCGTTTATTTAAGTGTTTATCTGCAACTGCGGCACTCCTTTTCCAACACCAGAGGGCACTCTAGGGTACAAAACAGCTCACAGTTCCTTCAGGTGCCTCCCACAGTTGAACCCAGAGGGTAACGTCAATAAAACATTGAGACAACAGTGAAATCCAGTGGGTAATAGACAGTGGGCAATAAAACAAGCAGAACACAAAGTTTGCAGTGCAACAGAACTTGAAGATGGTGTTGACAAATCTAGAGGCTGGCAAGGCTTTGAACATTCAGGCAAGAGAGGGATGAAGTGGAGCAAGAGATCCCAACATTGGTTTAGTTCAGTGTTCTCTTTTTGCAAGGGAGAGATCAGAGTCTAGCCTCTTTGCACTGAAGTATATGTTGTGACATAACATGGCACTCACACTTATACAAACCGGAACTATTCCGGAACAATTCTGCCATCCTCAGCCGAGTTTCCCGAAGGCTTCTTAAGTAGTTCTAAGTAGTTCTTAGCTTATGGTTATACCTATACGTTAAGTATGACTTGGGGAGCCAGGCCAGTAGCCTATTGAATATTCAGTCTGCTGGTATACTGTGTGACGTGGCCTCTCCTGTGACTTAGGCTGATGAAAAATTGTCCTCCCACTTTGAGGAGTATTGATTGGGCTTGGTTGCTGACTGGCTAACTTGTTGACAAGGAAGTTCCGGACCAATAGTACAAGGACTTTCAAATCTTATCTGTGTCTGATTACAAAGCAAGCAGTATGAGATACTTACCTTCAACTTATCGCCTTGGTTGCCGTTAGTTGAATCAGTGCCATTCTGAGAAGAGAAATAAGGGTCAACCATATCATTAAAGTGGCACGAGCTGACAAATTAAAAAAAGTGTTTATTTTTTTATAACAAACTGAAATCCATACATACCTGCACAACCTTATGTGTTTCATCCTGTAAATTAAAAGCAAGCCAATTATTAAAACGGATTCCATGACTAAAATATTTAACAACACAATCATTTCACCAGAATAGCACTAGGCAAAAAAAAGGCTGTCTCTCTGTACTGCATGGGAATGAATATGGACCCCAGTAGATCTTGACACTAATTATGGTGTGTGTGTGTGTCTGTGTGTGTGTGTGTGTGTCTGTGTGTGTGTCTGTCTGTGTGTGTGTGTGTCTGTGTGTGTGTCTGTCTGTGTGTGTTTGCTCCATACACACATGCACAAACACACACAGACACAGGAGCCTGGTGGAGCCGGTGGCTCACCTCTTGTGACAGTGTTTATAAGATCTAATTACAGTGCATTACAGGGCCAGCAAACAAGCACCTCGGAGAAGAAAGGGATCTCCCCCATCCGAGGGCTGGAAGCAGGCGTGAGGGAGCCGCTCTAAATGATAATTAACTAAATCTGATGAGAACGGCTGCTTCCAGCACATAGCCATTAATCAGGTGCACATGAAACAAAAGGGCTTCACTGAAATGTACACACACAAACAAACACACACACACACACAGGCTGACAGACAAATTCAGTCTCATACATTTGTACATAGATAGACACAGACTCATATACACCAACAGTACACCCATACACAAAACAGCATCTCTCCTTCACAATTATTATTCCACACACACACACACACACACACACACACACACACACACACACACACACACACACACACACACACACACACCTCTCTCAACAGGAAGCCTCTCTCAAAATGACGAGATAACTCTTACCTTCTTAGAGCCTTCCGCTTCCTTTTTCTTCATGTTGAAGATTAACTGGAAGAGGTCTTTCAGGTCAATAACGAGAGGTTCCGCCTGGAGGGAACACAGCATGCATGCAGCTATCAGGGCGCTTGTCATTGAGTAGGATGTAAGATATGGCCTTCACTAGCAGGGCAATTCAGTCAATAAAGACAGAACAGTGGACACAGCAAAAGCAAAGATAATCACAATTTCAAAACACTGCAGTAAGCTCCATATACTCTGAACATTAGATACACTACATACACTGCAGTGAAATATGAGGAATCAAAAGGTATGTGATCTGTTCTTGCATGATATTTCACAATCTTCGTTCGTGTAAAAAAAAAAAAAAAAAAAAGACCATGTAATATGAGAGGGAGTTGCACAGTGGGCTTAAACAAAAATGAGACAGCCCAGCAGTGTCAATAGTGTCCTAACCTGCTGTGCTGTTTTAAGGGCAAAGAACTGATGCTGGCCCTCAGCGCCGCACACGTAGCCAAAGGCTCGGTTGTCCGTCACGTCCCGCGCGATGAAGGAGATCTTGTTGACCGCATGCTCCAGTACAGCCGCCTGAGGGAGGGAAACACACACACACACACACACACACACACACACACACAAACACACACACACATACACATGTCACAATCTGGTACATGTCATCGCTCCATTGAAATAAATCCAAATCATTAATGTCAGTTTGCTTCAGTGGCATTCAAAATCTACTTAAACTAGAATTTTGTATTATGCAGTTGGTGACAAGCAACTCAGAAATCATAAACACTATGTTTAATTCAACAATCACCATCAAACACAGTACATCACACAGATTGCTAATGTAAAATGTGTCAGATAAATACATAAACAATCAAACAAACAAAGAGATAACATTTTAGCTTTGGGTTTATTTAAGGTGATGGTGCAGACAGGGCATGAGGGCGAGGAGAGAGATGGAGAACTTCCTTACCCCCGTCTTCTCGTCAGTGATGGTGATGCCTGCCAGGGATATGTTGACCCACACCCGCTGCTTGTGTTTGCCCTGCGAGCGGGCAGCTGCCGCTTTACCCTGTCCACAGCAGAGAGCAGGGGGGAAGAGGATGATCCTTAAGTTAAGTTCACACATACTGTATACTGTACCGGACATCCTAGATCATTCAAAGGGATACTAGCATGTTACTAGCAATTTATTTAGTGTGTGTGTGTGTGTGTGTGTGTGTGTGTGTGTGTGTGTATACATGTGTGCAAGTGTATAAGTGTACAAGTACATTTACTCCTTTGACAGTCCAGTCACATCAGATTATGTACCTTGCTAAATTGCATTTAGTTGTCTGTGTTGTTTTGTCCATAACAATCAATAGAGGAGAAGAAAACACAGAAAAGGATGACTACTATCATCTATTAATACCTACACCAGCACAGTACATTTATGCAACACTTCATCCACACACACACACACACACACACACACACACACACGATTCACAAAAAAAGGTGTAGGAGGTCTCACCTCAACCTCATCCACCACCCCAATCCACAGCATTCTTTGTCATATGCACAACACGATTTTTTATTTTTTTGGCGTGTTTCAAATTGGATGATTTAGTAACAAGGAAAACTACGACCTAGAGGAAACTATATAACCTCTGATTAGGGAACCTATGGATTCATTCTTACATTTAATAAAGTCAAAAAAAAGATCTTCATTTAGGAGGTTTAGCACCTTAGCTGCAAGTTAGCCTACAGAGGTTTATGGCTAATCCACTAAATCAAAAGACATCCCCGGCCCCCCGGGTCCGTTTCCCAAAAGCCTAGTTGCTAACCAAGTTAGAAACTTTGTTGCTAGCAATGCAATCCCCATTGGCAACCAACAAAGTTGTTAGCTAAGTGGATAGCAACTGTGCTTTTTGGGAAACAGACGGCAGGTTGTGATATTACAAACACATGGTGTTGGGAGGTACTAACAGAAGGCCCAGTAGAACTCTTTGAGCTACCTTCAGTTTCATCATGGAGTCCTGACTCATTTTGTCCCCTCTGGCCTCGGGTACATCGTCCACACCAATTAACTTGGCCTTATACCGCACACCATCTCCTTTGAACCTGGCTAGCAGGTACTCATCCGTCTTCTCTGGACTGGCTACACCTGGAGAAACAGACAGGAAGAGGAGCGAGGGAACATGAAAGGAGAGAGAGAGAGAGAGAGAGAGAGAGAGAGAGAGAGAGAGAGAGAGAGAGAGAGAGAGAGAGAGAGAGAGAGAGAGAGAGAGAGAGAGAGAGAGAGAGAAATATGAATAACTCAAACACTTGCTTTCCTTAATAGAAAACTTGGCCAATACAAATGCAGCGTACAGTCCTCCTCGGACCGTGCAACATTAAACATAACCCCCACACATAACACACATCGCCAGGACAACTCTTTCCACATCCCAGTTACTTCCAATTTGGCAAACTAGCTATGACTCATAAAGAAGTCAGCCCAATATGTGCCTGCATGTTTTATGAATTCAACCATTCAAACACTGTCCGTAAAAAAGTCCTGTAAAAAGTCCAACAAGGATAACAGAGTGTCCATTACAGCGGATAAACAGGAAATCTGTAGCATATGACGGGTGAAATCCACGGAGTAAAACAGGAAAGCTGGATTTAAATGCATTCTTCATTTTTTTGACATTGGAACGCATTCTTCTAAGGGGCTAAGCTTCGGTCCAGACAGGTCCCGTTACTTTGGAGTGTTCAGAGATTCAGGGTGGCCATGAAGGTGTAAATTCCGAGGCCGACCATTAAACTTAATGTTCCGCACCACAGCCTCTCCTGTTCGTTTCTATAGCAACAAGCGAGATGAGTATTTGGTGCTAGATCCCCCCCCCCCCCTTACCTTTTTCCCAGAGAGGAGAAAATAACAACCTGACTGAGTCCAAAACAAAACGAGTCTATTACTAACCCTGTTCTCACTGCTGATGTATTCTTGCACACTACCAAGGCACTTACTCACAAATATACTCACAACACACACACATAAACACACTCACTACACACACACACTCACACACACAAATAAAAAACACCCAGAAATCCCAGTCAAACCCCTCTCTGAGGGAGCGCTGGTCAAGGATGATGGAGAAGAAGAGTAGGTTTGATCGCAGAAAAAAACAACAACTTGTGCTACTGGAACACGCAAAGCTGACTATAGACCCATGTTAGCGTGGCAACCTCTGGGTATTAGCAACCACCCCCCACCCCTCCCTCTTTTAGACACACATACACACTCCAAGCACATGGTGTTCGTTTCAGGGGGAAATTACTCAATGACTAATAATGACAACCCGTTACACCATCCAGCTCTCTGGGGGGGTGATGGGGGTGGTGGTGGGGGTCTTAGTGACGCATGGTGCCACAGGAATGAAATAATGCACCAACTCCACACCTCCCCTCTCTCCCATCCCAATCCAAATCCACATTCATGAAGGTTAAGGCCCCAGTCTAGCTGAGTCAAGCCATTGCTCTTCTTCAACACATCTCTATTCATCTCCCTCTCCAAATACTGCACAACCCCTTACTCTGCCTTCACCATCTCCTGCATTTCACTCCCACGTGTCTGTCTTGCTTTCCCTCTTTTCCACCTTGTCCCCCCCTCCTCTCTCTCTCTCTCTCTTTCTCTTCTCCCTCTCGTCCTCTCTTTCCTCCTACACTGGTTCCATCTCTCCACCTCTCTATCTGCCTTTCTTTCTACTCCTGGCTCCAGGAGGTTGGCAGCAGCCATGCTCAGCTGACCGTGTGGCAGGACTCCCTACTCGGACATGGGCCCTGTGATCCCCTGGGGGAAGGGGGGGAGGAGGAGGAGGAGGAGGAGGAGAGAAGGGAGGAAGAGAATGTTTAGGGAGGAAGGCTGGCAGGAGCCCAGGCCTGCAGGCCTGCTTGGTTGAGGGGACGCCATTGACATTCCCAGCATGCACAAGTCCAAACAGGCTGGAGGTACCCCCCCCCCCCACCCACCACCCCCCTCACACACACACACACACACACACCCACCCTCACTTACCATCAACCCCACCACCCCCTTACACCCCACTCTCTTTGAGCTCCAGAAGACAACTGCAACCTCTCCAAGCCGCACACTTCAAAACACCCCCCTCCCTCCCACACACACACAAACTCCCCTTCCTAGTTACCTACCCACAACAAACAAACACCCAAGCGCAACAGGCCAGGCACCACCAAACCGGCACCAGGCGTCTCTCACAACCGTGACTTGTGGACATCCTTGAACTCCCTCGCTTTGTTGGGAAGTGTTAATATCTTCGGCCACTGGAAAAGAGCACAGTGTCTGCTCTGTGTTTTTAAGTACCCTGGAATGTGGATAGAGGCGGTGTGTGTGTGTGTGTGACTTCGGGCACAACATTATAACTTCTTTTGGAGCCTAATTGAACCATCAGAGAGCAATTTGTTGAGTGTGGACTATTAAAATAAAAGTCCACCTCACCGGGAATGAGATCATAAACCTATCAGTGCCAAGAGTACAGCCTGAGCGACCTCAGCCAGCATGTCCGTAACAGCTTGACCCCTTGACCTCTTCTGCTCCGTCAGGGGAGCCCTATTCTGGGGGCCCTTTGCAGACGTCCTGGGAAGCATATGATATGAGGTGAGCTGTGACGCTGAGCATTGACAGACACTTAAGAGAGCCAATCAGGTACAAATGAATCCCTGGTGGGAAAAGTCCTATCCACTGAGTCACCTCAGATGCCCTTTGAGATTAAGAGTAGAACTGGATGTTAAAGTGATGTACAATACAGGGGCACTTTGAACATTCAACGCATAAGGTTCAATGCGATAAATTTTTTCTTCCCCTTTCTCTTAAAGGAGAAATCTGGTGTGAATCGATCCATGGGCCTGTTGTTTGAGTTCACCAAGGGATGTCCGTAGGAAAAAAGACAGATATTTGATACAAGTTACTGTGCTGCAGGTAAAACTAACAGAATGGGGCTCAATAACTTCAATTTAGTTTCGTGTTCCTATGCCCCATTCGTTTAATGAGAGCCGTAGGTTCATTATTCAATTTCTGTTTTATGAAACTTTCTAGTTATTTTATTCTAAAGATAACACCATGTGACCTGAAGCAATAGGGCCATGAATTGATTCACTCCTAATTTCTTCTTTAAAGGCTTAGTGGTTAACCTTGATGCACCCAGCCTGCTTATTGGGAAAGTACACTTTGTCTGTACTCTACTGGCTAAAGAACTGAAGCCATGTATTCTGGCGAGAGCCTTTTCACACGAGCTTTCTTCTCCCCCCCCCCCCACCCCCCCCACCATTCCGTGCTTTTGCGGTCGGCCAACCCCAGATGCACTTTGTCAGCAGAGGCGCAGTCGGGGTCGCGCGGCATGAAAGCGCGTGAGAGCCGACACCTTTTGTTTTCCATGCCAGCGAGGAGCAGGAATGATAAACAGAGTGTCTCGGGCCCAGCTGGGAAGACGGTGCGGAAACAGCGAAAGCGTCCGTAATGGAATCCCAACACCAGGGCACACTGCACTGGTACGGAGCGAGCCGCAGCAAAGACAAACAATACCACTGTGCACTGGGCTCAGCTTAACATAATAAATCCAGAGAAGTATTGGGTCAAGGAGGCCCCCGGAATGCTGGATACGGCCCGTTTCCCTGCCTGTTTCAGGGGGGAGAGCGTGACCTACTTTCGGGCAGACGTCAAATGGCGTAGCACAACGTCCCAAAAAGAAAGAAAGAAAAAATTCTCAAGAAAACTCTTGTGGCTTGAATCGTCTGTATGACCCGAACTCATACATCAAGATCCGCCCCCCTGCCCCAACACACACACACACACACACACACACACACACACACACACACACACACACACACACACACACACACACACACTCCTCTTCAACTCCAGCTCACCTCACCCCACCCCCAAAACATACAAGAGCTCTGTCTCACGACACATCAGCCCCTTACTGGAATAGTTTAATGGCATGGAGAGGCCACAGATGTCTCTTGAAAAGAGAGGGAAAAACATTCTCCACCGGTTACGTTCATTTTAACATTCTCCACTGGGCATCTTCATTTTAACGTTCTCTTCTGGCCACGTTCGTTTTTTCTTGCTTAATTTGAATTCTTTATGGGGCTCTGGAGTGCTTCAGACACAGTTATTCCGTTCTGACAAAGAAAAAAAAAAAACACAGAAGAATTCTCCCCAGGTAGACCCTCTGTAGTTTTATCTGCCCAACCGTATTTTTCTTCTTTCTTCAGAGAGTTCCCTAATTATAGTTTTCAATGTCCTGGTGTGCTGGAGACCATCTTAAGACTATAAAAAAATTCTTTGCCCGGTTGCTTAAATGAGACGGAGAAAAGCTTTTTGCACAGATGTAAATGTGCATGCACGCACACACACACACGCACAAAAGATACTTGTCTCAACTGTTTTCACACACACACTTCGGCTTGACCGGTGCATCTGTTAAAGATTACAAGTGTACACCCTCACCAGGGAGAATTTATAAGACATTTACTTATGTTTTACTGCCTGATGCAATGCCCAACTACGAAATTCCAATCAGGTACACTGATTACTTAAGGAGCTTTTGAAAATTGAAACCAGGCAAGGGATGTAGTAAATAGATCTTATCAATAAACAAAACATCTCACCCCAAACAAGGATGAGAAAAGCATTTTTGCATCCTCAATTCTCTCCCTCATGCAGAGGGAAAAAAAATTCACAGTTAAAAAAAAAACCAATGAGTTCATTTCTATGCAGAGCACTGAAACAATGTGTTCTTTCATCTGAAGCACTGCAGTGGATAAGGGGAAGAGTCTTGAGTGATAGACTGAGGGAGGAAATCTGAATTCAATTCTCCTGAGCGGAAGCGTCTAATGCGGGTCCAATGAGGATTTTTTTTTTTCTTTTCTCTCTCTCTCTCTTTTTGTGGCGGTGTGGCTGTGGCTTCCCAGCTCAGCTGGAGACGTGGACTCTGGGCCTTTTTCTCCTGATGTGACCAGGGGCCAAGATGAAACTGCAGGTCTCCTCTCCCCTCCATCCCCCCATCCTCCCACTCCACCCCATCCCCCCTAAACCCTCCCTCTCTGTGGCTCTCCACTCTACTCCACTCCACAGTGCTCTGCCCCGTGTCCCGACACGTTTCACCTCCCCACTAATGACACACTGACTCGTCTCCACGCACACTCCCAGCTCCCCTGACAATGACTCCACTAAAATAGACACAGTGTCTCCCAACACTAACGCGGCCAGCGCCACAACAAAAGGGTTAGCCACCAGGAAGACTACCCATTACATACATACATAAATATGCATAAACACTGTTCCAAACACACACAGACAGCCACACATACACACACAGATGCACCGATGTGTGTAATATTCTAAACACACACACACGCACAAACACACAAATAGATGGATGTGTGATGGATGTGTGAAATGTTCCATGGGAATACACCAGGGGAACATTCTACCCATTATGTGTGTCTGTGTGTGTGTGTCTCTGTGTGTGTGTGTGTGTGTGTGTGTCTCTGTGTGTGTGTGTGTGTGTGTCTCTGTGTGTGTGTATCTGTGTGTGTGTGTGTCTCTGTGTGTGGAGTGAGTGGAGTGAGTGAGTGGAGTGTGTGTGAATGTCTGTGTGTCAGAGACAGGGGACAAAGGCCTGTGTGGACTGAGGTTTAGGTTCATTGGCAGTGGCGGTGGCATTGGCAGAGGCAGAGGCAGCAGCAGCAGCAGGGACAGAATGTCAGTGTGAGATGAGGCAGTGCTGAGAACATGACTACAGGTCTGGCTGGCTGGCTGGCTGTGATGGGCTGGGATGGGATGGGATGGGAGAGAGGAGCCATGTTTAAAAATAAATGCGTTGAAATTCCCACTGCACCGAAATAAGCGCCAGCGTCAGGACTGCCCACGCACTGCCTGCATCGATACCACAGCACTGACTTGAGGGACAGTCCTGGTGAAGCACATCGATGCACGCGCGCACACACACACACACACACACACAGACACACACAGACAAAGTAGGGTGGAAAGATAACTCTTATGTGGGAGAGATAACACCCACTGCTGGTGGCCACAGACCAAACACACACACACACACACAAAAAAAAAAATCATGCAACCAATCACACAATCCTTTTTGGACATAAACACAACAGTTCGACAACTATCTAATTTATCAGTCACACTCATACAAATACACACAGACAAAAAAAAAAAAAGACACACACACACACACAAATAATCACACAATCCTTTTTGGACACCAATTTGACAATTGTGCAACTGTGTTCATCAGTCACACTCAATCAGACACAAAAGTAGACACACAAACACACACACACACACACACACACACACACACACACACACACACACACACACAGACGGTATACATACCCTTCTTCTTCTCTTTCTTGGAGGGGGTCTTGATGGGCTGCTCCGTAGGAGACGGGGCGCTGCTGCTGCTCTCCACGTCAGCGGACATGACGACCAGAGGCCAGCCTTACACAGCACCACCAGCAGCAACAACAGGACTGGGTGGGAGGGAGGAGGAGGAGGAGGAGGAGGAGGAGGAGGAAGAAGACTGGCTGGGACACTCTGCTCACTGACGGCCTTCCACAGCCACACTCAGCACAGACACATAGCCTCACGGCACCTGCAGTGGAGAGAAGCAGAGAGGAAGAGAGTGAGAGAGAGAGAGAGAGAGAGAGAGAGATGGTGTGAGAAAGGCCAAATGAGGAAGAAAGAGGTAGGAGGAAAGATGGAGAGATAACAATGTGTTGACACCAAGAGAGAGAGAGAGAGAGAGAGAGAGAGAGAGAGAGAGAGAGAGAGAGAGAGAGAGAGAGAGAGAGAGAGAGAGAGAGAGAGAGAGAGAGAGCGCATGAGTAGTGAATGCATAAAGAGTGGGAGTGAGTGGGCAGAGGGAAAAAAGGACGCGCAGGATTAAAGCCATGCAAGAATGGAAGATGTGTGTTGGAGAGAAATGAAATGTATGAAATGGCCGACACGAATGGGAGAAGAGAGAAAAGAAGAAAAGAAAAGAAAAAAAAAACATCAATGGAACTCAGCATCGGGTTAGCTATACAACAAAGACAAATAATGCTGAATGCATCTACATGTAAATAATAGGCTAACAGAGATAATGCAGAGACAAGTAATTTACATACAAGCCATGATGTACATACAAGCCAAATCAGTGAGAAAAAGCATTTCCCTCAAAGCAAATGTCTGCTCATACCCAGGAAATGTATTTACACTATAGCTTCTCCATGTGTGAGACTTATAAGATAATTGAGGTACTAACTGGTTAAAAAGTTAAACTTTAAGACAGAGACAATGTTATCTAGACAATGTTATGCAATTCATATTACTGAAAACTAAATTTTATTCCACATTAAAAAAAACTACTTTAAGAGCACAAAGCAAATGTAAAACAAATAAAAACAGAGCCAATCTGCAACAAACAAAAACAAAAACAAAAAAAACTACTGCAAAAAGAGGATAATATCTCCCAACAGTTGTGACAGATATACTCCAAAGGGATGTGTTAGGTGTGTTAGGCCTACTCTAAAACTCCATGGTCAGGTCTTGCACTGAGCGTTCCACATTCCCAACTCCCAGATTGTTACATCAGGTTGGGGCAAATGACTCAACAGCGGTAACAGGAATCAAACGGGGCACTGCTAAAAACAGAACCTGTATAAACATCCTGCCCAGGCACCAAGCAAGCGAGTGTACGGCATTGTGAAGGTCCACACCGCTTGCTCGCTCAACAACACATTCTGTACACATTCGCAGTCTCACACCCTCCCTGCCTAACACTCCCGATTTAGAAGAAGATGTTTAATGTTAGCTGGGCCTAGCCCAGTTTTCACTTGTCTTTCCTAGTGAAGGACTCTTACATGCATAGACGCAGAAGCTGGCACATGCTGCATTTTGAGAGAGAGAGAGAGAGAGAGAGAGAGAGAGAGAGAGAGAGAGAGAGAGAGAGAGAGAGAGAGAGAGAGAGAGAGAGAGAGAGAGAGAGAGAGAGAGAGAGAGAGAGAGAGAGAGAGAAAGAAAGAAAGAAAGAAAGAAAGAAAGAAAGAAAGAAAGAAAAGGGAGCAAATATAAGAGGAGCTAAACTATGTCCACAAAACATGACAACCTCAATGCCCCCATATCTCCAACCAGTGACTCTATTCTCTCATCGACTAAAGCTGGAGGTCACTATGTAGCATCTTAGTCCAGACACCAGACATGAGAAACCAAACATGTATTGCAACATCCATGGGGGGAGGGAGGGACACTGTTTTGACCAAGTTTTAGAGGGAACATGAAGACTTTGTTTTCGGGCGATTTCGGTGGAATCCAATACCAACATTTAGATACGCGGTCCACAGCTTTGTGTTCTTGTCACGTATCGTTGACGTCACGTCTATCCCTGTGAGACCACTACAGCTTGTGCAGTCACCACCAACATGATCTGACTGTTTTTTTCCCCAGTTCTTGTTTGTTTTCAATCTGGGGAAGTGAAGCAACTTGGAGTGCATCCCAAAGACAAATATTTGGGAGGTTTGCCCTACAGTGCACATGTGAAAAACTTTTCCAAGAACTGGATTTTTTTATTTTATTTTTTTTTTTTCAGCCTTGAACTCCTTCTCAGACTTAGTCTTTATTAGCACCACTACCTTCCTAGAGGTCAAAACAAACAGGAAATCTAAGCCAACTACCCCCCCCCCCCCAAAAAAAAAAAAACCTCTAGACATTTCTGGGAGACAATATTACCAGTAAATATTAGGCAAAAAACACAGATGGGAGGTGAAGTCTAGTTTTTTTTTAGATGAGGGTGTGTGTCGAGAGAAATCTTCTGCAAGCACATAATAGGTTTTCCATAAATATTACGCAAAACTCTCCTGAAGTAAGATCGAGGAAGTGTGTGTGTACTGGGAAATGTGTGTGTACCGTATGTTTACTGGATGTATGGAAAAAAAGGGAGAAGGGGGCGGAGGAAGAGAAGTCTTATGCTCCAAAAAGCTACTTTCGGAAGCAGCCACAGCCACAGCCATGGCCAGATCTTTGCCCTTTAAATCCCATTCTAAACCTGAAAGCGCACACGCAATATTTACAAACAGCCAACCAACCACTACAGAGGAGCTTATGGGTTGCGCGGCGTCCAAATAAAAGGGACCTTGTCTCGGCAATCCTAAGACGTTTTCCTGTTTGACACGGATCCGCCAGCCACCATTCGCCTAAAACAAGCTCTTTAGCTGACTTCAAACATGAGACAATCATGTGTCTGGACATATTGGCTTGGATGCCAATAAGTTGAGTAAGTTGTATTGTGCTCTTGACTTGAGTTCTGGTGTATTTTCTATGCTGAGAAGTATGGCTTTGAGGTTTTTGAGTAACAGGCTGAAAGTGTTGCTCCTACCAGCTGGTCACCTGACATAAACACTTCCCCTCTCCACCCCCCCACCCAACCACCAACCTCTCTAATCAGCTCATGGTCCTGCCTGCCTGCCTGCCTGCACTCGCGACCCCGGGACCCCCCTGCGACCTTCACCCCGCTCCAGGCGCACGTGTACCTTTGCCCGGTCTGCCACAGCCTCTATTATTACAGGAGCCCTCTCCCCGACCTCCCACCCTCACCAACCCCCACGAGTCACAACAGCTGCCCGTCCATCGTGGCAACAGCTGTGCGCTGGCCGGTCAGCAAAGAGTCCAAAGCCAGCCCGCCCGCCCGCGCACAAAAATAAGCCCTCACGTGCCAACACCCCCCCCTTTTCTGGATCATGTGACCATGCCAAAAAAAGATCACAAACTGCTATTTTTGTACCACCCAAAATGAGTGAGCGAGGAGAAAAGAGAATAGATAGACAGGGAGGAGTGTGGTGGTGCCCATGAGCTGGGGAAAGGCAGGGAGAGGGAAGGAGAGATGGAGAGATGGAGGGAGGGAGGGATGGAGGGATTGTATGAGGGAAGGAGGGAGGGAGAGAGATGGTGGGAAGGAAGTGAAGGGCGAGGCAGGGGCGATGTGCAGAATATTTATGCTCAGGGTGAGTTATTCTCCCGCTGCTCCACATTCTGACTGGAAGTCCGGGGGGAAATCAATCTGTCTGACACAGCTGATCCACCAAAGCTGCCCTGGTGACAGAGGAGGACGGGGAGGATGAGGAGGAGGAGGAGGAGGAGGAGGAGGAGAAGCAAAACCGGGTGGAAGAAGAAGAGGAGACTCTTGGAGCTCCGTGTTCCACACACTCTCTGGTCAAACACACCAGTGGGAGTATGGCACGGTTATTTATTACCTAAACTAGACCTGGTCGCAGTATTGTGACAGGAATGTTCACAGACACACACACGCACACACAAAGCCCATATGTCTGCTGTCAAATGTCAAGGTGTGTGCATGCATACCTTTACACTCAACGCAAAGCACAGTTGTTCGACTGCTGACAGCAGATGACATGGAACAGAGCTCAACTGAGCAAAGGTTGGGTAAGGAGCTGAAGAACTCTCTACCTCCCTCAGCAGTCAAGAAGAATGGAAAACTTCTATCTTATAGTGCATTCCATTTACTATCTCTGCAACCGAGATTCCGAGGTCGGACTGATGTCATGTCCGCTAACAACACAACAGGAAACGACTCCTTATTCCAAGGTCTTACTGTTATGGAACTTGGAACTGAGATGGTTTTGAACAGACCATTTCAGGCTAATGTCATATCATGTCATGGCCCTTAACATCATGTGTACATGACTATACATGAAGTCCATGATGGTACATTACCCTAAATGACCTTTTGATAAAGTATCACAATCAAACCTCAACAACATGATGAAATTTCAGTCTGATGGGAACTGTAGCTATATAAACAACAACCTGGGTCAATATCTGAGTGTCAGGGGGCAGTGGGGGTGGTGTGGTCACACTAACCACACATTCCTGCCCCTGGCTGAGGTGAGATGAGTTTGTAAGATTTCAACACTTAAAAAAGGAAAAGAAACTAAGAAACTGCCCCCCCCCCCCCCACCTCTTAAAAAAAAAAAAAAAAAAAAAAACACTGACTCAAGAATGCCTGGAATAAATCTGAGCAAAACACATTCCAGGTAGCCAAACCAGCATTGCACACATCGTAAATCCATCACGGAGACAAGACTGGTTGTAAGCAGGGGATAAAATAGGCTAAGTCAGATTTAACCCATGCCCACTTCCTGAATCAGCACCAGCCCCCCACCCGCTTTAAACATTCCTGTACAATATACAGGACGTGGCAAGAATGGACAAGAAGACAAATCTTGGACTTACAGTAAAAGCATAGCCCTTTAATTTAGGATTGGATTGGATTGCACAAATCAGCAATACAGTTAGTACCAGTTCGTAAGTTCAGCCTTACTGGAAGTCCACTGTAACTGTTGCAAAGCCCCAACTATATGTGACAAAGAGCAGTTAACGGTGATTCTGGACTGGAAGGAAGTTGGCTTTGGGAGACTTGTGTGGTTGTAAACTTCAAAGTTTCAAGGCACAAGAGCTATGGAAATGTATGCATTATGTTTTTTTAAGTGTATGTGGACACAGATTGACATTGAATTGGCATTTCCCGTCGGATGCCAAGAAGGACGGAAACGTCACATTACCAACTGTCTACGGATGCACGGAGTGTGTAGACTGTGACAGGTTTATCACCTCTTCGTTACGATCTGAACACGAACCACAGAGTGGGTCCCTGTTGCTTTAAAACTCAACCAACCAACCAGCCAACTCTTCAACCTCACACAGCAAAGCAAAAAAAGAAAAAAGAAGAAAAATAAGAAAACATAAATATTTGGACACCACCCTTGCCCTGACAGGACCTCTTGCATTCCCTCACTCTCTCTACGTCCCTCCCTTCCTCCATAACCTACATGTAGAAGTACTAGAGTGCAATGTAAGCAGAAGTCCGGAGGAAGGATCCCTAAGAGTGTGTCCCCTCTGCGAGTGGCTCTGCTGGGGGAGAACAATGGGAGTGAAGGGGGTCTTTCCTGTGACTCCGGTCTCCTTCTGGCTCCGTTTGCTGTCCCTAAAGCGCTAGTTTGGGCTGGCTGTGAGGATTGAGTAAATGGGTAAACAACATCAAAAGTAAATGAACTCCCCTGGTGGGAAACCATGGGGGCCTTGCTCACCAGTGAGATGAGAGAGGGAGAGAGGGAGAGAGAGAGAGAGAGAGAGAGAGAGAGAGAGAGAGAGAGATTGCCTTTGAGAAGAAGTGAGAATTGGAAAGATGGAAACGAATGGAGCTTGGTATGTGGGTATGTGTGTGTATGTGTGTGTGTGTGTGTGTGTGTGTGTGATCTGTCTGTTTGTTTGTGTGTAAGGGGGAGGAAGAACTATTTACAAAAAGGATTTAGGCACTCACAAAAAACCTGACAGGATCACTCAGTCATTCTCTTCCCATCTTTATGTGAGTGTGTGTTTGTGTGTGTTGGGGGCATCCTCCAAAGGTCTTATTACACTGCAGCCTTTCCAGCAGAGGCAGAGCTCTCTCTCTCTGTCTCTCTCTCAGTCTCTCTCTCTCTTCTCTCTCTCTCCCTCTTTGACTCTTTCTCTCTCTCCCTCTCTGAACGCCTGTGTCTGCCTGCCTGAAGATGAAGAGCCTCCGTGTGACAGCCAGCTGACATGATAATGGACACTTCCTAATGCTTTAATCCAGGATCACAGTACTTGTCCGTTCATGTGAGAGAGTGGCGAGAGAGACGTGGAGCGATGGCGGTGGCTGGCTAGCAAGCAAGCAAGCAGCCATGATGAAAGACAGAAGGAGGCGTCACACCCTTGTTGCTGCCCCCTTCTCTCTCCGCCAGCGCTTGCCGTTGTCAGTGTGGCCATGAGCGCAAAGAGTCGTGTGGCAGTGAGCACCTAGGGCTAATCTCTTTGTCACTGGCAGGAATACGAGCACGACTATGAGGGTTAACGGGAGGAGGACCAGCAGTGTGGTGCAGCGTAGAATTCTCTCTGAGAATTCTTTACAAATGAATCCAATAAAACAGTAGCAAGAATCACTTTAGATGCAGACAATTATCACAGTGGGATTTGTGCTTGTGTTCATAAGCACATGTTGCAGTGTTTGCCAGATTCATATGTCAAGAAGATAATAGAGACAGTACACAGTACATGACTGCTGTACTCTAGTGAAAGACTTGACAGCACCACATCGGCTTCCATTTGATCATTAAACATGTAGGCATAAAAATGATGAGGCCTGAAATAAGAAATTAAATCTGATCTCTCACTTTTGATCAAATTGCATTCAAATTCTATAGCATCCCAAATAGTTTGCTTTGTAGATGCTAATATTTCAATATAGTTAAATATGGTATGGTGTGGAATATGGTACATAGAATTTAAAAAAGTAGTCTTGAAACAACTGAAACGCTATGACATAAATAAATAAAATCCCTGGTAAGAAGAAATTTCCTGTCAGACTAAAACCATGTGCATATCACCTTGATTCAAGATATTTCATCTTCTTTTTGCAGAGCAGACCTTGGCTGTCATCTGGTTCTTTTTTTCCCCTCCCTTTCGGGGGCAGGGTTACCATGGCACCCAGGTGCCGCGGAGAGACAGACAGGTGCTGTGAGCTCTGTGTGCCGTTTCGCCCGAGCTTGTGTGTGCGCGCTGCAGCCACCGTCTCGCTTTACACAGCAAATACAAAATCTATCATCTGCAGCCCCTCATCAAACAGCCACACACACACACACACACACACACACACAAGGAGGGAGAGAGAGAGAGAGGGAGAATGAGAAAGACTAGGAGGGTGAGCAGAGAGAGAGAGAGAGAGAGAGAGAGAGAGAGAGAGAGAGAGAGAGAGAGAGCACCAATCCTATTACAGAGTTGCCTATCCTTGACAATAGACAAATGGCTTTATGCAAACACAAGCCGTAAATTGCCTAAGGAAGCGCAAGGCTGTGATGGCGGAAATAAGGACAAGCCAGATCTCTCGCTCTCTCATCCGTGTGCACCCACGTCACGACTACAAGTATGCCTGGACGCCACAGCAACAAGGAAATCAGTACAGACCAGTGGAAACTACCTTTCAATACACAATGGTGCATTGATGTAATAAGACTGAAATAATTAGCAGGTTGAAATTAGCTGCTAAGCCTGAATATTTCCAAGGCTCAAAATGAAGGCACAAAGCAACTTGTAAGTCAGACAATCAAAGTCAGAGAAATGTGCATGTTTGTGTGGTGTGTGTGTTTGTGTGCAAGCGTGTGTATAAGCTTATAGATTGACAAGCGTCATTTCAGGGGCGGTAAAATCTCTCACTCTCTCAATGTGTGCCACATGTAGGTTTCTTTTCAGTGAACCTTAAACACTCCTACCGACCATCTGCTTGAAATTATTACACTGCATTGTTCTTGCCTATCCCATTACAGTTAACACCAATCCAATGCGCCCGGAAACTGTTTAAAGATGTATAGACCTACAGGCAGTTAAGACAGTTTCAATACTAGGAGGGGCACCAACCCAATGTTATAGGCTACACAGACACATCATGTGTGGTCTTGAAGATGTTGCGGTTGTACTCCCACACAAAATCCTCCGCAGTAAAAATGTGTTAGCGTAGGGTATAACTCTTAACAAGCCTCTTACACACATACTTCATAAGGTTTCTCAATGCAGTGCCCTACAGGTTCTTCTGGGGGTAAGCCTGTAAAATCCTCTGAATGCTCTGGCATGCATGCATGCATGCTTTGGCCCCAGTATTACTGTAGCCTCCCCTTTACAACTTTCACCCAAAGAGCTGTCATGGCATCCACTGTTGGGAATTCATCAACCCCACCTCAAACCCACCCCCCACCCCCACTCCCAGCAAAATCCTCAGGCAGATTTACAGACTAGCCACTTCTCATATATTAGGTTGCCGACTGACTCTTTCTTCGTTATCGCCAGCAGAGAGATTTAGGAAGTCTGCGATGTGATGTGATGGGGGGGAAGGGATGCCTGGCAAATGCCTAAAAGCATGAGATGCAAATATCTCCAGCTGCTTCCTGATGGTGGAAAATATCTTCCTGACTTTCCTGATTTTTTTTTTTTATATACGGGGATGGAGAGGGGGGTTGCTTTGAAAGGGAAGGTGTGTGTGTGTGTGTGTGTGTGTGTGTGTGTGTGTGTGGAGGGGGGTGCAATAACATGGATCAGTGACACACTCCACCTGATGAGGGTGAAGGACTCCAGGAAGATGGAGGAGGGTGGATGAAATACCACCACTTCCTGTCGGAACACTAGGAGGGCAGAAGTGAGTTCAGCTGCCCAGATGTTTACTGTTGTGCTCAGATCTGTTTGGCCAGAATCAAGTAACCCAAAATAGTGGGGAGCACTTCAAACCATGGGGAAGGGGAGGAGGGGGGCATTCATAGCATTCCTTGCCCCCCAAATGAAGTGTGCCTGGGCCTGAGCTTGAGCCTTTTAAAAGCTCATTCTTGCTTTTATTTTGCTTTCCTCTGTAGAGCAGCAGGGTCAGGGGGCAACGTCCTTTACGGCCCTCAAGTAGGGAAACAAATGGCCACACATCTGGCTTCAACCCATTCCACCCCCCCCCCCACACACACACACACACACTCCCACAAAAATGTATATATCTCCCCTACAAACAGAAACAAGATCTAGTATACATCATTGTGACCCAGGCCTGTATGTGAAGAGGAAAGTGGGACACAAACATGCAGTTCAAAGGTTATTTACCTCAGCATGTGGCCACTGCAGTGAAACTCCAGTCAGCAGTACTTACTCGCTGTGAGTGACTCCCAATGACCTATATACAGCCCCCCCCCCCAATCCCCTTCCAGAACCCCCCCCTCCAACCCCCCTGCACAGGAAAATAGGCCTACACCCCCCCGTACAGAAGAGGAACATCTGCAGAGGGGAACCCGTGCCACTGAGTCAGCGCAGACCGGTCTCGGGGAGAGAAAAACGAGCTGCTTTTCGCCGGTTGTTATCTGCGGCTCGTCTGTCAGTGTCACTGTCAGCCTCCCTGATCTTAATGAACATCTAAACACACACTGATGGATGTCTCCAGACGAGAGGTGGCTTAAGCCCCCGACCAGGCGGACAAACACAGAGAAAGAAATGAAAGGCAGAAGATGTAAGGAGAACAGAGAGAGAGAGAGAGAGAGAGGGGGGGCGCAAGAGTGAGGGAGAGTAAAAAAGGAGAGAAACAGAGGAAAAAGACAGAGGGAAGTGTGTGTGTGTGTGTGTGTGTGTGTGTGTGTGAGAGAGAGAAACAGCCACATAAAGAGAGAAGAGAGAGAGAGAAAAAAAAGAGAGAGAAAGAGAGAGTGTAGTGGAGGAACCCAGCAAGAGGAGGGAAATAGGTTTGAGTGCCAACATCTGCTTCCAATAAAACTGCACACGTTGTACCCGGTGGGGGGAAAAAAAGTGTCTTATACACGCAGTCAGACAGAGTCAGATGAAAAATTCACTCTGAAACATCGTAAAAGGCAGAGAGGGTGGAGCTGCCATACTTTGTTTAGCTACAGGTATTAGGGCAGGAATGTGTCCACCTTGTCTGGAACAGGCGTCTATGTCTGGCAGGATTTGCAGGGGCACATAAATGCCAGAGAGGCCATTTTTCCTGCTTTCCATCAGTCCTCGTAATGTTCAGCTTTATGGCTGAGGAGCATCAGAATGTCAACTAACTTGGGAAGATGAAAGTGTCCTCTCAGTCTTATCTGGTCCTTTCAGAGCGGAGGGGAAGGCGCATAAGTTTGCAGTGGCATTTCCTCATTTAAAAATGCCAGAGAGAGGAGGGAGGGAACGGAGGATGAAGGGGGGGCCGGGGATTGGGGGTGGGGGGGGTGGGATGCAGTCAACTGTGTTGCCAGCTACTCACAAAGCTAAGGTTTTTTTTTTCTTCCCCCAGCTCTCTTTCTGTGTCAGTCTCTCGCTCTCTCTTTTCCTGTTTCTTTTTTTCCTCCCTTTCTTTCCCCCTTTCATTCCCTCTGACTTTCTCCCACATACAGTCGTACAAATATAGACTCACACACACACAGGCGTCATTTGCTTTTTAGTTTTTACAGACCAGACGGCCATCGTGGTCACCAAGGTCTCCTGCGGTGCTCTGCATTCCCTGGATCTGAGCTCATACCTGCACTGTTCCTGGAGAAAGGGACCAGTGAAAGCACACATCCGCTTTCAACGGCTCCTGCCCAGTTACCGCCCTTCCCCTCCTCATCACTGTCCACGAATGTCACCTATTGTGCTTTTACAGGGAGATCCACTTCAGTACCCTTGTCCAAAAGCGCACACCAGACAACACAGAGGAAAAGAAACTATAAAAGAATCAAACACTTGACCTGGGCTTCTTTAAAACATGGGAGTATTCCTCTTCAATTACACAGTCTCACTTAACTTTCTCTCATCATGCAATAAAACATCTAAAGGGTTCTACACTTCAAACCAGAAAGCCAGAGGGTTGGGAAGGGAGCTTCTTTGGTCTTTTTCATAGAAAGACAGCTCTGTCTGGTCCAATGTGGTCTTTGAGTATTAAATGGGAGATCTGATAGGAATGCAAAAAGTGGTGGGCGTGTGTGCTGGGAGTTAAAAGAATACTAAACATTTGTGAATGTAGGTCAAAAAAGACCTTGACTTAAAGTAAGATTACAACGAAACTACGGTATGGCAATTCAACCAAGCCCTGATCTGATCAATGCACTGTTCAATACATGAATTATAAGAATGTACAGAGTAGATTATCAATATAGCAAAACGATTGCTGCATATTGCAACAAAATAACGGTACACCCCAGTTTCTGACACAGAGGCCTCAGACACATAGGCAGGGGAGTTACATTGGTTTTGGCAGGAGACTATCAGCCAACATCAATCATCTTCTTAAAAATTCTGTCTGAACACAAATTAACCAGAGCAGCACAGTCGGTGTCAGTATTTGCCCTGAGTCAAAAGTGAAATCTCAGACGTCATGCTGTTAAAAGGACATGCCAAAATGCGCATCCGAGATGCGCTGTGGTCACATAGCTGAAGTTAGCATACTGGGGGAAAAACGACACGACACATAAAATACAAAAAAAAAAAAAAAAAAAAAAACCGGGCGACATCACAGTGAACATATTTAAAAATGCGAGGTAACGTTACTACCAAAACAATAGGGTTGGAAAATCCGCTCCATTCTCTTTGAAACCAGAAGCCTGGCCATAATAACGTTAACGTTAACGTTATAGCCTATGGTTTGGACCATAACGTTAGATGAAACTATGTCGAGCCTAACGTTACAAGTGATAATAAAGAAAAGAGAAGACGTCAGCGTAAAAACCTTGAAATGTAACGTTAGGCTTTGCCGATGTAAAAGGAGGGCATCCAGCTACACGGTGCGTTACTGTTATCACTGACGTTACAATAATTTCGTTTTTCTTGCACATTAAACAGTAACGTTAGGCTACGCAGAATGAGCCTGCCTTGGAGATCAATCTGACAAATTATTTCCAATTCAGGTTATCCATGAAAGAGTACACTGAAAGGTAAAGGAGAAACGCTTACATACACTCACCGAGATCACGCTAAGCAGCTGTATGTAGAGTTGGCATACTCCAAAATACTCTATCCAGTCCAGCGGAGCGGCTGACAATTTAGGGTAACCTACTGTCGACGCGTTTCCCTGTATTACGGATCAAGTCAGGAAACTGGCCTCAGATATGGTTCTAATAAGATGTTGGCGGCTAAGAACTGCCCAGGAATGCGCCGTGATGTTACTGCAGTCTAAATCTCGGTAACTCCCCCACAAACTGCTGTTATAGCTGAAAATTTAACCCCATGTGCACCAGACTGTAAAAGTCACTGGGAGATCTACTAGGTTGTGTGCTCACGACACCACCACCAGTTGGAGAAGGAACATTCCATGACGCAAAGGTATACTTCAGACAAGGCTACAAACATTAAAGGGACGAGGACAATTTAGAATTGTGCTAAAGAAAAGTTGTCCTTACGAAAACACAACTGAACACACCAGCTGATAACTGATTATGCCCTCTCCAACTCCAACCATAAGCTTATTTGTCAAAAGAACTTCTCTTGATTTTTTTAGTTAGTTTTATTATTTATTATTTACAGTGTTGTGCTCTTTCCCAAGCGAATATCTCTAAGTTATTCTTTGAATCGTTTCATGTACCCTAAGTGTATGCTGAAAATACACAATTGTCGGATTCCATATTATGCGGCATAAATGCTATTTCATAATTCACCAGTGTTACTTATTAGACATCAGCAGATTCAGGAGATTCCAAAGAAACATATCATTCTTCCAGTCACTGAAAATGACTCATCAGCATCTGGGACTTAAAGGCAGATGGAAGGGTGGAAAAAACTCTTCACGTGCCACACATTCCCGTTTTGCGCTCTTCCTCTTTAAACAGGACGGGAGACAGCTTTAGACACAGATGCTACCAATTACTGAGGACATAGCTGAACGACCTTGTCCCTTTGTTATAATTCTTGCATATGTTGGAGAAATGGAAAGACATCCTACCACTGTGACAAAAATGTTTTTAAAATGTTTTGCTCGTGTAGCTAGACTATGTTAGGCCAGGTACATGCGCCAGGTAAATATATTTAAAGGCTATATAAATAGAAAACTTTATTTACACACTGTGCTGTGTACACTACGTTTGCATTACTAGGGATATTTGGTCAAGAAGATCTCAAGATAATGCCTCAAGAGTCAAGTTAAAGCAAAGGGACATTTAGGCCGGCTAGATCAAAGCATGTTCTTTACTACACATACACTCAACATGGTACCTATTTTGGTGTCCTCTTGTAGTTTGTAGGTCATGGCCATCAGTGTGTACACATCTATGTTTATTTATGTCTGGCAGTGTTTTGGGAGCCTTGTAGTCCACCAATTACAATATGGAACAGATTATAGAGCCTGGGATGTCTCCTCCTCACCAAAATAAGCGTTTGTTATTGCAACACAGGATTCAGTCACTAGCAAATCTGGAGTTTACTGTATTTAACTAATCTAACCTATTCAAATTATTTTCTTGTTTTGTTGTGTTTTTTATAAATTCTTTTAGTCCTCATGCACATCCAGATTAAGTTTGGTGCAATATCATAGATAGGTGTCACTGAAGAAAACAAAGTAATACTCACTATTACTTTGTTTTCTTATTTTTAAACATGTAATATTTATTCTGTATTGTTTTGGCCATATAATACCCATTTGATGCTTATATGGCAATAAATCAAACAAGATAAGATATCCCTTTAATGGTCTGGCAATGGAGAAAGACAAACTGACAAAAGACAAACTCTCCCTCTCTATATATATGATCATGCATATATTGTTTGGAATGTTAATGATATACTTCATGCTTCCTCCGGAGCAGTCACTTGACCTACATTCAGAGAGAGAGAGAGTGAAACTTGACAACAAAAAAAAAGAATGAAAAAAAAAGTTCACTGGTATTTCTGCATACACTGCAAGGTGAAGAGGATGCATGAGGTTGCAATGAAGTCTCCTGGGAAACGGAGCCGTGGTGGGGAAACAACCTCTTCCTTCCTCGCTCCACGACCCACGTTTCCCTGCTCTCTGCTGACGTTGCCTGCTCAAGAGGATGAGCCGCTGCTCCCATGTGCAAATCACTGAGTCACCGTTGAAATATGCCTGCGTCCGCATGTGACCAGGTCAGGGGACATTACGAGTAACTTTGAAGACGAGTCTGCATTCGGAATTTCAGATGATGTGTATGACACAAGTTTACGCATAAACACACCCAGTTACAGTATATAGAGTGCTTATTCAGCTGAAGTATTTCCAAAGAAGCATCCTGAAGTTTTTTGACGAGTCTGTTTGTTGGCTCAATGATAGTCCAACTATGAAACATTTTGTATGACCTAGGCAGAAAGATTGAAAGAAAAATAAAAACACAGTGATCATTGATTTCTGGGATACTAATTTACACAAACTGTGACAAATTCATAACACATAAAGGCAGACACAAGGCCCTGTTGTCACTCAAACAAGCCCCGAAATCAGCTTAAAAACCGTGGCTAATCAGGTACTCAAGATAACTGGCTCTTATCTAAACAGCGCGCTGGAGAAGTGTGGCCCTTCCATTCACTCATCGTCCATTAGCTCATTAGGCAAGGCAGAATCCCAGCGGCAGATGTCTGTTTGCAAGGCTGCTTGCTGAGGATTGTGAAAGGTCTTTGGGATAAGAGGTGTTCCAGAGAGGGAGGTGGCTCAGCAGTGCAGTGGATTAATGCTCAGACAGCTCAGGCCATCCTTATCACTGGCCCAGATGACATTGGCTCCGAGACTTGGATCGCAATTCCTATTTGCTCTGATGGGGTGAGAGAGAGAGAGAGAGAGAGAGAGAGAGAGAGAGAGAGAGAGAGAGAGAGAGAAATTATGGGGGAGGGGAGAAAAAGGCACAGAGAGACAGACCCAGAAACAGGAATGATTCAGAGCGAGAGAAGGAAAGAGAGGGAAAGAAAAAAGAAAGAAAGAGAGAGAGAGAGAGAGAGAGAGCATGTTATCTGTTCCCCAGCAGCACTGTATTTTGGACGAGCCCAGATTGACTCTCTCTCTCTTTCCAAAGAGTGGGATGGTTGGGGCCTCATGAGGAACTGCAAACAGCACAGCCTCCCCACCATCTACCAAGGACTGCAGCCAAACACTCAGTAGGACTTGAGATAAGCATGGCTGCCATGCTGATGGAGACATTACAAAATGAAATGGTTTGCATAGTCTTGAGTCAATACCATCTACTGTTTCCACTTGATTTTTTTTCTTAAAGGGCCTATGCACATATTATGCCCCTTTTTTCTATACAAGACCCAAAATAATGTCAATAAATGACTAATTTACATAATTTCTACAGTATGCTTTTTTGTTGCTGGATACAGCAACTAGAAGTGCTGTCAGAGTTTTCATACTCTGCTGTGGTAGTATCTTTCACCTCAGTGAGGCTAATGGAAGAAATCTAATTCAAAGGCAATGGTGCATTCAAGACAAGTGAAGAGTATGGAAGTATGGAAGAATGTGAAATCATAGTCAGTACTACTATCAGTGGACGGTACAAAAATGTCAGAATATTACATCTTTCTCTCCCCAGTGCAATTTACTACTCAGAAATAAATCCATTGTAGGGCAGAAGGATTGCTAAATCAAAACTTAAAAGGGCAGATATTTCAGTCATACTCTGTAGTACAATCTTTTTTCCCCCTCTAAAGCCACAAGTGACTTGAAATAGCTCCCTCTCTGTGTGCACAGAGCTACAGTACGCTAACAAGAATAGCATAGTTCATAGACAGTTTACTAGGCCACTGGTTCCCTTAAGAAGCAATCTTAAGACAATCTTAAGACACATTTAGATGTGTTAACAAGACTCATTTCACTGTGTGTATCCTACCCGGCAACAGACGTCAGTAAATACATGTTGTTATTGCTTCCAAAGCAGTGCGTGTGTGTGTGTGTGTGTGTGTGTGTGTGAGAGAGAGAGAGAGACAAAGAGAGAGAGAGAGAGAGAGTTTGTTTGTGTGTGTGTGTGTGTGTGTGTGTGTGTGTGTGTGTGTGTGTGTGTGTGTGTATGTGTACTGTATGTGTGTACGCGTACAGTATGTGTGGGTGGAGAGAGTTAGGTTGGGGATTTGGGTATACATGTATGTGTGTATAACACTAATCTGTGTTACAATTTTTTATTGGTTAGACCAAAGACAATTTTCACTAAAGTCTACTTTATTTCATGGCAATTTTGTAAAACAGGAAAATAGATAATATTATAAGGCTATATTTGTATAAGGCTTTGGGATTCTGGCTGTTGAGAAACGATTGCTTGCTGGAGGTGTTGAAAAAGATTGGATCAACATTTGAGCGAAAGCCTATTGTATTCTTGCACTCCATTCTCAGTGCCAGGATAGGATGCATCCTGAGTGAACAAGACCAATGAACAAAGTCACTGATGGAGTACTGAAGGGATAATGGCCTGGCTATGGCATACCAGCAAATCAATTGTAACAAGCATAGAGGAAGTATGAATGGAAAGATCCGGACATGAGAGGAAAGTATTTCCAAAATGGGGGGACCTTTCGAACCAGGCGCCTTCGATTCTTGGGGTTCTCTCAGGGCCTTCTTTCTTCTGCATCTCCTCAAAGGTCAAAGGTCGCATGATGTCACCCCCTTTTTATTTCTGTAGATCAGTCACAGAAGCCTCTTTTACAAGATAGCCCTTGACATAATGACCACATTCATGGAGAGAGTTTTGCATTGGTGCATTTACTATGCAATCTGTTGTAGGCATCTAACAAGTTAGTTGGCCGAAATCTATCTAGTTATCATGACGAACAAACAATAAACAAATAAATAAATAGGCATCAGATATAAACTGACAATGTTATTGCTGTAGCTGCAATCTTTTCAGAATGTATGAGATTTATTTTAAGTCTGAATCTGTCTTGAAAGAAATGACCTAACTGGTCAATCCTTCTCGTGTGATATTACAATGAATAAATTATTAACTTATATCCAAATAATAAAAAAAAAAAACCTGGCAATCATAGTCAAAGTGTGATTCAAATGTTCTGCATCCTCTAACATGGAACATAAAACATGCTGATGACAGGATTCCGGGAAGCAGCTGGGATTGATGGGAACTGTCTGTTTTCTTTTCTTTTTTCCCTCTCAGAAATCACAGTTGGGTAACAACATCCTCCCGTCTCCATACTTTCCAGTCCCCCCACTCATTTCCCCATTGTCCCCTAACTAACATGAGCGGGAAATGGATAGGCACTTTATGTGGCAAAGACAAGAACAGCCTATTTGCATTCACCCTCCAGAGGCCTGTCACAATGTCGAGTTGTGGTTACCACAGCCCATAGTTATGCAATCACATGCAAACAGAAACTTTCAGACACTCGGAAACTGCATCATGTTGTCAATGAAATGTGTCCTCGGACAGGGTGATGGCTTGAAGCAAGGCTTAATGGAGAAGTAGGTGACGTTCCACTGGAGTCAGAGTCACTGTCAGTAATCTGAACTTTCTCCTGAATTTGAGTGTTCAAGACGGAAGTGCATGAGTGCTTCATCAGCTTCATCAGATATTTGTTCATGAGTGTGTCATAGTCTCAGTGGGTGTATGTGTTTTTCTGTGGAGTGTGTGTGTGTGTGTGTGTGTGTGTGTGTGTGTGTGTGTGTGTGTGTGTGTGTGTGTGTGTGTGTATGTGTGTTTGTGGAGAGAGAGAGAGAGAGAGAGAGAGAGAGAGAGAGAGAGAGAGAGAGAGAGAGAAAGAGAGAGAGACAGACTTATCTAACCTTACCTCAAAGTATGTTTGACATTCAGTCTAATCTGGCTCATTCCAACTGTCACCATGTTCCACATCCCCATTCAGACTGCAACCCCCCCACCACACCCCACCCCACCCCCTGTTCTGCTGACGGAAGTCCAAGGTCAAGACCCCGTGTGTGGTGTGGCAAGCATTCGCTGCCAGGAACAGGGAGGAGAAGGCTGCCGTCACCTCAAGTCTTTCACTTCCCTCCTCTTTAGAAAAATGTATCACCTAGTTTTTGCTGTTGCAACACTCCTACTCCTCCTCGCTCCGCTCTCCTGCGCGGCTAATGGATGTGTTGTTGAAACTCACAGCAGGTCATTCCAAAAACAGAGCCGCAGACCTCCACCTCAAACACACACACACACACACACACACACACACACACACACACACACACACGCACACACAGTGCAAATGAGTTTATCCTATATATGTCTCCAATGGTCAACCTAGAAACCTCAGGACAAGACCAACCACTATACCTTTTAGCTGTTTGAGTATGAAGAGCATAAATTACTTTTCTTGATGTATCACATTGCCAAACGGTGGGAGCCCTTGCTCTTTTCAAGAGCCCCATAAACAAGCTTCCTCTGGCAGTAAATCTGTTAGTCTCTTTGGAGATTGGGTTGTTTGAAGCCCACCACGTCGATGAATCAAAAGTGCTTTTTGTCACACTGTAGGTGTTGATTTTAAAATGTTTTTTACACTGATGTTTTGGGGTAAGGTGAGGGGTGACGTTAGATATATTTATCTGTTTCTATTTCTGTGTCATTGTATGTGTTACAGTAAAAGTTCTGAGGTTGTATGGGTGTGGTTCCTTCTGAATTGTTCCCAAAAATGAATCATTAGTAAGCGAATGGGAGTTTTTCCTTGCCCCCAGGGCCGGTTCTAGGCATAGACGAAGTAGGCGATCGCCTAAGGCACCAAATATCAGGGGGGCATCACAAATCATTTTTTACTTTTTTCTTCAGTTGTTCACTTCTATTTGTAGAAAAGAGGGGGCAAAACTCAAATTTGGCCTAGGGCAGCGCGAAGGCTAGGTCCGGCCCTGCTTGCCCCTGATACTTATGGGTAGTCCCAGTACTGTCTGTGAAGTGCCGCAAGACAATGTACTGTATTTTAGCGCTCCACAAAATAAATTGAATAATTGAATTGAATTGTTATAGGCATTTATTGACATTGACAACTATGTCGTCATTAAAAACCCTGGTAGTCTTGTGAAAGTGCTCGCGTATGTTTATGTTTGTTTGTGTGTGTCTGTGTGTGTTTGTACATGTTGTGTGCAGCGGTCAAAATTATTAGCTCAAGCCACCAGCTAAATGCTGGCAAATTCTGAATTTGACTGGTAGATTTCAGACCCAAAATACAGTACTGATTTACTATTGAATCACCAGTGACATTCACCATTTGATCTGTCAATGGTAAATATTCAAAAAGTAAAAAAAATTTGACCTCTGGTTGTGTGTGTGTGTGTGTGTGTGTGTGTGTGTGTGTGTGTGTGTGTGCATGTGTGAGTTGTGTTGTGTTGTGTGTGTGTGTGTGTAGTGTGTGTGTTGTGTGTGTATTCCAGTCCTGCATGTGTGGGTGCAGCTAAGCTCAGGTGTGACATCAGTGTGCGCTGTGGAAACACCACCACAGAGACTCCTCTGTCTGCGCCACTGCCGCGGTGGGCTGCTGTGCCCTAGGAGACGCTGAGCCAGAGAGCCGGCCGGCCTCCTAAGGTGTGGTCCATGTTTATATAACCCACAGGACAGGGAGGACAAGGAGCCTGCAGAATAGCCCCATAACTGCATTTCAATTTCTGTACTTACAGTGGTTTAAAGGTTCTTGGACACACAGTAACTCACTCCCACACACACATGCACACACACACCCCACACATACACACACTGAAATATATACATTCGGTACAAATGTATACATTTGCTCACACTTTAAATTACTCACTTAAAAGCCGCTTATCCACAGCTTTGTTGACAGAGCACACACTGCAGCCCAAACACTTAGGAGGCCGCTATGAATAAGAAACAGAGGCATTCTGGGAGGAGTGACCAGAGGAAGTGGGCGTTCTTTTAAGCAGGCAGCTCGACTGCCGCCTCGGTGGTGGGCATCGCCTCACCAATGTGAAGCACAATGATGTCCCCTCGAAAGCAACAAAGCGCTCCCTTTTTTCCACCTCGCTGTTTGCATTCATGGGTCCCAAGCCTCCAATGATGTGGGTACTCCACTGAGAGAGGCCAGCGCAGCGCTGCACAAATGGCCTGGGTGATGGGAAGACTTTCATTAGGCAGCACAAAGACCTCTCAGCCTGTCAACATCCGGAGTGGTTAGTGTGTGTGTGCGTTTGTGTGTGTGTGTGTGTGTGTGTGTGTGTGTGTGTGTGTGTGTGTGTGTGTGTGTGTGTGTGTGTGTGTGTGTGTGTGTGTGTGTGGCTGTGTGCGTATGTGTGTAGGTGAGTAGGTGGGTGTGCCACCCTACCAATACAAAACAACCCAAAACACCACTGTGTCTCTGTGTGTGTGGCACACTGCAAATACAAAGCTACCCAAAAGACCACTGTTTGTCTCTCTGTGTGTGTCCCACATTACCAATACAAAGCTACCCAAAACACCACTCTGTTCCTTTCTCTGTGTTTTTTTTGCTGTCCCTTGTCTCTCTCTCCTGTCTTTTTTTCACACAGACCGGTGGCGTATTAGGGGTATTAGGTAGGAGAGCCTGGCCTGTTGCCCAGGATATAACAGTGGTGGCCTTGTTGACTGCTAAATGAGGTGTGTAGCCATGTTCAGTCCTTTTCCCCTTCAGTCCCTCAAAACATCTATGTGCTTCTAAGCTGAAGGAAAAAAAAACTCTTCTCCAGCGCTCCACATATGGAAGCTGTTACTGTGTTTGGAGAAACAAAAACAGCTGAGGCCAAGGCAAACGTAATAACGGGGGTGAAGGCTGTTGCCCACATAGTCTTGTGAAAAGAGGGCTGATGGAAAGGTAATGAAGCCACAGAACAATAGAAACTAGACTAGAAGATGAGGACTAAGTGTGGTGATGGTACAGACCAACCAAGATAATAAGAGGATACAGCATCTATGTTAGATTAAGGCTTTACAATAAGAAGTATAAAAGCACCCCCAACAGAGACCCCCATATTAACACACACACACACACACACACACACACACACACACACACACACACACACACACACACATTTCTCTCACCCATGGGTTCATGCACACATGAACTCTCTCTCTCTCTCTCTCTCTCTCTCTCTCTCTCTCTCCCCCACACACACACACACACACACACACACACACACACACACACACACACACACACACACACACACACAAACAGTCATTAATTTTAGAACCACACATAAACCACACAATGCAAACACATTTATTTCCAGGTTTGACATGTTCATGAACACACACCATTGCCACTGAACAAAAATGTCATTTCCAGATATGTTACTTGTCACTTGCGTCAGCACAGACCAGCCAAACACCTCATCTTTCTCTGAGGTGTAAAAATTCACTCTCTCCCCTGAAGAAAAATCCCTCCTCCTCTAACCATTCAAAAGCTGCCAGCATTGTTTTATCTGAGGGAGCCAGTGTGAAATTATACAATGCACTGACAATAAGCTATTTTTGACTTGCCAAACACCAAATTATGGTAGCAGTAGAAGCTTTCAGGCAGGAAATGTCATGAACTACCTGCTTATTTGGGAGTGCTGAGGTACTTACAAAGGATTACAATCAAAGTCTATTGTGGTTGAAAATAATGGCATTGATTCATATTTTTCTAGAGGGAATGCATCTCTTTTTGGATTATAGCTTTGTAAGTATAGTCTCTGAAGCCCCACATCTTCCAAACTGATGCCAGGTAATGGCTTTTAAAGCAAGAGCTACTTTATAAAGTGTGCAAAACTAAACTTCACTTACTGTGTTTTTGTATTAAAAACAGGGACATGGTTCGAAAAACAACAAAAAAAGAAATAGTTCCTACAGTTATTGGCGAGAGATTTATAGTGCCATAAATACAGGTGTGGTTATTTAATCTGGGAACAAGAAATGTTTGTGATTAGTCTTCAAGTTGTATAGTGACTGTTTTCATGGACAAAGACTGAGGACAAAGATGATAGTTTCCTGGTGCTGGTAAAGTGGACTGTTTCTCTGTCTGCCATCAAGAGACTCTTCTAGAACATTTGGTTTCATTCATGACTCTCTCTCACTCTCTCCTCTCCTCTCTCTCGCTCTCTCTCTCCTCTTCTCTTTCTCTGTTCGTGCTGGCATGAAAGCCTTGGACTGCCGAATGGAAGGAGGATTATTTCCCTACTTGAATCGCAAGCACATGAGTCACTCATAAAAAGATCTGACTTCAACCTTTCAGCGTCCCCCACCTCCACCAACTACTTCACCAGCTCAGCAGGCAGCCCTTTTTTCTTTGCTAGTCTTCTTAGTTACCGACACACACAGTCATCATCACCATTCCTTATTTCTGTCAAACCACTGAAGCCTTTCTGCCTCAAGTGCAGTCTGGATTTGACACTGCCCTGTTCTCATACCTAAACCATGAACACAACAGGGGTCTCAAAAAGAGCTGTCTCCTTCAGTCACAGTTGATGAGATATTGTCCCGGCCTGTCCCTCCTCAGCCTATTTCTCCTCAGCGAAAGGGAAGTGGCTCACCAGAAAGAAAAAAAAAAGAAAAAAAGAAAAACCAACAACCCAAAAAACGATGACATCAGCACATGCTGGGACCCCAGGAAACCTTCCCCTCATCTGATCTGTGTCTGGGTTATAGTTTAGCTTCCAACTCTATGTCAGAGGAGGGCATTCTGTGCAGTTTTGGCACAGGGAGTACAGTTTCACGCGCAGGAAAAGAGTTGTTTTCAATTATTTTTTTTATTTTTTTCTCTCTCTCCAGTTTGCAGCCAAACACAAAAGAAATGTAAGAGAGTAAAATAAGACTTATGGGAAGGCTCAGAGGTCCCTTCCCACTCTACAAAGTCAAGCAAAACAAAACCAAACAAAACCAAACAAAACAAAAAAACAGAATTCCTTTTGTCAAAGTCATTTTCTCCCTTTACTGAGCTGAATCACTAGGCTTTGATACACTGTGGTGTTTTTGTAGTACATGCTAATGGTTACGGTCAGGGTGTTTCTCTCTCTCTCTCTCTGTGTATGTGTGTGTGCATGTGTGTGTGTGTGCGTGTGTGTCTTTAAATGTGTGGTGTATTTGCATGTGAGGCCTTGCCAATACCCATTTCAGCTTGTGACCAATAATCCATACAGCCAGAACAATCCCATGGAACGATCGGTTGCCATGATTTGTCATACTTGGCCCTCTCTTTCCCCTGTGACACGCAGCATCAGAGCAAAAGCACAACCAGAGCTGAACCAAAAAAAAAGAAAGAAAAAGAAAAAATACAACAACAACAAAAAATAACCCCTCGAAACCGAATAACAAAGACTAACATCAATGTCACTAAACCACCACCATGCTTCAGCTGCAGCAGCGTGAGGGGAGGTGTGATGGCTCACAGCTGTGTCCTTAGGCTGCCTTGCGAAACCTGCGTCATTTCCTGTGCTGGCTTGGTCCACTCCGTGTGTACTCACATCTAACACCATTTTGGTATCACAATAAAAAAAGAGAATTTTTTTTTTTTCACACTCAATCACCACAGAGCCGTTGCTCATGGGTGGAGTGAACTCCATGCCTTCACACACAGGGTTGCGTAGTTTCTAGCAAATAGCTGACCAGACAGATTAGTTATTAATCCTTTTCTCATGCAGCAGTGGGTCCAAACTGATTATTTTCTTTTCTTTATTGCTGTGCTACATTTTCTCCTTTTGAAGGCGGTCGGCATTGGCTACCTCAGCTAAAACTCTTACATCAAGACATATTTGTGAAGAATATCAGTGATATTCTCTAAGAGAACCCAATTTACTGAGAAAATAGACAGACCCCTTCATTTCATTCCATGTTTTCTTTTTATTCCATCTGTCTACATTCAATAATGACAGCAAAGCACAAACTGTATTTTAGAAATGTCTGCAAATTATCTAAGAATGAGAACACTAGAGGTGATTGGACCCTGCAGTGGGTGAGAGAGATGAAGAGAGGTCACACTGGGTGAGCTACTGAGATGTTGAGCAAAGGTAAACTGTGCTGTGTTGTTTTGTGTTGGAGATGGAACACCACAGATCCTGGGGGAGGTGTTGGCTTTGTGGAGCAGCGAAAGGGTGTATCTAGAGAAATCGTGATCTTCACCAAGGTTTCCTTCTTTCACCTTCCATGGAGCATCTTGACTTCAGGTCGCCTATTTGTCGAGTCACGCATTCTTAGTCTGGAACTGCAGTCCCTATCACTATTCATCATTAGGCCTTACTTGCCTGCATATAGGCATCATATAGGCCTAAATGTATTTTTATATTTAGGCTATTCATTTGATTGTAAATAGTTTGTCAGTTTTGTTTGTTTTTAATTTGCACAGTGATGGAGTTATGCCAGTCTACATTTCACTGCAAGTTGAAGCCTACGTTATAACTGTGTATGTGGCAAATAAATTCAATAAATAAATCTTGAATCTTGACTGTATGAAACAGCCGGACATGTGCTCAGTGCGAACCATGTGAACTTGTGGCACCTTGGATTTTAAGTCTGTAAGTAAAACCATGTAAAACTAGAAAAGCGATTAGAGAACGCAGACCTCCGCCAAGGCAATGTGGTCACAGATGGTGTTCTGGATCACCACCAAAATTTAATCAGTTCTTACTTGTCCCAATATAGACGCTGTCCAAATCCATGCAGTACTTTTCGAGTTATGTTGTAAACAGACACACAGACAGACACACCGACACACAGACAGACACGTGTTTGAGCCTTTTCTTTACACATTAACTGAATTTTAGCCACCTCAAATAGATATTTTAAAGCTCCCTTCAAAGTGGAGATATTTCAAAACACTGCATTCTGTGGATATGTTTAAACGCAATGGATAAAAATATATAATTTCACAAAAAAACATCCACAGGGCCTGACTCACAGCACCAATTTTGTGTTGTAGCATCACAATGGTTTGGCATGACCTTTTTCCCCCCCAAATCGACATATATTATTTGACTGACAAGTGATTTGTATCCACTCAACTCTTTTTCCTGAAGAATCCCTATAGCTCTCCATTCTTAGAGAGCACTGTGAAAAATGGTCTTCTTCAACAGCCTTGGCTTTGTACACTGGAATCAAACAAAGATGGGGCAGCCTGTCCCTAAAACAATAACAAAATACTGTGTGTTATTTCTCTGGAAGACGAACTGAAGGGAGAGATGAGCTACTTTTTCCATGAGTGTTTTGGTTCAAATATAAGCTATGAAACATAAACATAAATAAATGCAACTGTCATCCAGCATATCACACCCTCAGACTAGGCCAAAGGTTCATATTCAGAAAAGTGACCTTGAGCCAAGACAACATAATATAGTTTATGGTTGCATCACTGTGTGTGTGTGTGGTGGTCGAGATGTGGCACCATAAAAAGTATTTGGTGATCATTTACGCATCTACTATAAATGAGCCTTTACTTTTAAGATTGTAACTTTCGAACTCTCAGTTTGAGTCCCATGAGGGAGTTAGTTCTGATTGAACACTTCAAAAAGAGACCTGAATATCTCTCACACACAGGCCTCAGCTTAGCAGACCAGAGCTTCCCGGGAATGAACAAGAAATGCTGGCCTCAGGATTTCGAGATCATTCGAGGTTGTGACAAAAGTTGGGACAAAAGTGTAAAAATGTTTTCCCTGTAAATATTCTCAGAAATAATATTTATAGGTTAATGAGGCTACATTCTCACTCAACTCATGAGGTGCAGGAACATCGTGTGGTCTTTGGTCACATGAGTGCCTGGTCAGCAGGTCCCCCCTTTCCTGTACCTCAGACAGAGAGGATTCCAGGAAAAGGAAGATACCCCCACCAGCCACCACCCCCCCACCCACACACACACACACACACACACACACACACACACACACACACACACACAATTCCTGTTATCCTCACTTCAACCACAGTCAGCACAATGACATGTACTTCTTTCATGTTGATAGGAAGCTGGAAGATGAGACTGGAAAAACACATACAATCTCAAAGAAAGAGGAAAAGGAAATGGACAGAGAGATATTAAAAAAAAATGTAAGCTAGAGAGCACATGAAAGGTGATAGGATTGAGGGAGAGAGAGTGATGGAATAAGATAAGGCAAAGAGAGACAAAACAGGAGAGTGGGTTAGTGAATAGAAGGTGAGAAAGAGAGAGAGAGAGAGAGAGAGAGAGAGAGAGAGAGAGAGAGAGAGAGAGAGAGAGAGAGAAAGGGATGAGGAATAGAGGTAAATAAAAGAAAGGAAGAGTGCTTGTGTAGAGGCAAAATAAAAGAAAGGAAGAGTGTTAGTGTACAGCTGCTGCTTCAGCACTTGTTGAGAGTGTGGGTGGTCTGCATGCGGCCAGATTTTGACTCCGACCCCCTCCCTTTCTCCATCCCTCCCTTTCTCCATCCCTCCCTCCTCCTCTCCTGTTTTGCAGCACTCTGGCTTCTTGGACCAGTTGAGACATGCCTGGACAAAGTCAGTCTGGTCATGTGATCCATTTGCACTCACACAGCTGGTCAAGCACAGAGGACACTATCCTAGATTATGTTATCAGTTTCACGAGGACAACCTTTTGTGAAGTATTTACTATAGTAATATACATAGGCTACTGTGTTTTGTTGTGCCTTGATCTGCATTCTTGTGACCAGTGACCAGTGTCCCTGCTAAAAATAACAATATGAAGCCATTGTCAGGGTAAGTTAAAGAAAAGGGGGTGGTGTGGAAGGGTGGGAGATTAGCTTTTTTTTTTTTAAGTTGAGGGAAAAAAGGTATTTGATTTGATTCAAAGTCTTCACCTAGATGAGCAGCAAAAGAGACTTGTTCACCTTTGCTTCTGACACAAGAATGAGGGACAGAGAGGAGTTGCTGAATGCAATATCTACTGTAAGTGGCCTATAGGCATAGAAAGGGGTTTTAGATCACAGATATACTGTGGTGCTGGACCATTCAGAACACAATAATATGTTGAAGTCAATTCTGTGCTTCATTGTACAGGTACTGTAGGGTACTTCACAGAATAAAACAGACAGTTGACATGCAGTAAATTGATATTACAGTTATATGAAAAACTCCTACAGTATGAGTGACATGAATAGAACATTATAGTAATTACAAGAATAATCATCTAATAATTGTCTGCATGAATCATAATCATGAATCATATGTGTACAATTACTTGATAGATTACTATAATTCAATGCAGTTGCCATGTATTGGCAGACATTCCTGAAGGCTCTCTAAAGGAGAGGCAGTACCGCAACAGTTTAGATCAACATTTCAGCATTTTGAACTGACATCATTCGGTAGGATACCAGGACCAGGAAAACACTGCCACCTAGTGAATTATAATCTACCTTACACTTTTGAAATTTCAAGGAAATTGTAAAAAAAAAAAAAAGTTAGAAAAATATTGGAAAAAACATTCAATTAAAAAATTTTGAGCACTGTATAAAATATGCTAAAACGGTTTGCTGTATGCTATGCTCTCCTATCAACCAAAACCTCTATGACATTTACAGTAGCCTATAAGTACAGTATAAGTGCTCATTGGAATGTGTGTGTGTGTGTGTGTGTGTGTGTGTGTGTGTGTGTGTGTGTGTGTGTGTGTGTGTGTGTGTGTGTGTGTTTGTCTGCATGCTACCAAAGTGACACCAAACAAAATAAACAAATGACAAAAGTCTGGTCCACATCTGCCTTTGTGTATAAATGGCTAGCCTACTCTTTGTAGACATTCGTCCTGTAAAACAACAACACCAAAAAAAACATATTAAGCACTTACAGTAAACATCCAATATAATTCAATCAATAACAAATATAAATGCAAGGCTGCTACAATGTTTTGCCATGCTATTTTGTAAGGCTACTACAATTTCAGTTAGAGACTGGGTTGTGAATTGAAGAACTACTGGCAGATGAATCCGTTATAAATAAGGTTACCTCTGTTCTCTCCTGCGCGGTGGCATCACGTTGCTATATGTGGGCTCCACACTAGGTGCTTTAGCTTCTTTTACGGTTTTGGCTTAAATAAATATTTAGTCATGACATCAGTGACAAACTTTCCCTGATTGTGCATAGATCTATATAATTAAAATGCTACATAGGCTTACTGTAAAAGCAACTCTGTGCATTAATAAAGTAATAGGTATCCTCAAAAACATCATTAGCACATTGTTCAAAACTCACCTTTTTTCCAGAAAAATATGACCAGACCTGTAGCAACAGCTGTGAGAACAATGAAGATGCCGAGAGCTACCAGTAGAACCAAGGAGGCGGGTTGGACCAAATCTTGAGTCTTACATGGTGACGTCACTGACGTGTAGGGGACAACTGAAAGGTTTTGAATCCCTCTTAGAGTAGTATTGATTTGACATGTGTATGTGGTATTAAGATCCTGAGCTTGTATTGAAGACAGGACTGCATAGGCACTCAGTTGTTCCTTGTGTGGAGAAGGTGCTGTATCTGGCTCCACCCATGTCAGAGTCGGAAGTGGGTCTCCAAAGACGATGCACGTTACAAACGTTTTCCCATGTTTAGTGTGAAAGAAGATGCTGTGAAGCCTTGGAGTCACTGTAAGAATGAAAATTGATGTACATTTTAAACTACTGAAAATTGGTTTCTTATTTTTGTCGTTGATTTATCAATCAATCAATCAATCAATCACTCACTCACACTCACTCACTCTATCAATCAATCAATATCAACGTAAAAACATTCCAACTGCTGCTCCACAAATATTACTACTTATCATTCTTCTTCTACACCTAATATTACAACTACATTTAATCTGAGTTTACTCAAAAAATAGAGGGTTTACATCAGTTATTTTTCAACAGGACAATAGCCCTAGCCTGGGCCTGCTCATACTTCCTAATTTTACGTGATCAAGTCAGTATGGCCAAGGAGGCAATTTCCTCAACGCTCGAGCTCAGAAAAATCAGGACCTAATGAGAAACGAGCAGCCTGAAGACGGCCAGCTGTGTCCCCTAACATTGTTAGAGGGTTTGATAGCATTTGATAGATGTTTAAATTAATCCCGCCCGGAATTCCTGGGCAATGCTAGCTTTGCCAGACCACAGTTCATTTCTGAAAGTGGTCACGCAAGCCAGGCTACAATGGCCCTACACTTCCAGGGCTTTTTGTCCAAGAAAAAGAACGATGCAGTGTTGTGTCAGATGACCTGGGGCCATATTCTCAAAGAATCTTAAGGCTAAAAGTAGCTCGTAACAGTCAAATTTAGGAGGAACTCCTAAAAAAATGGGCGTGCCAGTCGTAAGTTTAGGACTCCTAATTTTTTGGGATAAGAGTAATTCACAAAACAATTTAGCGCTAAAAGTAGCACCTAAGTCTGGGACAGCTTAGAAGAAGTCCAGAGGACTTCTAAGTCACTAAGAGCAACTCCTAACACATCGCGATTGCATGCATTACGTCCTTAATCTTTCGAAACGCACGTGAAGAATCATTTATTTAAGCATCCATCATTAAGGAATGATTATGCAGCTTACAAGGAATGCAAACACACCACCAAAACCCGTGTTAAAATATATATGCACTTTTTCACAGTCAAGTTTAATTTGTGTACTTCCTCTCTTTCTAAATGTGCTCTCAAAAGTGCAGTAAAAACGGTGCAAAGATACTTTATTATTCCACCGCGAATCTCGTTACCGCTTCATTTATGGCTTGTAATATGCGCTGCAATCGTCACACAGGAGAACAGCGAGCACAGCCAGAGCACATCACGCAGATTACCCCCACCTGTCACTCATCAACCAATCGCCGATGTAAATGCAAGCAGGCTCGTGCATGAGAGCTGACGTCAACCATAGCAACACAACTTTTATTTTAGCCTAAGAGTTGCCTTTTATCCTAGCAAAAAGTAGGTCTCAGAGGCATTGTGAATTACTTTTAAGAAATTACTCCTACATAAAAACCTCTAGTGTAGTTTAGGAGTACTCCTAAAGTTCAGATAAGATTCTTTGAGAATACGGCCCCTGGTCTTCTGAATCACAATGCCATCACCATGAGAGGGATTGGAATGAGTTGGACTGCAGAATGAAGGCTAAAGCAGACAACAAGTGATCAGCATGTTGACACGGAAAACAATTTCAGGTGGCTGTCATGAAGCTGACTGAGAATATGCCAGAGCTGTCATTAAAGCAAAATGTGGCCTAATCTAAACCATATTCTGATAGATTTGCCAAAATATGGCAAGTCCAAACTATGGTACTGTAGTATTGATGAAAATACTATGATCAGTTCATTTTTAATTTGGACAAAGAATTCAAAGCTTGGATTTTCAAATGATTAGGGCCTATATAAAAACATAAGTAACAGTTTAGTTGACAGTTGAGTACCTAACACATTCATAGTAGCTGTCATAAATTACTCACAAAGCATTCACGACTGTTTCTTATTCTTATTATTCATACCCAATCTTTCACAAATGAGGAAGACAGAATGGTGATGGCTTATCAAAATAGAAGTCCAAAAGACTCAAAGCAGCATTCCTGTGCAGGATCTGCCATTCCTTTGCTTTTTTCTCAGTTTGTGCTCGCCCACCGAACCTTGCATTTTTGTTTTCTTCATTCAGATGTGCAAGTTGGAAGAAACAGCCATAAATTGACCCATAGCTACTATACAAGTTGTGAAGTCTGGGTCTGAAGAGGTAAAATACATAGGGCTGTCTCTGGACCTGGAATGGTTGATCACATTCCCATTTGAATATAGACAAGATGATAATTACCTGCAAAGGTTATATTAAATAATTATTAAATAATATGCTTGTTTATGTTCTGTCCCTTTGCCACTGCAATGCTGCTTTAAGACTGTTTGACTACTCTGGCCATTAATGCCTTCCTACACAATTCATCATCATCTTTTTTTAATGCTGTCTTGCATGACTGAACTGAATCGCTCTTAACCACTAGAGTGGTTTCACACCTTTTGGGTGTGAATTGACCAACTCTCACTCCATTCACACCTTCATGAGATCAAGTCAAAAGACGGTCAACAACTATGGCCTAGTCCACACGGCAACGCAACGAGATTTTTTTTAGCGGGCTGAGAAAAAAATCGCGTCCACACACTGCAACGGAGCGCTAACAAATCTCATTAGTACAGCAGATAAGTGCATTTTTCCACTAGAATACTTCAGTTAGGGAAACAATTATGAAATTTTGTACATAGCTTCTCCAGAGACTCCTTTAAAAAAAATTCCGAGTGTCCACGCAAAATTTCAAATTTTCAAAATTTCAAAGCAAATATATGGAAATTAAGTTGATTTCCCATTGAAATCAATGGGCTTGGTTGAGGATTTTTAAGGAAAATATGCACATCTACATTTTGGTCTCTGAAACATGAGGGGGAAACTAATTTCACCATACATCCCATATATTTTCTGAAAGCTTACACCCTCAGTGTGTGACAAAACATGGCAATGTGTGGCAGTGAGGCATGTCCCACCCTCCTTATTACAATAAAACCCATAATCAAGAAATTTGGTGTTTGCAAATTCAGCTGTTTTTGGTGACATTTAGACTTATAGCACTTAGGGGGAACATGTAAGACCCCATAAACCATATATTTTCTGAGAGCTTATACCCTCAGGATTTCATCCAAAATTTTCTTTTCAAATCCTACCCCCCTCCTTCCATTTACTGCTTATGCCTATATTGGGGGGAAATGAGAATTTGGGTGCATTTCTCGTACCAAAGTGCCTATGGAATGTAGAAAAAAATAATTAACCTTGATAAGTGATATCTGTTTTGAAAACAGCAGGTCTCAGGATCTCAGAAAACATAAATTAAGTCAGCTTCCACCCCCCTCCTCCCTTTGATTTCCATTTATAGATCATTTGGTACTGGTGACTTTGGCATATAGCCAATGCATTTGAGCCTGAGACACTAAGAAGACACAAATCTACCCTTTAAAGTATACCTTTTCCAAAAGCATACTCCCACATTGTCTCATATAATATCAATTGAGACACGTCCCATCCTCTTCATCTTTTCACTACCCATGAATACAACAATTTGTATTAGTCATATGGTACAGTATAGCTCATTTGCATACTACAATTAATTTTCAGAAAAACTTGCAATACAAAAAATGCTTCTTTTGATGGACACTTTCACTGTATAAAGTTTTATTTTGATCGGACTAAAGGAAAAAAATAGCCCCATTGAGATGTAGTCCTATTGTTTTATATTGAACAATGAAAAATGGTGGAAAAATGGCGGCCATATTGAAATTTTGGGTGGACACTCAGACTTTTCAAAAGAGTGTGTCACAGTGAGCCTCTGTGCCAATTTTCATGCTTGTTTCCCAAACTGAAGTATTTTTCCACTTATCTGCTCTACTACATCCAGATGGCTCCGTTGTCATTCAGTGGAATGGTGTAATACATATTCCTGGCCAGCAGGCGGCGATAACAGTTTCAGTAAATAGTCCGTTTCAATGAAGAAATCAACAGCTCCTGAAAGTTCGTCGGAAGGATCTATGCTTTTAAAATGCTGCTTTTAAGACTAATAAACGTTCAACATGAAGTTTGTGATGTCTGTTTATGAACATAGAAGTTACTTACTAAAATAGTTGGGATGGATGGATCAGATTAATGACTGTAGGGTTCAGATAGCTAACAGGTTACACAGGGACATAGACAGGAATACCATTAGGCTAAATTGCTATGCTAGCGATTTTATAGCCTAGCCTACTGTGCCAGCCTAGGCATTTGAGACCTTACAAACTGATAGTTTGATAGTTAAACAAGGATTAAGAGGTTTTGTAGCAATATAGTGCAACTAATAACAACGCCTGCAGCAAAGGCTGTCAAACATGGTGGTGTTGGTGGTCACATGTAAGGTTATTTTGGTCACGTGTTGGTGACAACGGGGCTAATTCGCGTCCACAAGACACCAAAACGATAACGTTGCAGCCTGGCAACGATTCCGTCCCACCCTGGCGGGCGTTGTGAAAAAATATCGGATCAGCCCACCCAGAATGCCGTTGCCATGTGGACAGAAGGCCCAAACGATACAAAAATACCGGATTTCGTTGCCGTGTGGACAGGGCCTATAACTCCACCTTCAGTGTCACCCCACTACAAGTGCAAGGTGTTTTGAATAAGAGTAAAAAAGAAAGCAAGTTGCCTTATAACTTAGCTTACATGAAGGTCAGTAGATATTGGGATTTACAGTACATTACAAGGGGAGACTGGAGTTTGAGCAAGATTGCAAACTGTGTGCTCTGAAAAAAGTAAATGCTAGCACACAGGGAATATGCCTAACTGTATAAAACTACAAAGGCACTTGGAAAGTGCAAACCTCCACCCAGGCAATATGGTCTGATGCATCCTAGAGTCCAGATCCTGATCCGGCTCAGCCAACAAAATTGAATGGCCTCTTCCTTGGGCAAAGACATAGGATGGACGGACAAACAAATTCTGGTGAAAATATAACCTCCTTAATCGAGTGACCTCTGGAACATCTGTACTGCACATGAAGTGGGAGACCAGTAAAATCAGATGCCAGATTTCCCAATTGAGTGAATGAGAATCATAGCTTGACATGGCCCGCCCATAATACTTCTTTTCATTCATATTCATGGTCTGGAGGTTCTTTGACCGGAAGCGATTATAGGGCGGGAGGGGTGTGCTCAGTTCTGGTTTGAAACCATTGGACAGCTTGTCCAATCAGCTTTGCTAATTGGCCGGCTGTCTGTTAACCGACTAAACCCCCAGAAAACCGTTGCCAGACCATGAATACGAATGAACAGAAGTATTACGGGCGGGCCATGTCAGGCTATGACAATCAAAACCAAGACTAGGATTCTAAAATGCAAAGGGAGAAGAGCATCAATATCAGGCAGAAGGAACATAAAACACCAGAAATGCATGTAGTCAGTAAAATGTGAGTGAAATGTATGCAAAGCGGCAAGAGAGAAATAACCTAGGCCCGCCCATACTTCCTGTTGTTGCATGAAATTCCGCGATCAAGTCATTATATTTCCTCAATTCTCGAGCCCAGAAAAATCAGGACCCAATGAGAAACGAGCAGGCGGAAGGAGGCTATCTTACGATGACTCTGTCCAGCTCTGTCCCATAACATTGATAGAAGTTTTATAGCATTTGATAGACATTTAAATTAATCCCACACGGAATTCCCGGGCAATGCTTGCTTTGCCAGACCACAGTTCATTTCTGAACGTGGCCGCACGAGCCAGGCAAGGAGAGAAATGCAATACATTTGAAAGGGGTGATTAATGCACTGACTGTGAGCACAGCACATAAATTCAACTTCCTCTCAAACTTCCTGACCCAAAGTTGAACAATGACCATCCACCAAAATGAAATAAAAAATAATAATAAAAAAATAAAACGAATATGATATGAATATTGTATAATTGGTTTATAGATAATCATTTTTATAGTCAATTTACTCCCCATCAAGTTATAATCTTTGCCTTGGAGGCAGAGACGAGCTTGCAAAGACACACTTTACACCAGAATATGTCATTTATAAATCCCAGGTGACATAAAAGTAAAGTTAAAAGTGAGAAATATCCAATCCTGTAAGTGGCCTTAAAGAGGCCCATTGTATTTAGTGTGCTATAGGGTAGACTGAGTACATTTGAGACAGGAGTAGGCTACGGTTGAGACTTGTTAATATCTTGCGTGTACAACAAACTAGAACTATGATTTTTGCTACACACATGGGCATTAGTACCCTCTTTAATCATGGAAAATTTGGATATTGTGCTTACCTCCAGTCCAAAGATATTGGGGAAAGTATTTTTACCATAGTGAGAATTTCACTTAACCATGTCCCTTCCACAGTGAATATCTTAATACTCCTGCTAGACTGTTAAACTTATCTTACACCATTTAAAAGGTAATTCTCTGCTCTATAAATTGACATATTTCATATAATCATATTATGCAAGCTGGTTGCATTATTTAGAAAAATGTGCAAGATGGTCAGCAGGGTACAGTTGAGACATGACGATTCAACTGTCCCCTGGATGTAGAATTCCCATTGGATTGCATGTTGTTTATCTGTGTCTATATTATGATAGAATTTAGGCAATATGCAACACAAATGTCAATAGAATAAAACAGTTTTCATATTTAAACTATATATTATTAAAGGATATATGTTTCTAACATGATGGCTGTAAAGATAACATAATATTTTATGAAATGAGTGATGATAAAACAAAGAAAAAATATTTTTTCCTCTTCAAACTTGATGTGCCTGTTGTATCTCTTTTTCTAAAGCTGATCTAGAGGAAAAAGTATGGATTTAACTAAAAAGAAACTCTAAAATTACATATTTTAAAAATGAGCCATCTTGGCTTGTCAGCCTTACTGCATTCTCAATGTGTCTCAACTGTACCATGCTGTGTCTCAACTGTACACAATACTTTAGAACTATGGGTACAGTTGAGATAAAATGCACCTTGTCTTTAAGAGTTAATTGTGAAAAAAATAAACAACATAGGGATATAAGTTTTTTGTTTTATTGTAGTGCAGACTTATAGGATGCACCATGTAAAAAATAACTAGTTTTCAATATGTTTTTAGTGACGAAAATTTGAGTCGTAGCGGAGAGAGCAAAAACTGTCTCAACCAGGGGGTCAAGAACGCGCAGATTAGCGGCAGCACTTTAGCATCGCCATATTTACGTATGGAGTCACAATCCGAACCATGCCAGCGCATGCACCAGAGTCATGCTGGGCACGAGCACTCATGCACTTACAAGTTGGTGGGCGGTTACATGCGAAATGTTATTTCTCCGGGGAGAGTAAAAGCAATATTTCATGATCTCTGGTTACTCTTTGCTTATTTCTTGAGGAGCTTGTTAAAAAAAGTGTACTGTCATGAATGTTATAAAACTTCAGGCACATTCTCGACAGAACTTTCTTCCTCGTGTTGTATTTCAAACAAACTAGGTGCATTATCACCACCGTCTGGACTGAAGGACTACTGTTTTTGTAAAGAGATTCAACGTGAGTCCATGCGTCATTTCCAACTTTGGAACTTTGCGCATGGGCAGCATGGGCATGGCCTGGTCTGTTACTTCCAGTGTTCACAATTTTCTGGGGGTGCATAGAAACACTCCCAAACTGGCCCTATATGGAGATATGGGATGGGAACCGTGTGAAATTAGACACATTGGAGATATGGTTAGACTGTGGAATAGGCTTATTGATATGTCAGATTCAAGACTAACCAAATACATTTTTACCTGGGATCTGTCCAACAGATACACCTGGGCCAGGCAGATGGAGAGGTTATACGAGGAGGCTGATCTCCTGTTCATCTACAGAAATAAGCTAAGGTGTAATGTCAATAAGGTTAAAAGGACTTTTTTTGAAGCTTATAAGAGTAAATGGGCAAGGGACATTGCTTGTAAGCCAAAGTTGCGAACATACTTAACAATTAAGAAGGTTTATGGTCAAGAGTCATATGTGTTGCATAACTTAACAAAAGCCCAGAGATCTGTATGCGCTCAACTTAGATCTGGTACCCTACCTTTAGCTTTAGAAACTGGTCGATTCCAGTCTGTCCCAGAGGAGGAGCGAAAATGCTCCCTATGTGATTTAAATGAAGTTGAAAATGAAATGCATTTTTTGTTTTATTGTCCCCTGTACGACAATTTAAGGGCGAGATTGTTTGTTAGGGTCAGTGATGTTTGTCCAGATTTGTTTTACAAGGATGATGATGAGAAGTTATGGTATCTGTTTGAGCATCATGTATTTCAGTTAGCACAATATGTGCAGAATGCTTGGCTCTTGCGAAAGAGAACACTTTATGTTTGATTTAGGATGCTTTTTCTCTGTACGCATCTTTAAATATGTATGTTTGTGTCTTATAAGCCCATGTGGGCTGGGCACCATTTTGGTGTATTACACAAGATAATAAAAAATCTAATCTAATCTAATCTAATCTAAAACAATGGCGTTGACTGTCAATTTACTGCATTTACTAGCCTAGCTTCGGCCATTCAGTTCTATGAAGGGCGGGACTTAGTCGTTGTCTCCAGTTTATATATAACCTCCTTGGCTACGTCACACCCTCTACAGCAGCCAGCGGCCCTGATTGGTCCGGTTAGAGAATAATGGCTTGAAATCTCTCTGATGGGCTTCAACATCAGATCGTTGCGCGGAAGTGCCTTACGAAAGTTACGTAGCGCATGATCTGACGTGAGTGAGGTAAACTCAGTCTACCATAACTATCAGCTCCTGAAAAGATAAGAGTACAGGAGGCATTGGCAATGGCAGGATACAAGATGATTTGGGCCTCTCACATACATTCAAGATCTGTTAACACCACAGTCAGAGTCAAGGAGAATCCCTTTAATCTCACCTGTCAATTTGAGTGATGTCCCCGGACCAGTGTAACGGTCTTTGCCGGACATCTCCACACGGCAGAAGTACTTCGTTTCATCTCTATTTGTAATGTTCTTTATCAGGAGAGAGGCGTTATTATCCTTTATACTTCCCACTAATGAAAATCTTCCGACTGAATCGGAGCAGTTTGATCTTGAACACTGAACATTTGAACAGTCTGAATTAGAACACTGAAAAATGGTTGGACCATTCTCCGTATCTGCACGCCAAATTACATCTATGTGTCCTTTATAGTCAGATTTCACATTTTCAAATCTGCAGTGGAGAAGGGCATCTTCTCCAAGTTCAGTTTCAGCAGTTGAATTTGTATAGACTATTAATCCTTCAGTAGCACTGACACGCACCCCTGATATAGAGAGACAGAAAAAGGACTTTGCTCAGTACATCTGAAAAAAAATATGTAAATGTAAATAAATACTTAACAAGAATTAGGAAAAGGTATTTCTTATCAAGAAATAGTGATTACCTCTGAGGGAGAACATGAAAATTAAAAGAGAACTGGACCACATCATGGCGGGTCAAAGATAACTCCTTTCATAGAATGAGTGTACCACTCAGATATACAGTATGCATTCTCGATGAACACTATCACTTTTTTTTTTGCATTGTTTCCTGTTCAGTTGTTTCCTGCTTTAAAACAGGGGTGATAGCAGTCCGGCGCCGCGCCGGAAATCCGGCGTAGCGTGGCTCTGTTAAAAAAAAAAAAAAAGCTTTCCCCATCCCATCAAAGAACGCAGATCCACGTTACGAAAAGTCCCTTTCCCCGCTCCATTTGCTGTGTGCTGCAGACCATGTAAAGCGCATCGCAACCCTTCAATCCAATCAGAAATAGGACGGGGCGGGTCTTGGTTGTCTTGGCCAATAAGAGACGTTGGTTGCTCGAGTAGTACTCCTGGCATTGGGTTGGGGGAAAAAGCTGTTTGGGTCAGAGACAGTCCTGTTGCAGCTTAAAATTGCCTCACGTCTTTCTAATTGTAATACATTATTAAACATTTTTTATGAGTACCTTAACACATGTCAGCAAGCAGACAAGTTATATGAAGAATGTCGTAAGTGTTAACCGATGTTTAGAAAAAAAAAAAAATGACCTTGCTATTGCTTTGGTAGTTTGCAATTTATGGGATGTTTTTTTTTTTTTTTTCGTTCTCCAGTCTGCGCAACGGCGCAGGAGTTCAGTAAAGGCTTTGCGGACTTTTGAATGTAATGGGAAGCAAGCACTGACCTTACAATGTGAGAAGTTGACAATGTCTCTCTCTATCTCTCCCGGATCCCTGGCTGAATGTTATGCACAACGGTGAACTGGCACTTATTAATTTCGGTGAATATGCTACTTGCACGAAATTCTCAATAAAGTTTACATCATGCCTGGTTAAAGCAATATCTAGGAGAGAGGTTGACCTAGGGAGAGCAGCGCATTATCTTACTATCTGGAGCTACAGTAGGCCTATGTTTGGCTTTATTGAAGTAGGCTAAAACCGAAACGAGCAAGCGCCCACATTTTCAGTGGCATTGTAACGGAGTGTGTCCGGCGGGTGGTAGACTCAAGGCATGGAAACGGAATAATGCAGACGTCTTTCATTTATTTTATATTAGGCCACTGGCGGGGTGCATAACATAACAAATTAACAAACAAACTAAACAAACAAAACACTGATCAAACTGAAAATAATCAGGGGCAAGGCCCACAAACTAGGCAATATAACATACAATCATTATATCCTCTCGCCTCAGAGGCGAACCCCGACTGTTACGCACTGTAACTACTATCGGTCACAACCAAATCATGGTTTACAATCAATTAAGACATTGACTTATGTTTACAACCTATACATTGCAACTGCGCAAGCATACAGTACCCCTTTATCATCAGAGAACATAATAACAGCATGTCAATAAGGCAATAACACAAAAAGAAAAGATGATCAAAAACACCCCTGTAACAAGCGCTTCCCAGCAGGAGCGCGCTCGCAACTCCATAAAAAGGTTCCACCTCCCATAGCTCGGTTTGATCCCCGCTTATGATAACTTTATTTGTCAGTAAAATATTATATACTATTGTATTGTCAGAGCCCCCACAGATGTTTGAGTTTGCTGCTTTCATGGGAGCCAGACCTCTCTCTATGGGAGCTCAGCTCCCACTGGCTCCCAACTAACTCGAACCCTGCATACGAGCTATCTGCTCACCCACGGCATTGCCCCAGAATTTAAACGCCAGCTGTCTGAGAAACTTAAGAATTGTATGTTTTCCCTTAATGTTGACGAGGCAACAGACAAAAACATGGACAAGATCATGAATGTCCTTGTCCGTTTTTTTGACGAGGATGCTGGGAGCGTGAAGACTCAGCATCTTGCCAGTATGGTAATTAACATCGCAAATGCAGAAGCGTTAACAGCAGAGTTAAATGACGTCCTGCGCACATACGGCCTCGACTGGAGACAAGTGACAAGTATGTTACTTGACAATTGTGCTGTGATGAGGGGGAAAAGGTTAGTTTATTATTTCTGTTCTTGTTATTAAATCATCAGTAACAATAATGATTCATAGTAGGCCTAATAATAACTTAACAAAAATATCGCATAATAACGTAGGATTATTATTATTATTATTATTGTTATTATTATTATTAGTCTTTTTGTTCTAATTATTTTTATTAGGCCTATTGAATTTGTATAGCCTATAATAGCACAATTCACACAAGACTGCTGCTCAACGTGCTTCACAGTTAGATCAAAAACAACAATAGGCCATAACATTATATATATATATAATACAATGACTCATTTGATTGGAGGCTGTAGCCTATAGTTGGTAAAGCATTCACCATGTTTTCAGGAATACATTCTAGTGTTGAATTGTTGAATTGGGGTTAAATTCCCACCTCAATTATAACTATACTGCAACAGCACAAGCCTAGAATGTATTTCTACATAGAACCCAACGTGTCCAGTTTGTTCCAGTCGATCTAAAGTGCTATACGAAGATGGAAATGATCTGTGTTTTTGTGAATAACACTATAGCCATTAAGCAAAAATGAAAACATATCTATAATGGTCATACAAAAACTATTAAATGTTTGAATAATTTGTCAAAATTAAACCTATGTTACGTCATCGCCAGACCCCAACCGACCCCGACCCCGCCCCTTGCCCCCGAAAAAAGTTCAGGCTCAGGATTTTTTTTCACTATCACCCCTGTTAAAATCTTTATGGTATTTGTGTACCTGCACATAGCCTACTTTAGAGCTTGCTTTACAGAAATACAAATCTACATCTGGATGATCACACTAATTTAAAGGAGAGTTCTGGTGGGACATGAACTAAAAGTATTATACATCTTAAATTTTTGAACTGTCACCAGGGAGCAAGTCTGACCCCACCCCCCACCAACCCACGCCTGAACTTTAGATGGGCATAAAGATATGTGGTTTCAGAGTGCTAAGTGATGCAGAAGCTGAAGACAAAAAGGGAAGTGTCCCCCCCCCCATATACAATACTATGATTAGAGTAAGGGCCAAACCACTTGACAATTTAGATCGGAAATTACCACTTGACACTTCAGATGTCAGGGGTGGTCATTTTTTTGTCACGGAAAAAAAAAAAAAAAAAAAAGCTAGACTAACAACATGAACAATGTAGATATTACAGTATTTAAAGTGATCTCTGATGGCCAGGGCAGAGCAACACTACAGGGAGAAAATCCAACCTGAAGTTACATTTGAATGTCATAGCACCACCTGCTGGGTGTTAATGTACAATGTAAATAAATTCAAATAGAACTGTTCTTGGTTGTATCCATACCATATTCAGAAAGAGTTATGATTATGAAGTATTCATAATAACTTGTAATGACCTACTGCATATTACTTAATATGACTGACTTGAAAAGTGTTGTCAGGCATGCCACTACACTTCTCAGTGCTATCAAAAATTAATGTCTAAAACTATGTATATATCCAGTGGTGGAACCACAACAGAAGAAATTTTATTCATTGAATGGGTATCTTATTGCTATTTTTTTATTAAGTTTAGTGCAATAGATTAGAAAACACAAACATACCCTGCCTGTCCTTTCCACTAGCATCAGACAGACATGTCTACTAGTTCCATGTGACTGATCCACTGTGACAGACTGATCCATCCATCAATCCACATCCATAAAATCTCACAGGGTACAGGGAATGGGTGGAGGTTAGATACATAGATCCAATTTGATGCATAGATTTCAGCATCCCCAGACTCCATGTACTGATAACAGTACCCCACCTGTGTGCTGAATGATATTCATTCAATCTATAAAATATGACAATGTCACAGCTGTCTGACACCAAAGCCTCAAAAGTGACATCTGATCTGCTCGTTTGTTTTCGTTCTCATGTCAGAACAAAAAAAAGTTTTCTCCTGTGAGATAATCATGGTCTTTGTGATTTTATCAGATCAACTGACCTGATTTCGTGTGAATAATTTAAATTTGACTGCTTCGACCGAGCATTGGGGGGCGCCAGCAACCTCCTTGGCTCTCGAAACAATTGTAGGCCTATGTAACTGTTTCTCCACTTGTGTAACTCCAGAGAGGATCCTTCGCACATCTCTCATCTTTTCAAGCAAAGAATAAGGGTGTTCGTCAAAGAAGGTACAGAACTGCCTAAAACATACTCATGGTCCCACACATGCGCGCAGTGCAACTGTTATGCTGTTATGACAGGTATAACTATGATGATCTAATTAGCCAAGCACGTCTGAGTCATTTTAACATGCATTTTGTGGTAACACTAGTGAAAGATGAAAATTTACCCCGAACATGTTTGCGCACATCCTTGAAGTGAATTTTGCTCTTAGCGTTTTGCTTCACAGAAATATATCCGGTCTCAAGTGTTTTACTTTAGCAGTTTTAAGCAGTAAAAGAGTTCCATCCATGTCAAATACATGTTTAATTCACTTTTCTGTAAAATTCCTAACGAGGAGTGCCACAGTGCCTTAAAAGCTTTAGGCTACTTTTAGGGGAAAGAGTGCTACCTCTATATCTCACCTAGAAGGACAGCAGCAAGCTCCAATAATTTATCCTCCAGCAGTCACACGACCCAATCACATAAAAACTAGGAGGAGCCTTCTCGGAATAGTCCCTCAAAATGACGTCATGCGCGAACAGCTGGTCCTTTGCAATAACTGAAAATGTGGGCAAGCATAGTGATATAAAATCGCATCCGTGCTCTCCGGAGGTAAACATTTCATATTATCACGATGTGGCGGCTGGAAGGCTTGCTGTCGCGGATGGGCCGCCTGCCTCTCCTGTTGCTTGTGTACACCTATCTGTGCTCTCTCGGAGGTGAGTCATTTAAACTGAGAGGTTAGAATGAAATGCCGATCGAGTCTTGATGCAGTGGAGCTGTTCTTTGTGGTGGTGCTGAAATACTTCGGACCACTCCAATAGAGTGAATACAGGACATCACTCCCATATCATTCTTGTTCTGTCTCCGTAGTAGTATGCTGTAAAAGGCGAGGTTATGTTCTTCATTGCAGAAAGCTTGTCTTAAAGACGGCAGTCTACGTTGTAACTGCCCTCTGTGGTTGAAACTGGTTGATGCTTCTTCATCTGTGTAATGACCGACTTAACCAATTTACAATAAACATCACATTAGTTTGTAGCCTACTCCATGGCACGAAAGTGAGACGAGTTTTCTCAGAAGTAATCTACTATGTTGTTGGAACTGGCGAAAATCTCAGTTTCCGTTAAAAACAGTGCGAGCTGGTGTATAAGTTGCCAAGTGTATTTTTTTTTGACGAGAATGCACAGAAGATTTACATAAATAAACTGTTTCTCTATCCTTGTTTGCTAACCTTATACGTTAGCTTGTTGTCTTACGAATGTGTCGGTCGCAAACAATACTGTGTGACCCTTCTCCCTTGTAAGTTTCTTTAGTAGTAGCCTAAGCTCTTATTAGTTACCTGCGTGATTAGTCTACAATAACAGGTTCTCCGTGTTAACATTGCGTTCATAAGAACAATTACCTACTAAATAGGATAAACGACCATAGACTATACACAATCTCCTCTCTGTGATAATGCATGTCCGTCCATGGTTTTGTAAACGAGGAATATTCCTGTCTCAGACAAAAATACACTTAAAGTAGCCTACCATACTCTCTAGCTTGACAGGTGACAGATAGCGCATGTAGATCGTCATTGTGTCAAGAACACTTCTCATTTGGCTTAGCCTACATGTATGAACGACAGACACAATCAAGTTTAAACAAAAGAGGACAATTTAAGTTAATTTATAAAGCAAACAACATTTATAAAAGGTATCAATAGTACCTTTAGTAGATTTGTTATTCATCAAAGACCAATAATTTAACCAAGATAACCAGGCTTTTGATTTGTTTTTTGTTATTTCATCTAGTGCTATGTCTGCACTGAAATAAAATTTCCTGTATCTTTCTCACAATGTGTATGACTGGAAACAGGGAGAAGTGAAATGAGAGTGCAGTGTGATGATTAAGGGGACCTACTGTAGCTGTGTAGGTTGTCCACAATTGTTTTCCAGAAAGAAGCAATTGTGTGAGAGTATAATGATTTCAATGTCCTGGAGAGGAGGAATTCAGGAAGGGGTGTGAAAATCCCTCAGTCCTTGAAGTTCTTCATCTACAGATCTCCACTTCAGATCTAAGTGCATGGAGTTGTTGTTAAGAAGGGGTCTCGTATAATATGGGTGGTGAATGATAATCAAGACTGCAGTGTCCCTGTTCTGGCTTGCCCTTGGACATAAAGATGCAAACACCACTTCCATAATGAATGTGACGTAACTGGAGAAGTGGCAGGCGAGGGAAAACACAGACACCCAGTCACAAGTCACCCAGCCACAGCCAATCACCCATTATTGATTACTGTATTGATTAGGGGCACGTGCATTGATATCCTCAAAGAGCTAAGATTCCTGAGAGCCCTGGGGTCCTCCAGAGGAAATGTCATGGCAACGTGCGGCTGGCTGCAGTTCAATGATGTGAGGCAACAAAACAACAAGAATTTGCTCTCTGCCTCACGTCTTGTCAACTGTCTCTTTTGTTCCCTCTGTCTTATTGTCTTGGAGGCACTGGCATTGTGGAGAAAGCACATCTAAATAAGGGGAGGTAGAGGTGTAATCAGAACTGGGAATTCTATGAAAGTTTGTCATAATGTGTACGGCCACTGTGTTTTTTTTATATGGCATGCTGATAGTCAGCTCTACACACTGTAAATCTGTGTTATTTGTGTTGAGTTGGATTGTTGAGCTCTCTCAAGGCCAGTAGGCAGTGAAACATTCTTCTTTGTTCTTTATTGCAAGCTGTTGCCAGTTTAGAAAAAGGATGCGAATTTGGAGGAAAGAAAGCAAAAAAAAAAAATCTACATGTATTTTATTTTCACTCGGCACCACTTGCACCATGCTTGCATGAATCCATTTCACCGTGACATGAAATTGTCCGTGAAGAGATGCTTAGCACTAAGCAATGGCACATTACATGACAGTCACGTCCTGTGTGTTCGGCAGTTAATTTGTGAAAAGATGCCATTGCAATTCATTTATATGAGGGGAAGAACAGTGACAATCACAAAAAAACACCTACTTCAAGTGCTCTCAAGCAATTAAATGCTTTCTCTCTCATTTCTTAAGCTGGGTTAAATGTGTGTCCTTGATCTGTAGCAGAATGCAAAAGAAATATATGCCATGTGATGAAAGGTACAGGCTTTGCAAGTGTTTTTTCCACACACAAAAAAAAGATACAAAAGAAGGCATAGAGAAGCTGTGAATGTTTTCTTTGTGACAAATTGTGAATAAAGGTCTGTATGACGAATAGCCTTGGTTGGTCTTCCCTCGCATATAATATTGAAGTTTCCCAAGAGCAGAATAGTCATAAGAAATTGCTTTGCAGAAGCTTCCACTATTCATTCTCAGTACAATGTCAACATGTATGGACCACAGTGACAGGTCTTGAACTGCTTCATGCTTTGCACGGATTGAACTTTGTCTGTCGCCAGCAGTGCTTGCTAAGCGGAGCCCAAAGCTAATCTCTGGGAGCATATTCTAATAGATACTAATTCCTCTGAGCAAGGCTGAGTCACAGACCTCCCCCTCACTCATATGGTCTCTTCAAGCTGTTCATCAGAAGCACAGTGACTGCAGCTCCCTGTAGGACTATGCCAGATTCACAGAAATTGTGCATAGACTTTTTTTAATCAGTACAATACACAGTGAGTTGTTTAAGTCAGCATAGGCTTCTTTACTCGTGTTTTATGTGGTTGTTCGTCCATGGTGACCTCTTGATGTCTGGCGTGGGAGCGTGCCGGCAAAGAGAATCTCACCATCCCTCTAATGTAGGATATTCTCCCATGACATCTCACACTGATCCATTCAGATACAGAGATGTGGCGGAGAGCCTCTGTGGCGCGGTCGTAACCTCATCTCTGCAAGGCAATGAGATTTTGATCTAAATCACCAGAGTGTGAGATGAGAGTTTGGGAAAGTGCAGCAGCTCACTTTACATGCTGATATGAACATTAACTCAAAGGTGATGAATGAGCTTTGTCGAATCACCTCGAGATTCGAGAGACGTGAAAAGCCAAGGTGTGTGTGTGTGTGTGTGTGTCTGTGTGCCCACTGAGAGGGACGAGATGTTCTTTGACGAACATCGATGCACCTCGTGCCCACAAGACTTACTTCGACAGGCTTCAGATTGAGCTCTTTGATCTTTAAATGACTTGGCCTAGAAAGACACAACTCCAAGGTTCGCCAAATCTTTCTTTTTGACGCAGGCTTGTATCACTTAGTTTTCTGATGGCTGAGTGAGTGACAATGTCAATGGTACTGTAGACACTATGCTGATCTGTAGTATTGTTCAGTAGTAGAAGTTATGGGATAAGCATGGAGAGCTTCAGAAAACCTGTGTAGTTTTAGCCTGGCGAATGCCAAACTAACAATCACGAGTGATATTTAGTCTGGAGACCTACCTATTGCATCTCTCGTAGCGGAAGCATCGTTTACGATTGCCCAGAGCCGTTTATTGGGCGCCACGAATGTCTATCATAGTGTTTGTACATAGCTCAGAGCCAATATCAGAGCCACCACCTGACGTAAAATGCAATCAAGGGTAGTCCCTTTTTGTTCTGCGATTGGATACCGAAAGCGCACAAAGGAGCATGGGAACTCCCAGGCCAGTGTAATTTACATTCTGTAAGGAATTGATAAGATATTTGATAATTGGACCAATATGAAGGATCAACAGTGGCATAAATTATTTCTCAATTCCACCCATCTCTCTACCAAATCATTAATAATAGTAATAATCATTAAAAATTTGAATTCATTATCCGAAATACACACATACTTGCTCTACAGCGAGGCAAATTATACAGAGGAATAAACTGAAGCAGTGTTTGTTTGGCATACTGCTCTCGCTGGGGTGATTGCAAGCCTCTACTGCCCTGTGCCTCCCTGGGTAGGACCACCATTTCTAGAATTTCCATTTTCAAAATGCAAATCCGGAATCAATTAAAACCAAAGGGAGATGAACGATGCCACAACAATCCCATCGGCTTGATTTAAGGGCGTCATTACTTTGCACAACCTTGATCTGTGCTCCATCCAATGAATGCTTGTCACAGGCCCCTTGATTGATACAATGCCATCTCATAATTCAATGTGCCGCTCACCATGCTGCTAATCTTATATTCGCTTGGAGCTAATGGAAGGCTGCCTGTGTGGGATCTAGTCTCCCAATTATGTTCCTAAGACTGAGAGAAAAACAAAGAAAAACAAAATGAGCATTCCTCCAACCATCCATTTTTATGAAGCATATCCATATTTATCTCAGTGACAGACTCGCTACTGACTGAGATCTGGGTTTCGACCTGCAGTGCTCCCCCACTGCTCAACATCATGTGTGGATAAGAATATGTACATTTTTTTTAGTCAGGATATATGAGGCACAGGAATTGTTCCAACCATGTTGTGATGACACCTGTCCCTGTTTCTATCAGAGTGCTGAAATTGTGCCGCATTTTATCACCTTTGAAAAGGCAATTTATTCCAACTAATCACAAAGCAGTTATTGACACCAGCGAAGCCACTTGTTTGGTGCTCAACTCAAATGTGATGTAAATAGGATGGCATTTTAAATTAAATTTATTAATAATTAATTAGAGCCATGGTTGGTATTTCTGTCAGAGTGTATCCACTTCAACAGATATTGACACCACCCTAATGTCAGAGGGTTGTTGTTAGACAACAGGAACACTGCCAGTCATTAATTCATGAATGCACTGAATACTTATGAGAAACTTTTCAGCCTTTTTCGTTCGATAGCTTGGTCTTTCCTTAGCTCATTTCTGCCTTATCTCTCTGTGTGTGGCCTTTTAATTATCCAATGTTGACCGCTAATTAGACAAAAAAAAATTATTATCGGTTCATTTAGATACTGAACAATAAGTTATTTATTTCTTGTAGATTATTTCAATATTGTTGTTGCATACCCAACTTCCTTTAAATAGTCTTTGTTTATGATGAGATTTGATGAGGTTATATGTGGTTTGTTTTTGAAAGTAATATAATAGTGCACATATGTCTGTTTTTCTGTTTGCTTCCTAAACAGAAACTCACTGTAGCAATAGGCTTACTGTACACAGGTTAAAGTGCTGTCACCAACATGATGTCTAGCAGAGCCCAGGGAAAATGATGTCTGGACGCTGGCTGTGTAGAATGGAAAAGTGTTCTTTCTGCCAGATAGACATTGATAAAGCACAGAACAGTGGACTTATAAGACCCATTTTAATCAAGATAGACGAGTCATTACTCAAGAGCACCAAGCATGAATCAACCAATCAAAGAGTAGGGAGCCAGCAGCAACAGAAACTGTGTTTGTTCATTTGTTTAGGTTTTAACTTGTATGTTTATTTGTTTTGGTGGCAGTGGGATGTGGAGTGTGAAAATGGAACATGATTTTGCAGTTGATTATTTAGCTAATTCTTTTTTTTTGCTGTGCTTTCAGATATTTCTCTGACAGTCGAAGACAGTTAAATGACACCCATCTCTTTACACATAAACATATTCTCAGTTTATGTGCTATTATGCTGAGTCAGATTTCTAAACTGTAAAAAAAAAAATGATGTTAGAGTGGAAAACAGGAATTGACAGGCCTCATAAATGGTAGGCGAAGGTATGGAATATTAAGAGAGGACGATAAAGCATACGCTATAAAATCTCTGTGGAGCAGCAGTGCTGAAATGTGAATTTGGAGTAATCGCTGTTTAGTGTGTATTTTAACCAGATTCATAGCAGTCGGGAGAGGAGTTTGTGGCTCTGTGTTGACACTTTTCTATCTCTCACACAATTACATGCTGATTGCTCTGGTTGGCTGGGAAGTAAATGTGCTGCTCACGCTGCATATAACTCCACGCAAAATGAAAAAAATACTCACAAAATGTATCGTATTTCTTAATTTTTTCCCCCCTCTGCAGGGTTATAAGAACTGGCTCAGTACCAGACAAGCCATTTCTAGGGTATTAGAGGTACATCTTGTAGCACTGAAAACACTCTGTAAACATTGTTGATTGGTGTTTTGAAAAACTGAACTGTTCTTTGGTAGGGTATGGTCTGCCATTGGCATTGAGCTACAAAGGACATTGGTATGGGAGAACACCATAGCTTAAAAATAAATAAATAAATAAATAAATAAATCCCGGAACTTACATAGGGTGCCTTTAATTATCAGTCATGTTAATGTGGGTGAACCATTCAGTTGTCCATGTGGTTGCTTGCCGAGAATGGTGGGAAGAATCTGTGGCTGTGATTCACTCTCAGGGAAAAATCCAGTACATCTGGCAACCTGACTGATGTCCTGTCAGACTGCAAATGTACTGTGCACAGAGACAAAGCATCTATATCAGGGCCCTGTTATGAACCCTCCCTCCAGAAGAGAGGACAGGATTGTAAAACCTTAATGGTTTCCATGGTGTTGGAGCTGAGATAAAAATGCCCACCTTAAATAATGGGAATGACAACGTGAAAAGCTGTTAATTGATGGGTGCGTACTGCGTAGCTGTGTTTGCTGTTAACGTGTTTGTCAATTTGACAGGATTATAGCAGAGCTTTATTATAATGGCGTGAAAGGCTGTTCAAATAATCAGTTGTCATCGCCTGACCCTTCCTCAAAGGAGTGGATGATGTTTTTACTTTTCTTTTTTTTTTCATTTTAGATAAAATAGGAAATACAGCATCATGCGATGTTTGACAGGACGCTAAATCAGCCCAGTGCAGCTGCCATAGCAGCACTTCATAGTGGGAGGCTGGTTCGATTTACTCACCCTTTTTTATTTATTAGTTTATTTATTTAGTTTTGCTGTGTGTGCGGTGTGTGTGAGATCGATGTGTGTGATTTACCAGCACCGGCAGCATGTATGCAGTAGTTTTTGAATTAACGCTCTAGCTCTGGTTGTGATGTGCTGCAGCGTGTGTGTGTGTGTGTGTGTGTGTGTGTGTGTGTGTGTGTGTGTGTGTGTGTGAGTGAGTGTGTGTGTGTGTGTGTGTGTGTGTGAGTGAGTGTGTCTGTGTGTGTGAGTGTATGTGTATGTGTATGTGTGCATCTCTCTGTGTGTGTGTGTGTGTGTGTGTGTGTTCATGTGCAAAAGAGGGGGGGCTTGCAATATGCTTATGGCATGTGATGTGACAGCGTGCTAGACGTCAGTTGGCTGGGCTTGCTTGCTTGGGGTGCGGGGCAGTGAAAAAGACTGGCACTCTCCATAGATAGATCTCTCCATCTCTTTCTGACTTATGTAACAGAGGGGTGGGTGTCCCTGCTGTGCAGGTGCCCCTGTGGTGTGGTGTGGTCCTGGCACTGAGGCTGTGGACAGGTGGGGCAGGCGGGGTGCTGGGGTGGTGCTCACCCTACTGCATCCGCTCCCTCACTGACAGACCAGCTGGTGCTGGGAGGGGGGTAGTGCATGGGCTCTCTGGAGTGTATGTGTGCATGCGTATGCACATACGTGTACGTGCGTGCGTGTGTGTGTGTGTGTGTGTGTGTGTGTGTGTGTGTGTGTGTGTGTGTGTGTGTGTGTGTGTGTGTTGGTAATTAGGGCTAACTATCTTTGGTGTGTGTGTGTTTGTGTATGTGTTGTACTGTATATGTTTATCAGTGTTTGTGTATGTATTTGTATGTGTGTGTCTGTGTGAGAATCTGTGTCTCTGTCTGTGATACTGCCTTTCTATAAGTATCTTTGCACAGGTTTGTGTACGTGTATGCATACTGTAGGTGCACACACACACACACACACACACACACACACACACACACACACACACACACACACACACACACACACAGCATGTTCATCCCACCTCCCCAGCAGCCATATTTATCTAAGCCTCAACTTCATTACTTGGCTGAGAGTGTGGTTTCCTGGCCATAGGGCATGGAGACTGGCATGGAGGCTGGCACACAGGCACACAGTCCTCAGCTGAGTTCATTTGGTGGCATAAGCGATGCCACTCAGTGTGTGGTACCACACTGGCATAAAAATCTTTGGCACATTTGGTGGCAGAAAAACTGTAGCGGCACCTTTTTTATTTTT
>JAODXP020000019.1:18180876-18185876 GCA_027497455.2 Sardinella longiceps
TCAGCAGTCAAATTAGATGAGGACTTAAAGCTTCCTGAGAGAAGTCGAACTTCTCATCTGAAATAGAGTATTATCTGTCACACTGCTCACATATCGAGATTATTAATACTACCCTTCATCAAGTATCACTATCCACCACCAATTATTCTTTATGGTGCACTCTATTTGCATTCTAAGCACATTCTCTTGGCAGACGGCAAGCAGTCATTTCCAACTATGGGAGCAATTTTTTTTTCTTTACTGTTTTATTTATTTATTTAATTTTTTTCCTTCTTCGTCTTCCTCCTCTTCGTTTTTTCCCCCCTGCTGACTGGAAAGTCTGCCACTGTTTTGGTTGATTATGAGTAATTATGGCTCCACAGCTGACAGAGCCCTCTGCATTATTCATGCAGATCTATGAGTGGAGTGGGACATCTTGGTCGAGCAGTGGTGGTTGTGGTGGTACCGGAAGGTTGGCTACTCTATGGTGATTTGTAGTCTCTGGATTCAGTGTGCACTCTGGTTTGCCTCATCCTCCATGGCTTCATCAGTACCAGACGACCGAATCTGCTACAGTCAGGGCTGGTCCAAGCCTTTACAGGGCCCTAAGCAGAATTTTATTTGGGGCCACCCAATCACCACCTTAGCACCAGATACTTAATCATTCCATATACTGTGGGTGTAATCTACCCACTATCGTCAGCATTGTAGCTTACATATTGGTGTGCCAACCATGATGATAAAAAGTTATACAATTGTTCATTGCTGTTTTTTGTGTGTGTGTGTGTGTGTGTGTGTGTGTGTGTGTGTGTGTGTGTGTGTGTGTGTGTGTGTGTGTGTGTTTTACACAAAATCACATTATATCCTTGCCCTTGGGGGCCCCCTAATGGAGTATGTCTTTGGCTGGTTCTGGCTACAATAGCTGACTGACCGACTGGCTGGCTGGCTGGCTGACCAGATGGCTGTGGTGGTGCTGGTACTGGTGCTGCTCACTGTGGCGGTTCTTGTTGGTGCTTCCTAGGGAATCCCTCCCAGCTTGTGGCCACTGCCTGCAGGTTGCTCTTGTGAGTAGAGGGCCAGGCTGGAAGGTGATGGATAGTCCTAGAGATCAACACTGCAGAGACTTATCTGTGGACAAGAGAATTGTATGCGGGTTGGAGAGAGTGTACTGTATGGAGGTTGCTTATCAGTGTGGATGGGAAGGACCATTCCTCGACTTGGTGCTACTGTGATGCAGCCCAAGGGGTTAGTTAGAAGTGGGTGGAGTTTCCTGAACTGTTTTTTTTTTTTTTAAGCTCTGCAGTCAAAATCTTTAAAATAAAAATCTACAGGCCTACTGCCTGTCTGGGCATGTGCTAGCTTCCATGTACGCAACACTATTTCAGCATTTCTGAGAAATGGCAGAAGATGGAGGCTATCTAGATTGTCACCATTAGTGACTGAGGTTCCTCATGCCCTCTACATTGAGACGCTAAGGAAGATGTGTGTGCATCCACCTTCCCATAGGACAGCCTCTGCCACTAGCTAGCACTTTAAATGCCTCTCTTTCTTTCTTTCTTTCTTTCTTTCTTTCTTTCTTTCTTTCTTTCGCCTATCTCTGTTCTGCTCCCCCACACCTCCCCCACTCCACTCATGCAATCTTTTTTTTCCCCTCTACCTCACCCACTCCATCGTTCTCCCAGACAGTTCAGCTCATATTTATCCTGCCGCGCTCTCTGACCTAGTTTGGAACTCACTGCTCTCTCCATCTTTTCCGTCTCGACGGCGTTCTACGTAAGCACATCCTTTTCACCGCCTGTTAGTGCACAGAGAAGAAAAACATTGGAGAAAAAAAGAAAGAATGCAAGAAAGAAAGAGAGAGAGAGAGAGAAGAGACAGAGATTAATGGAAACAAACTTTGTTTCTGAGAGAGGGGAGGAAAGGGTTGCGATTCGCTGCGTTCTCTGTTGTCTCCCACCCACCCACAGAGGCATCTGCCCTCACATCTCCTTTGCCCTTTTCAAGGTGAAGCGTATGCTTTCATCTTCTGCAGTACTTGCTTAGCCTCTTCCTTCCAACTGTTAGAACTTACACTCGATGTAAACACCACCCCCCCCCTCCCACACACACACACACACACACACACACACTCACTCCTCTCCATTATTTTAGCCGCTGTTTTCACATCTCACTCTGAGAAATTTTGTAAAACTCTGCATAGCGCCACCCCATCGCCTACACTCACCCCCAAACCTTCCTTCACGCTATCACACCACAGCAGCTGTTCCGAGCAGCTTACGAATCTCGTTATTTCAGTCCCAATTAGCGGGAGAAGACACTCCCAACCTATTATTCAAGTGTCACACATTACATGCCGGACCGCTAGTCAGGCCACCTCAGTGGAAAAATATAAGTGAAAATGGTGTTAGGTTTTCAGTGGAGAGCAAGAGAGAGTGAGAGAGAGAGAGAGAGAGAGACCTGCTGTGCAAATCCAACCCTTTATATTTAGAGGCATACAAAATCACCATAATGTTGTGAGTATAAGCAGTGGATACATTTAATAAGATGATTACAGACTCCCTTGCTCTCTCTCTTTCTCTCTCCCTCTTTATTTCTTTTTCATCTAGAGGATGGTCATAGCAGCTGTTTTCACTCATTTTTTTTACTTTTTTTTTTTTTAACCTTCCCACCGACCTACCAACCCCTCCACACACACACACACACACACACACACACACACACACACACACACACACACACACACACACACACACACACACACACAATCACTTGATTTGACACAAGGGTCCATGGACACCACCATCATCTCATCCATTAGGGATGACTCTGATGTCCTATCCTCCACCATTTGCAATGGTCCCATGTGTTCAATGCAATCAGCCAAAGACACGGCCATATTTTTCCTCTACGGTGAATATCAATAAATGCAGTGAAGACAGCTGAGGGAGGAGAAGATCCGTAATGGCAAATGGATTAGACTACGGCTAGGGTCTCACACATCCACCTGAAAAAAAATCATTATTGCTTAATCACAAATATTATCATTATTAGACTTACAGAATATAACAGTGCTCCTGGTGAAATGCATTAGTTGTGAAATGCATCAAAGGGTTCCTGAGCTGAATGGAGGAGTTTTTTTTTTTTAAGGTCAGCTAAGTGGCACTTAGTTGTAGGAATTTTTTGTAATATTCTGCTGATATTTCCTCATGCTGTGGTAGCTCCCATTGAAGGACACTGCAAAGCAAACAAACAAACAAACAAACAAACAAATGTTCTCACAATGCGTTGGCTTTGTGCACTGGATGCGGACAAAGCAGACTGCCCACTGTTCAGCTCCTCCAAGAACACTGATAGGAGTGTTGAGCAACCTCTTTTGTGTTTTTTCTGCTCCCTGGTTCATATATAATCAAATATCATTAGACAACGGGTATTTGGCCAGATACGGTTTTCGTCCACACCCCTTTTTCAAAACGAAGGGGGTAGTTAGCAAGATTTAAGACAATGATTTGGTTAAGCTTTGCCAGTTGGTTTTAGCCAAAATTATAAAATATTACATTATTTATTTACACATTTATTAGACATTGTTGCTATGACACTTTTGCTAACGTGTTAACAAGTTTAATTTTGTATGGAAAGTGGCTCAAAATCTCCCACTGCTGTCAATTTGGTTGACTTTTGTCAAGTTCGTGCTGAATCAGACTTGCTAGTTGTTTTCATTTACTGAGCAGTGTTGTTAGCAATGATTTTCTCTGTACCCGGCCGAAAACCGTCTAGAATTATTAGCACTTTCAAAAATTACATGGAGATTTGTTTTCTGAAATATGTACCGTTATTTTCGGTGTTCACGGCATAATGAGGTGTCAAATTAAAGCAAACAGCCTGGAGAAATTGACGTGAATGTTAACCAGGCGATAGAAGTAAAATCAACAATGTTATGAGCTCTTTACCCTTAGGTGGCCGAATACCGATTGTCCCTGCATATAATACAATAAGTTTTATTGGACAAAAGCATTTGTTAAGAAATTTAAACATACACCCAAACATTAACATACCCAGTGTCTTCCAGTATCGCTGACTGCACCTCTAATATGCAAAACATTAGATATATGAGTTTTGAGTTCAGGTAATTTGAATTTTTGTTTACCAGATTAACCGAATGATTTCCTGCTACGTATTGTCACTGGAAAATGAATTCCCCACCTAAAAAAGGTTAGATTTGTGGCTATATTTGATAGAAAAAAAAATCAATTGTTTTTATAAAAGCAATTCCATTTCAATCCCAGACAATTTGTCCTGTCCTAGACCATTTCCACTCACAAATTGAGCCAGTAACCTTCTTTTAACCCGCTGTGTAGACACATGGACAAGCTTCTCATTTCTTGTCTGCGTACCTCTTCAGAAAATGGAAACACCTATGAGGTGAAAGTAAACTTTCCCTGGCAGAATGAAGATAAACAGCACAGTGATCATTATCGCCTATCAGTTTGCTCTGACTTTAGGGCGCTGTGCAAAGACATTCTGGTGAATTATGTTTTGTACTTTGCCTCCTCTTCCTGAATCAAATAATTTATCACTTAACATTAACACTCTGTTCACTGACACACATTTGCACAAATTTCCAGCCATCCTTGTACAGTCAGCACAACCGGTACTGGAGATACGAACACTAAAGTGGCTTTTTAAACAACTGAACAGAAATATTATGTAATAGTAAATATTAAAACTATTCAATCAATTCAATAAAAAGCAAGCCTATCGTGTCAAATCCCTCATTCGTTTAAATCTGTAATCTATCTTCAATTTGTTATCTACCAATTAATTACCAGCCTGTGTGCTTGCCACCACGAATCAATAGGACACCTTTAAAAATGTATGGCACTAGCTGTCAATATGTGGAAATGAGAAAGTAGGGGAGAGTTATCTGTGCTAGAGCACAGAACTGTCAGTATTAGGAGTCTGAGGCAGTGAGTGTGTGGTGGGATGTATGTGGTTGAGGCATTGTGGGACTTGATGTCTCCTGG
>JAODXP020000019.1:18190876-18193376 GCA_027497455.2 Sardinella longiceps
ATTAGAAATGAAGAGGGAATAAGAAAAGAGGGGTGGAAGTGGAGGGGGGGGGACTGAAAAAAACGAAATAAATAAAAAACCCTGCCGATCCAATCAACGTTTTCATACCTTGTGTGTAGATTTCAATCAGCGCGTGAGATGACATTTAGACCATCATTACAGCCCAAAACAAACGAGAGTGGCATGGAAGACCCTCAGGAATTATTACCGGAGGTTACCAATGTCAGTCCCACTGCCGCACAGTAACTCAGCGCAGGCAGCTAATTTCAGACGACTAATTAAAAACTGCGACCGAAAGGAAAGCAATTACGGGTCCCCTTTGTTTTTGCAGAGGACGACCTTGTGATGAGGGCTTTTTACAAACAAACACCTCAGAGAGAACGCCGTTAGTAAGTGAAGACAGAGATGGGTGCCCTACAACTGGGCACTGCTGTTGCAATACAGACACGTTGTTTTATTCTGGAGAGATAGTGTTCATGCTATTGTTATGGCTATTTGTGAAATGCATGTGTGTTTGCGTGTTTGTGGTGTGTTTGTGTGAGTGTGTGTGTGTGAGTGTGCGTGTGTGTATTTTTTTTTCAACTAGAGAGAGAGAGAGAGAATGTGCTTGTGCTTGCTTACCTACTGGAACTGGATATAGAATGACAGACAGACAATCAAAATTTTTACATCAGATATTATCAGGCAATTCATCATAGCCCTCCTTAACTACTCAATACTTGCAAATGATGTGTGAAGAAGTCCTGATGTAGACCAAGTTGACCGTTGAAGGACCTGTCAAGAGAATAATGATGGCTCTCCACGCCAACGCCCTGACAGACGTCTCTCTCTCCACTCTGTCAAACTGCCAAAGCTCTTTGTCTTATGCCATCCTTTTTGGAATGTGTCTCCACGCACCGGGGAGTAGTTTCTGGCAAGATGGCCAGGATTAACTAATTTCATTTCATTGTGTGTATGTGTGTGTGTACACATTTGTGTGTGTCTGTCTATGTGTTTGAGTTGCGGGGGACTAACATCACCAACATGCCCTAACAACGGCAACATGCAATTAAACTGGGAGGTGGCCATTACTTTTGATTGCTGCCTTCCCATCATGACTTTCTCTACCCCTCTTTCTCTCTGTCCTTCTTTTTATTTCTTTCCTTCATTCTTTCATTTCCTCCCATTTCCTTCTGGCAGGCTTGCAGTGACATTTCACGAGTCACATTTTAAAAGGGCCTCATGTCAGGCCCCCGCTTTGCATCGGAGAGTTATTAAAACAGCATGGCGCCACGTAAGAAGAAGCAGACCAGCAGTGTGTCTTGCCATGTCAGTCCAGATGAGAGGGTTGGGTCTCTGTATGTGTGTGTGTGTGTGTGTGTGTGTGTGTGTGTGTGTTGGGGGTTGTAAGTAAAGTGCATTTGCGTCAGTCTGAACGGCAAGGGCAAGTGACAGGAGACGAGTGTGCTGCTTCGTTCACAGCACACTGTGTGTGTGTGTGTGTGTCTGAGTGTGTGTGTGTGTGTGTGTGTGTGTTTCTGAATGTGTGTGTGTGTGTGTGTGTGTGTGTACGCGTGTAGAGACCCAAAGAGCTGAAGCCATGGAGAGCTAAAGCTTGATGCTTTTAGTGGCGCAGCAGACAAACCAGGAAAATGCTTTATCGCGAGGCAGCGATGGTGGAGAGCATCCAATGGCACGGCCTCTCACCCTGTATCAATTATGCACCAGACTGCAGAGGAGGACAAGGGTACTCTCTGGTTATTTATGCATGGATGGACGGCGTTGTCTGTGTCAGGCTCTGTGTCAGGCTCTGTGTGTATTATTGCCCGACACAGAAAGGTACTGTGCAGGGCTCAACTTGACAAGATCACCCCACTCCTGTCCTACAACACTGGTTACATCAAGAGATGATCGAATTTGTGCACTTAGTTTGTGCACTTTTTTTTGGGAAGATTTCCTTCTAAGAAGGTGCCAATGTTAAAAATCCATATATTGTATAAGATGGACCAGAGTATTTCATTATATTTCACTTTTTGCAAAGAGTCTTGATATACATGTAAGTGCATGGTAATGCTTTAGATTTCAGGGTGTGAAGTACTGGGTAAAGACTAGGTAAAGAATGGCGTATCAAAGTATCAAGGAATAAATGTAGTACTTACTGGAATAACTCAAAATTTTAAGGGGTTCCCATATTTTGTCAAAAAAAAAAAAAAACCTTACTATAAAAGAAAGGTTATAATATTGTCACTAATGGTCACAAAATATTTTAAGCTCACCATGTCGAGTAAGTGTTTTCAAAAAAGAAAAACCCAGACGGGACAAACCCCACTATTTAGCTTCTACAAACTTGAGAATTTTCTCAGGGGAAAAAAACTCATTGCTTCTTCATTCTTGCATCCCCACTATAAAAGTGGTGTGTGTTGTCATGTAGACTAGGCTATAGAATGTATTGCTTTGGTTTGGCATTGCTTGGTTTGCATCCATGAAATATTGTAATGTTATGAAAAAAATTTCTCGGTTG
>JAODXP020000019.1:18198376-18210876 GCA_027497455.2 Sardinella longiceps
GAGATTCAGAGAGGAGAAAAAAGAGGTAAGCGAGTGGGAGGGATAAAAAAAAAAAAAAAAGGCTCTAGTATTGAGCTGCAGTAAACTTTGTTGTGTGCAAGATATTGACATGAAATGTAATAAAAAGCTGGTGATTTATCGCTCCCATGGTCCATTGAGAGAAGGCTGTCGCACAGATAAAACCGAAGGCAGGCTGAGAGAATAGAGATGTGCACAGCCTTGCCTTGGTGAAAGGGGATGATGAAGGAGAGGAGGGGAGGAGGAGAGGAGAAGAGGAGGATAGAGGAAGGGGATGGATGGATAGATGAAGGACAGTCTCGTATGTCTTTTCCCTCCGGATTAATAAACACTCCTTCGCTCCAGTCTGATAAAAGCTGCGTTCGTCCCTACAGTTACAGAACGGCTGATTAGACCATTAGCTATGGTGGTAAATGGAGGGTGTTCATTCTTGCGGAGTACCAGTTAAATACACGGAAGACAGGAAAGTTATTATGGCACAGTGTGTTGTTGCTGTTATTACAGAATGCTTTCTTTGTGCCCTATTTCTGCTGAGTGGTGTTTTATAAGAGTGGGTCTGATATAAGGTTACTGTGACCACCAGAATGGACAAGAAAAGGTTTTAGCCAACGGGTAAGGAGGAAGGGGTGAGGAGGAAGCTAAACAGGAGGTTATCCGATCAGGGGATATTTCTAATTACCGTGTCCTTGGGCAGTAGTTTTCACATGCATTGAAAAGATGTAGTCTCTTTCACCTTTGATGACTTTTTCTTTGGACAAACCAGAGAATTGAACCTTTAACCAAGATCAAGTAAGACTTGGTGCTTCAGCTCCATCATTGGATGGTTATGGAATGCAAGAGATGCTCTGTAAAGATATCAGCCTGCATCGCAAGGTCATCGCTTTTTTGATCGCATAATTGAATTGAAAAGATAGGAATGGACAAATTACCATGGACACGAGATGAATGGAGGATGGCACTATCATGATGAACACAGCAGCGTTTATTTATTTATTTTTTTCCCCACATAGCTGAGAAGTTAAAGCTGCGGGAATGGAGTAGTGTGGACAAAGAGATCTTCTCAACCAGCCTGACACACTGATGGTTTTGTGTGTTCACTCATAGGAGACAGACAGTCGTCCACTAACTCCATTGCTATTGACTGACAAGCCAATTGATTCCCTGCCAGTTGGAAAAAAGTAACACACCTTCAAACCTCCCCCACTGTAACATGTTCATAAGCCAGTGACGCTCGGGGTGTGAATGATGTGTTAATTTAGCATGATGTGTCTATTCCTCATGTATAATTCCTTTGATCCCGCCGCATTGGCAAATGCCACTCTGAGCCACGACGACACTGTGATGCAAATAACTGGCCATGATCGCCAGTGTTGTTCCACTACTGGAATGGAGACACAATATCGTTCAAAGGCAGGCGAGACATGTCGCTAATGCTGGAGCTCTGGGCTGCGATGACATATTGGAGGAAGACCTTGTGAGAGACAGCAAGAGAGAGAGAGAGAGAGAGAGAGAGAGAGAGAGAAGAGGGAGGGAGGGAGGAAAGGAGAGCGGGAGGGAGGGAGGGAAGCATTGGTACGGTGCGATGAGGCATGGCTGTCATGCACTAACGGATGACAAACCCACCGGCTTCATACCTCTGAGAGTCCATCAGCTTAATAAAAGTGTCAGCCTGGCTGATTTGTTATGTCTGTAAATAAAAGAAGCAGAGAGGAGGAAATGCACGCGCGCGTCTTTGTGTGTGTGTGTGCGTGTGTGTGTGTGTGTGTCTGCTGTGATGACAATGCTGTGAGCAGAGCACCTTCCACTATTCTCTTGAGGTGCTGTGTTGTCTTTACCCAGAGTCACCTGTGTTGTCTCTACCCAAAGTCCATGGCTGAATCCCAATGTGGTGGACACTAAACCTGAAGCCCTGAACCCTCAAAAACTTAACTGACATGAACTAGCCAATCACAAGGCAGACTCTTTCTAGTCAAGTCTTTGAAGATTCAGGGCTTAGGGTTTAGGGTAGACATTGGTATTCAGCCCATGAGGATTCCAGTGGCTCCACAGTCCCACTGCCTGCAGCCCTGTGTTGCGGGCGGATGGCAGATGTCCCAAGCCAGGGCCACTAGGGCTATTGTCATCTCACTGGGCCTTGATATGCCAGCTGAGGCACAGTATATTCATTTGTATGGCTCAGCCTCCAGCTTGATCTCTGGTTCTTTCCTGAGTGCCTCTATGTGTGTGTGACTCTAAAGTAATAGCAAACACACACACACACACACACACACACACACACACACAAGGAGCAAGGAGAGGAAGTAGAGGTTGTTGTTGTGAGATTGTGTGGTGGTGTGAAAGTGGCAAGGGAAAGAGTGAAAAGACGGAAGAAAAAGTGTTGGATGGGGCGGCAAAATCAGGGGGTGAGGGGAGAGGAGAGGAGGAGACGGGAGGAGACGGGAGGAGAGGAGAGGAGACGAGACGGAGTGTTGCAGTTGGAACTGTTCCAGAAGCTTCTTGGCCAGAGAGCCTCTTAGCCACCGTAGCCCCGGCCCAACTGCCCCCCTGAGGAGGACTCGGCTGGATAAATGCAGTTCTGGCCAATTAAACTCCCCCTCCTGTTCCCAGCCACTGCCCATGCTTTAGGGTGTGTCTCTGTGGAGATGGGGAGAGAAGGTTAAAACCCTGGAGCCAATGCAAAAGTGGAGGCTCCGCTTGTCATTTATTTCCCCCCCATCCCCCCATCCCTCTCTTTTTCAAAAGCCAGAGTGAGGCAAGGATGAAAGAATCACTCCCTCTTCTTTCTTTTTTTTTTTCTTTTTTTCTTTCTTTTTTGAGGGACACAGAGAGGCAGCTGCGGTTTAATAAGACAGAACAGAGGAAAAATAGACAACCATACGGCAGATCACAGCAGGGCATATATTTACACACTTCCAGCCTCATCCTCCACGGAGCTGTTGAAATGAAGAAAGACACTTTGGAGGATGCACTGAGGCAAAAAAGGGGAGAAAGAATAAGAGAGAGAAAGAGTGAGAGAGAGACAGAGAGAGAGGGAGTGAAATTGAGTAAAAATGGCAGCAAGAAAAAGAGACAGGATGAAGAGTTTGAGACAGGGAGGAAGAGGGTGAAGAGGCCAGCTCGCTCTGATCAGTTTCAGACACGAGGCTCTCAAGCCGTAACTGACTGACTGGCTATGAAGACTCCCTCCCCTTCGGCCTCCCCAGTCGAAAAAAAAAAGACCATTCATTAGTAATAGTTGCCTTTCGCCCTTGGGAGGCAAATTGCAAGCGATTGCACCTGCACGTCACCGAACACGCGAGGGGAAGGCATGAATATCATAAAAAAAAGTGCCTGGGCGGGAGAGCATAAATGTTTCTCACCCCCCTCACAAATCACGCCACGATCGTGAGCTATTAGGCGCGCTGACGATCGGCGCATAGGAAGCCACGGCTCATTACGGCAGATTGCAAATGTCATCTCTGGCGTCTCCTCCCCGGGACCGGCGTGAAGTATGGCGGCAAAATTAATTCTGGATAGAGCCCTAGCTTTGAATGGAAGCCAAGCAAGCCCGACCTAGATCATCTGTGATTAAATCATCGGTAAAGGTCCTGCGTAGAAGGTCACTCAAACTGCATTAAGACCGATCTCTGTAGCCCACCCACCCATCCTCCTCTTCCTTCCTCCCTTCCTCCGTCCCTTCCCCCTATTCCTTGACTTCCCTTGTTCTTTCCTTAAACTCCCCCCTATCACCCACACCATCCCATCCCACCGCTTCCATTGAAGGAATAAAACTCATCCTTCATCGCACTAATTTTCTCCTCGTTCCATTCCGCAGATTGCCTCTTCGTGACTGATTATTTCACCAGGACACCTCGTAAGCTGAACGCCTTCCGCTCCTTCGCCAGCGTGGAGCTGTTCCACTTCAACGTGCCTGAGGACACAGTGGTGGCCGTCTGGAACCTCATTACCTTCAAGGAGCAAGGGGGCACGTTCGGAGACAGCTGTCCTGACCGGAATGTGACCGTGTAAGTACTGTAGCCTGAACTTCAGGAATCCCCCCCCCCCCCACTATCCACCAACAAGATACAACAATATGACACTACAGAAGGGAGGGTGAAGAGAAAAAAAGAGGTCTGAGTTTGTTTTCTTCTTGTTTTCTTCTTCAATAGAGAGAGAGAAAGAGAGAGAGAGAGAGAGAGAGAGAGAGAGACAGAGAGAGAGAGAGAGAGTACCATTAACTTGGATGGTGCTGTTGTATCTTCTAAAGTCTCTTTATCCAAAAGACTCTCCGCCTCAGTCTGCCTGGCCATGTAGTGACTATGTTTGTGTGTGGACTAATAGGCATCATGACATTTCAGAGGGGTGTGAAGATCCCAGCTGTTACAAAGAAAATGGCTGCTCTCCAAGGCCATGCCATGAAAGACCAGAGGCCCTGTTAAAATGCCTTCACAATGTACTGAGCACAGGAACTTCTTCCCCCTCTCCCCTTGTTTACAAAGCAAAAAAAAAAAAGAAAGAAAGAAAAAAAAAAAAAAAAAAAAACAGTGACAACTTCATATCTTAGTGGCAAGTCCCAGACTGCCTTACACTTCTGCAGGATGCAAAGACACAGTGTAGTGTAGCGTTATCCGATCTACTGTAGTAGGCACTGGTGCTTGATGTGAAAAATCAATCATCTTGGTGTGAATAGAATACATCACCCTCTCTTCCCAGGAATCAGTGCCAACTTTAAGCTATCTTTGGTTTTGAATGTTTTCCCAGTGCATGTGATTGTGCTCACTGTGCAATCCACCACTATATACAGTACCCCTCCTCCTTTGGGGTAATAAAAATGCATAAAAAGGCTGTAGCTAGGTGCCAGATCACTGAAGTCCCCTGCATACTCATCGATGCCATTAAATTTCCATCAGACAGGCAACCTTGTGCACACCCCTCCCTTTTGAGGCAGTGCCATAAAGCTGGAGGCAAGTAATGTATATTTGTCTCCTGAGCTTGCGGGCACATACTAGTACATACAGTATACATTTTGTGTGTGTGTGTGTGTGTGTGTGTGTGTGTGTGTGTGTGTGTGTGTGTGTGTGTGTGTGTGTGTTTGTGTGTGTGTAGCTGTGTCCTTGAAGTAGTGGGCGGTGGAGTGGAGCATTGCCTCTGTGATTTGTGTTGTGTCAGTGATGTGTGTGTTGCTAACATCAGAGTCGCTAGTTCCCGCCTGTCCACAGTTATTTGTTTATTTGCTGTGCTTAGGGTGACCTTAAAGATGGAGGCATCATTGGTTTTCTGCCACGGCGCTTTATCCAACACAACAAAGAGTACAGCCTGCCAATGCCGACTTGCTTTTCAGTGTGACTGTGCTTCTTCAGTGGTTGGTCGGTCGGCTATGCAGACAAAGAAGTCGGAAGCTGGGGTGTTTTATTGCCATGTTGTCAGGAGGGGGAAAACAACAGAGAAACAAACAGCACATCTTCCATCCTGCGGTCCTCCAGGGACAGATATATTTGGAAGTGGTATATAACTATTCAAGTTTTTCGGGAGGTAACTTTTGCCCGAAGTGTCAAGCGCAAAAAACTCTGAGGAAATATGTGAAGCTCGATAATTACAGCTTGTTCTCACATGTCAGAGCCGCCCGAAGAGTAATGAAAAAACGCGTCTCCAGTGTTTAGACCGAAGAGAACAAATGACCTGCCTACAGTTGGAATATTGCAAAGCACTCAAGCTCACCTCCCTAAGGCAGTAACTGACGCTGCTATTGGTTTCTGCGTCAAGCTGGCATTGACGTGCTCTTGGCTTTGGTAGATCTCATATCAAATCTCCTACGGAAACTTCCTCAAACAGAATTTATGCTGTTGTATTTTCTTAATATTAACAGCAGCTGTGGTGTCTATCAGGAGGGCCATAACGGAAGTATTGGAAGCAGAAAACTGGTTATTAAAAGTAAACAAAATAAAAACAATGATGCATCCCTGCATAATGTGAGTGTTGTTGATGAAGGTGCTATTGAGGATAGCTGGCCTTAGAAACTGCATTGGAAAGTTCCGGGGTTGGGGATATGGGTGGTGGTAGTGGTGGTGGTGGTGGGGGGGGGGGGGGGGGGTGAGGCAGCTATAGATTTCTGCAGTGGGAACGAAACTCAATGTTTCCTCGTCTTCATGGAGAACAGAGGTGGAACGGAGCGGAACGCTAAGCCGCTAATTAAAGGGGGCTCAGAAGGGGGTCCCTGGCAGATCACACTCCTCCCTAAAATCCTCCCACACACTCCCCATCCCCACACACACACACACACACACACACACACACACACACACACACACACACACACACACACACACACACACATACACAGACACAATCCACCACAACACCCTTCATCGCCCCTCTCCTCAACCCTTGCCTCTTTCCCCGACCCTCACCCTCTGTCTGGATCCTCTGGGGAGAAGAAGAAGGCACATTAGAAGATGGAGGACGTGGGGGTGTAAGGGGGGGCGGGGGGGCACGGAGAGGGATAAGGAGGAGTTTTTGGCAGCACAGGGAGCAGGAATTCATTTAGTTGATGCTGCTGTCAGATATGAGGCAGGGGGCGCCACAGCGAGGGCGTGATTATATGAAAGTGACCGGGTGCGTGCGAGAGACAGAGATAGAACAGGGACACTCTGGGGGCAGTGGGTTGTGTGACAGCCAAGGGCAGCGAGGGGCCCGACGGATAACAGTCATGCGTCGCTGCGCACCCCGCCCCACACACACACACACACACACACACACACACACACACATACACACACACACACACACACACACACCATTGGATCAATAGCGCGCCACTGGGCCAGCCATGACGATGCTCATTAGAGACAATACAAGCCAGGAAGCCAAACAGTTTTATCACTCCCAAGGTCTCAGCTTGAGCCTCGCTTGAGTCAACAAGGCTCTCAGAGAGGAGGAGAGCAGAGGGGAGGGGAGGGGAGGGGTGGGTTTTTTGGCTCTCGGATTAAACATACACTTTTGGGCTCAGAAATGGGACACACACACAAACACACACACAAACACACACACACACAGACATGCACTCATAGAAACAAACATGTACACACACACACACACACATACAAACAAACACATCCACTCACACACACACACACACACACACACACACACACACACACACACACACACACACACACACAAAACCTATAAATCCATGCACACACTCAAAATCCACAAACCCATGGACATACTTAACTTTGCTGTGTGCATCTTAGGGCAAAGTTATCAAATGGAAGACTTACTCTGTAACTAAGAAAAACAAGTTTTTTTTTTTCAAATATACACACAGTATGTCAACCAAATACTATTATCTCCACAATAACAGAGGTGCTTCGAGAAAAACTGAAAACAACATGTTCAACTCAACAGCTGAGCGTTCCAAATACCCCTTGTTATTTTTCCCTCCCTTATAATGTCCACACAGAGGCTGATTACAGGTGCATTATGCTGTAGCCAACATGCCCAATTAGGAACACACACACACACACACACACACACACACACACACACACACACACAAGCACCACAGTTTGTTTTTGCTGGTCTGTTTGCTTGTTTGTTTGTTTGTTAAAAAAGAAAAGAAAAACAGCTTGTTGTCTAAAAGCATAAAAGTCTTTCATCTGGGCAATTATGGTTCTCAGAAAGAAATAAAATTAACACATCATGATGATGTTACAGAACGTAAGCCATGGAAAAAGTTACCAAAAAAAAATGTGTCTGGCTGAAAATATTTCTGATGGATTTCACTTGGCACTGTCAGCGCGACCACCATTAGAGCCTTGCCAGTTCACATGCAGCGCTGGGACAGAGATGACTCCTGCCAATGCGCACTGACTCCAAAGCTGTATTCCACGGTCAGTTTTCCCAACTGTGCTTTGCCAAACACTTGGGCCCACATGTGGCTGGAGAAGATGGAGACTGCTTTGCAAACTGTACTATTTGTAATGTGTGGGCCTCTGTCTCTGTCCATGGTGCTGAAATTGTGCTCTGCTAACTGCATTGCCTGCTCAGCTCCGGCCACAGTTTAAGTCTATGCATATAGGAGCTCATAGGGGAGGCTTTGAGGTTCCCGCAGACAACAAGATGCTTGATGGAATTAACTAGGCGACACTCTGGCCTCATTAGTAGCCTCTTCCTGCCACTGCCGCATTGAAGAGGAAGGGAAATATGCGGCTAATCACACAACACTCACACACCGCCGTCACTGGGGCTCAGGGTTTCAGATATCTGACTCGGGGAGAATTAATGACTGGATGCTATTTATATGCCTCTCACCCACCCATCCACTACACCCCCCCATCCCCCCTCACCCACTACCCCCCCCCCCCACCCCCTCCCCTCTGCCTCTTCACAGAGTCCAAAGGCTTAATGGGGTTTGACCTTTCTTGGTGTGGGCAGTGTGGCGATCTCATGGCGTGCTGATTTGATTATGGCCATCTCCTCTTGCACAGGCTGGTCATTGAGAGAGAGGGAAAAAAATAAAATAGCCCCCCTCGTGGAGCAATAACGGTGCCTCGGTCAGACGGACATAAACTTAATGCGCTGTAACGTATACGGATGTGGCGCTAATTGGGTCATAACAGGCCAATGCCTTCCGTGCCAAGGACAATGAAGCGAGAGGAGGGGATGGGGGGGAGGGGGGGGTTCTTGTTTTGGAGCGGTGCTCACTAGGTCTGGCATGGCATGGCCTAGCCTGGCCTGGCTGCACCCCTGGGTGCTGGAGGCAAGGCTGCTCTGCTGGGCCGTGGCACGAATAAGAGGCAGGTTGGGGTGGGGTGGGGTGGGGTGGGCAGGAGTGGAGTGGAGTAGAGTAGGGTGGGGGGGCATCAAGCTCCCCGGGAGACACGAGGGCTTAGCATAATGCAGACTGTAATGCCTTTTTACACTTGTTGAGTGGCCCTGGCCTGACATGCATGAAATGTATGCTGATCCTCTCTTCAACATCATCCCATCAATGACTGCCTGTGCGCCACCCACCCACACTCACCCACACACTCACACACCAACCCACACACACACACACACACACACACACACACACATACACACACAAAGCCCAGCCTCATGCATCTCTTCCCTCTCCAGTACAAATCTAAAATTAAAAGGAGCCTCAGCGTTCTCCTTCAGTTAAGTCCCTGGACAGTCTGCCAGGGCTAAATTGGGCTTGGACCGGTGTGCATTTAGCATAATATATCACGTTCCCTTCTCCCCTGGCCTTGTGGCTGAAGGTTTGCTCAAGAGCACCGGGGCGAGAGATCACAACTAACCCCCACTCCACCCCCACCCCCACCCCCTAGTCCAGCTGGAGTCATGGAGGGTTTGGGGGGGCAGAGTGGGCAGATAGACAGACAGACACCATGGACAGCAGTGTGTGTGTGTTTGGGGAGTATGTGGTGTTGGGGGGGGGGGACCATCTTGGGTCCCATGGCTTCTAATCAGGCCTGGTATTACACAGCTGGTGCCAACTGCCCACTGGGACCTCCAGGGGCCCCTTGATTCCAGGGCATGGAATGGGCAGCCAGCTTTTAAAGAGTGCAGTTGAGATGACATGAATGCCTCTCATTTGTCTGGAGCTCCGTCGGGGCTGAGTGATGAGGCACACAGAAGGCTGGGGAGATTCAGCCATTAGTCTCCCAGAGATGCACTCACGTACAGGTTTTATAGTTCCACCCTTTTTCCATTTTGAATTCGGAGTGCTTATGATTTGAGCTTGTCCAGCCTTTCTCTCTTAGGGAAGAAGGTAGGAAATAGAAGAGCAGAGAAGCAATTTTTTCTCCCTCTCTCTCTCTCTCTCTCTCTCTCTCTCTCTCTCTCTGTCCCTCTCTTCTTCTCACCGACTGTGGTGTTATCAGTGAAGAGCAACGCTCTTTGACCTGAGTATGTTGGCTTCCTCCCCTCCCCACATCTCAGGAGAAGAGCTAGAGCTGCGTCTACGCTGGGATGAAACAGCTCATCCTAGTGACAGCCCTGAGATACCTGGATGTTGTTGTTGGTGTTAGTGGTGGTGGTGGTGGTGGTGGTGGGGTGGTGTTGTTATGTGTGTGTGTATGAGTGTGTGTGTGTGTGTGGGTGGGCGGAAGGGGGGGGGGTACCTTGGAACACGTACAGAGGGCAAAATGACTTTTCCCTCCATCCCCCCTCCAATAACAGCCAAGGAACGTTGCGCTGTGTTGCCGCTTGAGTTTGAGTTATTACCTGTCAAAGCATCTGGGCCCTCAGGTTAGTGTGGTCCTCCTATGGGATTGCCTGTCTCCCGTTTTTGTGTAGATTCCTAAAAGAAAAGAAGAAAAAGACAAAAAAAAAAAAAAAAAATCCCCGTAAAAAATCCTATACAAGGTCCTTTTGGCATATCAGTATAAGAGGGTATACTGCAAGATGGCTGAAGACAGATTACAGAAGCTTCCGCTGATACGCTCTGGCTGATGGATTGACCAGTAGATGTGAGGGTAATAGAATGTGAATTAAAGTTCTTTTCTTTCTTTCTTTCTTTCTTTCTTTTTTTCTCTTTCTCTTTCCCTCCCACCTGCCGCCTTACCATTTACAGAGCATTGGTGCAACACTCAGGATTCTAAAGACACTTCAGTTTTCCTTTAACATAAATCTTCCCCTTTCCCAGGTTGCGACAGTGTTTCTTTGTGGTATATATCCTACATAACGGCAATGGTTATTACCTTGCTCTATGGAACATTAAGCCTTACATAGTGATGTAGGAAAGGAATAAACTGTGGCTGAGAACTTTTTTTGTTCTGGTTGAATTGTTTTCCTCTGAAGCTCAGCTTGCAGAAAAGACAAACTGCCATGGCCACAGAGCAGTACAGTGAGCAAAAATAATTGCCTTTATCAAAGCTCTATGGAAAGACTTTCAAGACGCATGATGTGTGGGAGCCTTGAAAACTGCCAGTCTACAGTCGAATGGCAAACTGAAGGCTGAGAAAATGAGAGAGAGAGAGAGAGAGAGAGAGAGAGAGAGAGAGAGAGAGAGAGAGAGAGATTATCAGGGTTGAATTTAATTGTGTTTTAATGATGAATATAAATGGGGTTTATGTGATAACAGTGCCTTTTCTCTAAACAGCAGTTATTACAGATTACAAGAACATGGAGAGAACAATGCCTCAAATCAGCATTTTTTTTTTCTTATTTTTTTGGGAGGGGAGGGTGTTCCCCTACTCCTAGTTTACAGCTGCAGCATTTGTGTTGAATCTGCAAATGAATAATTTAGTGTTAGTCACAAAACACAATTTTCATATTCACTCTACAAAGTAAAGAAGAAGGAGAGCATTCAGAATATTAATTGATAGGAAGGGGCTTCACACTCTCTCTCCTTCTCTCTCTCTCTCTCTCTCTCTCTCCCTCTCTCCCTTTCTGTCTCCTTTCTCTCTCTCTCTCTCTCTCTCTCTCTCTCTCTCTCTCTCTCTCTCTCTCTCTCCCTCTCTCATATATGAAATTAATTGTTCAGTATTTGTCACCAGTTTGATTTATAGCCTCTGTAATGAGAAAAGCTAAGTCATGATTTCGGAGCACTCAAGCTGAAATGATGCTACACCGTGATGACCCGCAGCTCATTTTTCCCTGTCCCTCTCTAAAATACAATCCATCATCCCGTTTAACTTTACAAAGTTAGAGGTACTTCAAGTGTAACTTCAGAAGAAAAAAAAGAAAAAAGTAAAAACTTGTGTGTTCTTCGCCGTTCTGTTTGAACAGTTACTTCCGTTCTGGAGCACCGCCAGTGATCAACCCACTGCAGACACGATTCCCACGTGACACCGTTGTACCCACCTCCTTCGCCGTCACCCTGACATGGACGCTGCCAAACCGCACCACGGGGGTCTTCAACGTGACCAGCCCTCTGCCCGGAGACTGGTTCTTGGCGGCTCATCTGCCAAAGGATGAAGGGAAGATCTCTGTCAAGGTAACGCTGCCTCCGTCTTGCTAAGTCAGCCTTTGTGACAACAACACAAAGCCCTGTGCAATTTGCATGAGGTGATGTGAAGATTTGCTTACAGTGCAGAGAGTGAAGGCCTGTCCCAATGCCCACCTCCTATGTGATACACATTTTAATCAACCTGTCAATGTACCACTTTCACTTTCTACCAGCATTTATATATATATATAGCATTTTATGTTATGCAATCCCTCTTTTTGAACAGTTTTAATTACATTGAAAAAAAATATGAAACGGAACAATAAAATGATTATGCAACAGTAAAAAGCTAGAGGTATGTCTGTATTGTTTGGTTAGGAATTATTCTGTGTTATTGGCATCTAAGTGCTGTGTCAGTTGCGTTATGTACAGTACAGTACCTTCAATAATTACCTCCTCTCACAGTTGAAAGGGAAACAAGTTCATTGTGCAGGTGCAGCTAAAATGTTCCCATGATGCCACACTGAATGGGAAACGATGTGTGAAAGTCTCATATGCATGGGTATTGTAACGGCACTGAGAGAAGAAGAGATACAATATATGG
>JAODXP020000019.1:18218376-18260876 GCA_027497455.2 Sardinella longiceps
GAGTAAGCCTAAGAATGTATGAAAACAGGCTGTAAGTTGAATTAAAAATAGTCTGTTTTTTTGTTGTAAATCGAAATGATTACAGAGAACAAGGGGCCCAAAGATACATGCTCTTAACCTGTAAGATCCCTTTTCACAACAACAATACATTTTTATACTCTCTTGTTCAGCACAATCTGATTTGTTGATTTCCCAATTTCCTTCTGAAACCATTTGCCTTCTTTGTACTAATAAACTAATTAAGATCTAATTAGTTGATAACCATTCAGGCAGTGAAAGGAAATTTATAATTAACAGCGAACTCCTGAGGAGCCAATTAGATATTCTTCTGTTACTTTTTTTCCTTCTTCTTCTCTTTCTGCTCTCGCCACTCCCCCATCAGACAAACACTTGCTCTCCTTTTGTCGTTGTGTTTATTAATATCTTTGTTTTGGGTCTTTAGGTTGCTGTTTGGAAAAAAAAAAACGCTGTTCATTTCTACTGATGACACTGTGACTTAGTTGTTTCATGGCGAAAACCTGATCAGTGGAGTACAGCATTTAATTAAATTCTCCCTCTCTACGGATGAAGGTGTGCGGTAGTTGAAGTTGCCGCAGTGAGTTGCTACAAGTTCATTGCGTCACGTTTTGTACTGTGCATCCACGGATCATGTGACCTCTATGATTAAGATTTCTCCAGTGTATATAAATTCTTCAGTCCTCAACCTGTCAAAACCATGTCTCTGTGGAACACTTGACATGCTGGTGTTGAAAAGACCCCAGATCACATGACCATGGATGAAATGTGTGTAGGTGCTCCAGTAGCACAGGGATGGAGGGTTTTGTGGGTGGGGGGAGTCGAGGGGAGGGGAGGGGGAAGGTGGGGTTTACAGGAGGCCATCGAGGCATTGAGTGAGCGTGAGCGTGTGCGTATGAGAGAAGGAGGGGCTCCCATGCTGAGATTTGACAGTGATGAATGTCTTTGAGGGCAGGGGCACCTGTGAGAGAGAGGGCAGGGGAGGTGTGTGATGAAATGCTGCATTGTAATTTGGCAGTCTCCACTGTGATAAATAACAAGAACTCTGGAGCGAGCAGCCCACCTTCTCTGCCCCCTCTTCCAACCCTCCACAACACACACACACACACACACACACACACACACACACACACACATATATTTACACACTTACACCCACACACACACACACCACGACACACACATATAAACACTAAACACACTCACACACATACACACGCACACACACACACACACACACTGCTACTCGAAGGTGATGCAGAACCATACAATACAAGCCTCCCTGCACCTCACCACCACCTCTGAGAAAATTTGTCCTTGCAAATCCATACGACTCTCCAGTCTAATTTAGAGTTTGTGTGCACCAAGCTTACTGGCAAAGTGGATGTGTGTGTTTTTTCCTTCCTTACAACCCCCACCCACCTACCCATCCCACTTATTCCCCTTCCTTGATGGTAAACCCAGTATAGATTTTGCATTCTATGTGCCTTCAAGCCAACAGGTTGATACAACGCTATTTTCATATCCTCCAGAAAGGCAAAGGAAGAGGATCTAGTGTAGAACCCTGGCAGGAGAAGAGAGATTTTTTTATCTTCCTTTCATGCCAGTGACTCTATAACACTTGTCTGTTTGTCAGCCATGAAAGAATGCAGCTTCTTTGATTTTGTCGGCTCCTAGAATATCTCACTTTGTGCCACAAAGTTTCTTTGCCTATTTCTTTTTTTATTCCTCCTTTTTTTTGTGTGTGTGTGTGTGTGTGTGTGTGTGTGTGTGTGTGTGTGTGTGTGTGTGTGTGTGTGTTTTGTCTTTGACTATTGTGTCTTCACTACCTCCAAGCTGTCATCAAGCACACAGTGGAATTAAATTAGCAATTAGAGAGAATCCGTGAAATGGATGAGTCTCAATAATGCCAAGGAGGAATATAACTTTGTCTGCAGAAGTGCGCAATTTTTCTGAGGTCCTCAGCATCTTTCATCTTTCCCATTTGTCTCCCAACCTTGATGTAAGTGCCTGCATATAATCTAACCTCGAGAAGTGTGTGCGCTTGCTTGATCAAATTGCAGTTGTTGAGGGGGGAAAGGGGAGGGGGGGTGGGGTGGAGTGTGTGTGTGTGTGTGTGTGGGGGGGGGGGGGGGGGGGGGCACAGGCACACCCCCGAAATGTGTCTCTGATGTTTTTTGGAGTGAGGTTTGACACGCCAGTGTGTGTGCCCGTGTGTTGTGTGACACGAGACAATCATCAAAGGGTTATGCTCTCCATGGGGTCCCCGGCAACCAGAAACCAAACTCCATTTATTTAGTCTGGATAATTACCGCCGAGTCCTCAGAAAATTCTGCCTCTCGGAGTCGCCTCACGTTCTTATCCCATTTTTTTTTTTTTTTTTTTTTTTTTGGCATTTTTTTTCAAGGCAGTCTGCTGACAGTGTGATGACACAATGCAGCTCCTTTGTTTTGACAGATGCGGGGGGAGACCTGGGTCTTGTAGTCGGCTGCCATGCAGAGACCCGGCACGTTGACAGGTGGTGATGGTAGCTTCTCTTTGACATGCTCCCGCTGATCTCTCCATTCCCTCCTTCTCCCTCTTCTTTCCCCTCTCTCTCTCTCTCTCTCTCTCTCTCTCTTCCTTTCTCTTTTACTCTCTCTCTCCTCTACCTCTCTCCCTTTCCTCAGGGTTTGCATGAGGAATGCCAGTACCTTTTCCAGCCTCAGCTCATTGTCCAGAGGCTCATCGGTGTGTCTGTCCTCTACCCCGGCTACTACATCGACCAGATGATCCCTGTTCACAACAGATCAGTCCTCTACAAGTGAGTCAACTCTTTCCCAGTTTTTTTTTTATTTCAACAACAACATGTTTCCCCTTGCTCCCCTCCTTCTCTCTCTCTCTCTCTCTCTGTCTGTTTCCCTCTCTCTCTCTCTCTCTCTCTCTCTCTCTCTCTCTCTCTCTCTCTCTCTCTCTCTCTCTCTCTCTCTCTCTCTCTCTCTCCTCCCATGCCCACATTCCCTTTTGCAAACCCATTAAAAGCTTGTGGAGCTCGACTGTCTATACTGATTCATTTATTGGTGCCCCAGTCCATTTGGTAATAGAGCGTCTTTCCTCTTTGCGGGCAGATTTAGCACGTACACACTCATGATGTCTATTTTAAGGGCCTTGTTTCAAGTGAGGAGAGCTGATTAAGATGCGGATGCCATTTGCAGTAAAGCTCTGAATGCTAACGGCAGCCAGCCTCTTACTGCTACCTCTCTCTTGTCAAGTTGCCGTGCAGACACACATTTGTGTGTGTGTGTGTGTGTGTGTGTGTGTGTGTGTGTGTGTGTGTGTGTGTGTGTGTGTGTGTGTGTGTGTGTGTGTGCGTGTGTGCATGTTTGTGTGTGTGTCACAGACATTTTGTCTGTTCCCCTCTCTCTTATATTCCCTCTTTGAAACACACAAACCCTTTGTTACCTCACTGTCTCACATAGCTTCACTCTTTCCCTCTTTCTCCCTCTCGTCCTCCTTCTTTCTCTCTCTCTCTCTCTCTCTTTCTCTCCTTCTGTCTCTCTCTCTCTCTCTCTCTCTCTCTCTCTCTCTCTCTCTCTCTCTCTCTCTCTTTCTCTTCCCCCTTCTTTCTTCCACCCCCCCTCTCTCTCACACACACATACACACACACACACACACACACACACAATCCACCTCACCATGCTGTCTCACATAGCCAATCTGTCTCATTCTTTCTTTTCCTGTCTGTCTCGCTCTCTTTCTCTCCCACACACACGCACACACACACACACACACACACACACACACACACACACACACACACACACACACACACACACACACACACACACACACGTTTGCAGACTCTCTTTCCGACCCCCACTCCCCTCTTCCTCTCATTGTCATTCATCATTCCAGGCACATCCTCTCTCCTCTCCATCCTCTGCAGACTAGGTTTCCACTCTCATTAATTTCACATATTAATGGCCCCCTCTCTCAATTATCAAACCAAAGGGAGTGAAAACGAGTGTGGAGGAAAGAAACTTGTAAATGCTTACATGCATGAACAACAACAGCAACTACCACAACTACATCAACAACAACAACAACAACAACAACAACCTATGCTACTAGTGCGCATCGGAAGTGTCTGGGGGCTAAAGGCTACATAAAAGGTGCTATCAATGGATGCTCTGCCTGCCTTCAATGTGCATTATTTTTCAAGCCCAGTTGGAAAACAGACTTTCGAAGGCGAGACTGATGACAGTTTTCATTCCTCTACTGATGGCTTCTCTGTTATTTTCGCCCTGTTGTCAATCTCTGGAGAGCGCATCGGTACAAAAGACGCACTGGTCGTTCAGTTTTTCCGTTTCCTCCATTCTGCCGTCAGCGAGGCGCTGCAGAGAGTGCTTTGTGTACAGTGCAAACACAAAAGAATTAATTCTGTGTGGAAATAATTAAATGCGTGTTGTTAATGTTCAATAGTTTGATTCCCGTGGCTGCTGTAAGTTACATAAACAACTGGAAAAAACAGACCTTGATTATGATTTTTAAAAAAAAATACTATGGGTTTCACTGATTGCTTAGGCAGGTACTGTAATCACATCCACTTTATAGGAAAATTATAATCCAGTCTATCAATTATTATTAATTGGTCTGCAGAAGTATGTTTTCAAAAGGCCAAAGCTGAAAAGGCCTGTAAAGAAATGCAGAATATGCATACAGAAGTGCAGGAGGAACTTTTTGATCGTTTTGTATTGGGGCATAAGATTTCATATTCAATCACACACAGACCTGTGGAGCAAATTTCCTATTTGTCTGTGTCCACTCTGCCCATAGGAGAACCAAAACACAATAAACACAAAACTGAGAAACTCCTGCAAGCTATGTGCAACGCCAAGCCCGCCCAATGACTCCTTGCCAACATACAGTAGAACGTTATAATTGGTCCCCCCAAGTCAACCCCCAACGAGGGTTGAATATTACAGTTCCCTATGGCTCATGGCCAGACGTAGTCACTGAGCAAAGCAATTTGCTATGGCTATAGGGTACCTCTAGATTTCTAGGCTATGTTTCTCTCACAATATACACAGCTCAATAAGATACCTTCACTACAATGTTGCTTCAAGCATGATCGAAGAAGTATTGTACATACAAGATTTAGGTGTAGAGGAATTTGTATGAAATTCATCGGTTGGGTTGGATTGCAACTTAGCTGTTGTAACTGACAGCTGTTGAAAAATTGATTTAAAGCTACAGGCCGATTCATACCCCAATCGTGTTTTTGTTGTCCTTAGCTGCCCATTCGTGGTGCAAAGCTGTCTCCAGCAGTCCCGTGTATATACCAAGGGCAGCATGCATGGTTAAATAGAACTCGTTTTTATTTCAAGAGGGCACCCCAGGAGCTGTGCATTCTAGATTATAAAGGACCAAGAACATGTCCACACTACAAACGCACAAGTTCATACCTCTATATATATGCGGTCAATCTGCTTCTGTGGTGCGTATGTGGTGTGGATGTGGATTGTCCATTTTTGTTTAACATACACGTTAACAGATTAGACCACATTAGACCACATGTTCTGCACAGCTTCCATAGCACTGCACAGCTGTCCACTTAAAATAGAAATAAGTTCTATTTTTCCATGCTGCCAGTATAACATTGTCCCCAAAGACTTTGGCCGCCTGCGCAGAGAATGTGTCTGGGGTGAACGCACAACAGTGGACAGCAACCAAGTCCAGTATTACACAGACCTTGAATGGACAGCAACGTTTACGCACAATTAATGAAAGATTTCTACCTGAATCTGAATCTATCTGATCTGAATGAGGCCTAATGGATCTTATGATTGTGATTTAATCGCTTGTAAGATGGAATCAAATGGAAAAATGGAAAAAAGGACATTAGTGAAACGAGAGACAATTTATTTTTTCCTTTCACATAAAATAATGAAATAACCTGTTTGTGTGAACCCTGACTGGCTGATTGTGTATAAACACATTCTAAACCATTTTGATTGAACATTTGATGTGTTGTTTATGAACAATTGTAGAACCATGAAAGAGAAAAATTACATTAATTAGCTGGCGGGTAAAAAATGCAGATAGCAACACAATTAGCTCTGGTTGCACCGGCAGCATTGAGTCATCTGGCCCATAACGAAAATGAAGCCAGATAGGAAAGTAAATCTGATTTCTCTGTTTTGCTTGCGTAGTGAAAATAATTAGTCAAAATCAAGACAATGATATTATGCATGCATGTTTCTCCATAGGAGGTTGAAAGGCTGCTTAGCATTCCCCTAGAGCTTCTGATGCAAATCTGATTTAGCAACTGTCTGCATTGTATAAAACAGCTCTTTCTTCTTTTCATATGTGAGAGTATTGTAGAGAGTCTTGCGGCAGATGACTGTGTCTTTTTTTTGTTTTAGTTGTAGTTTAGTAGTTATACTTTAGATAGTTATAAATGAGGAGGTCTTACAGCGTGGTCTGCTCATCATTTTGTTTTCATTGGAAAAGACACCTCTAAACCTCTGGGAAATTTTTCCAATCTGCTGTCATGGACTCTCACATGAAAACAAACAAATCTATGCCTCGCCATTAGTTGAACAGGCTAACGCACCCAATCTGCCAAAGACAGATTAAAGACATTTCAATGAATGAAACAAGTGTTATTTATTTACTCTCTGAAAGAGTGAGGGTGTTTAATAAATTCTCTCAATGCTCTAGATATTTTGCCTCAGATCATCTGTTATGTGCTAACAGAATCCTACCTGTCATTTACGATGTATCTCGGTAATGGACACTATTTGCAAGGAATTTCAATCAATTTGGGCTTTTATGAAGCAGCATAAAAGACTGGTTTGCTGCCAAACTCTTCCATATTTTTTTTTAATTCTGAAGCTTTCATGGAGGAGTAGAACATTGGCTGAGACATTGCCTTCTAAAACTAAAGAGGTATAAGGCAATTATGATGTTAATAGTTTGTTGAATTCAGCATGGTCACTTCTGAGGGAGTATGTTTTGTTCAGCCTTGTATTGCTCTGGACTTTTATAGAGTTGCAGAGTGCACTCAAATGATCTTAAGGAGCAATCAGTGATGTATGTTAGTATTTCAGGAGCGCAAAGCCACTCTAAATCCTTCGGGAAATTTCCTAGGCCTAGAGTTTTTTTTTTATCCCCCACACAATATCAACACCCACACATAGACACACAACTCTTCAATATTAAATACTCCCAAGCAAAGCCATATCTTATCATGCTTTAAACCTAACACAAGCCAGCTAGTAACTATGATAAAGATGATTTATTTGGCTGCTTACAAACAGCTATGTCTTTAATGATAGTAAAATCTGTCTCTTTACCTCAGTTGCAACCAAGAGAAGCGCACTTCCTATTTAGAAGCTATATGTGTAAATAGAATCCCATCTTTCATTTGACGTGATCGTACATCTGTTTAATAGACACGGTCTGCACGGGAATGTCAGACAGCAGTGTCTAGTCATTTGGGCTTTTATGATGCAACAAAAGAGATTGATTTGAGCTGAGCCAATCCAGTTGTTCTGCCATCTGATGAAATGTTACTGGGGGTGATGTCTGAAATAGGTTTCAGATACACACAGAGAAGTCATCTGTGGAATGTCCTATACTCTTGGAACTGTGCTGTGTGGGTTTGGTTGAACTGAAAACCTCAGAGGGCCCATGATGCCTTCATAGAAAACCGTTATCTTGTTGTAGCTGTCATCCCAATAATGACAATTACATTTCATGTTCACACCTTGTTGTACAGAAGAACATACAGTATAATTCTTACAGTCTTTCGGTTTTAACATTTGAATATAATTGCCAATGGCACACACACACACACACACACACACACACACACACACACACACACACACACACACACACACACACAAAAACAGAATACAGAAAGCAAAACAATTACAAAGAAATGGAATAAGCCACTGAATTGTTTATATAAAATAAATCACGACAGAGAACATGCACAAGCTTGTTTGAAATGTGTATTCAAAGTTGACAGCTGTATTGAACACAGTTTGGCATGATGTGTTTGACTGCTGAAATGTAGGTCACATAAAACCAGAATGATCGGGTGCATGTTTGGATGCAGACATATTACCAACTTGAGCGAAAAGAGCATCTTTGTGTGGGTGTTGTGAGTTGGAGGAGAACGCCCACACACTGAATAACACAAGCAACTTTTGAATGTAGCTGGCATTCCACAATTCAATGGACATGCTCCAACCATCTCAGCCAGCCACTAGTCAGTGAGGCAATTTTTTTTAAAAGCATCAACTTAAATGGAGGAGGCAGGCACAGTTGGAGTCTCTTTTGGGCACCTTCAAGTCTGCCGTGTGACACCAGAATGTGGAGAAATCTGTTCCTACTGGTATAATTTATGCTTCTGAAAACTTGGCTATCACTACCATTAGGTCTGCTGTCTCTGATTGGATGAGAGACAGTGACTCATCATGAGTGTCTCAGAACATTGTCACTCGGACTCTAGTTGTCATAACTGCAGTGTTAAAAGATATAACTGATAGTTTTCAAGATACCCTTGATTGTGATTGGTTGAATCACTTTCAATGTCGTTATAAATTGACAATTGACATTAAATTGTCAGTCCACATGTCGTTCTATGCTGCTGCACCATAGGAAAGTGAATGGTAGCTGTACTAGTAATTGTCAGCTATTTTTTAACTACAAAGTATGATTGAATCACAAGCATAGGTGTATTCTTTCTTATAACCTTAGGAGCCAAATTGTAGTCCTCTTGTTGCTTTATTGTCACTGTACAGTACTGTCACTGTCATTAAATATAATGTTAGGGAAAACCTGCTCATTATCTATCTGCTTTCACAAAATATGTTACAAAATGATTTATTACATTGTAATAAAGGTGTGCTATATGACCAGCTAAGTAGTAACTCATGTTTTCAATGTTTTCTTTGTTGTTTGCTTTCTACAGGGTGTTCATACCCAACTACATATCACGGGTGAAAGTGCAGCTGGTGGACTGCAACACTCGCAATCGGAGTGCTGAGAGTTGCCCCGTGGTTTTGAAGATTCGGTCGAGAGCTCCGCCAGTGCACAACTCCAGCGCCCTAGACTGCCGTGAGTGGAGCCCCTGCGAGCTGGAGACCACCGTGCCCTCCTGGGAACACTGGTACTACATCTTGGTGGAGCGCTACCTGAGCACGGCAGATGTGTACTTCCGCATTGGTGTGCAGGTTACAGGTAAGATTTGGTCAATATAGTATAGTTGCCGTTGTTTCTGTGTTGATATTTTTCACTCACTTTGACAGAATATGTATTTCACTGTTTCTTATTAGGACATAAAAGTTAGCGTGCTTCTTGGTGGTGGTGGTGTTGTTGTTGTTGTTGAAGTTTGAGGAGCTGCCGCTTTGTCCCCGGGAGCAGCTGCGCTGTTGACTTGTCTGCCTATTAGCACAAATCAGCCGCATCTGTTTATGCACGCTTACACAAAATCCCCTTAAGTGGCCTTGTAATGCGCATTTGAAATTCTGCAGAGTAATGTCGCATTCAATGCGTTGCACTTTGATGTAGGTTTGCAGACTCTTTAGGGCGTGGGAGGGGGGAGAGGCTTAATACAGCGAGAAATCCTCAAGATGGTGGGCAGTGTTAACAGCGTGGCATGAAATCTCTCTCTTTTGTGCAAATATGCCCGTCCAGTGCCATGTTCTGCAAGGAGCGCCAAAGGGGAAAGGGGGGTTGGGGTGGGCTGGATGTGTGGAATGGCATGGCAGTGCCCTCTGCCTAATAAAGCAGCCGCGGCAATTGCCAATAGCGCTTTTGGATGCCCCGTCATGCTGGCGTGTATAGAAATATTTTAAGCTTGGCACAATTAAGATTAAAGAGGAACAGCTTGATGATTTGATCTGTGATCCATTAATTCTTTATTGGGATTTATCCCCGCAAATGTTGCAGGCATATGGCTCCCACTTGTCGCGAGGGCATGAGCGCCCAGTCGAACTGCGATGAAAGAAATTGGATGTATTAGGGGCCTTTAAAGGCGAGGCGCTTCGTTGGCAACCGGGTTCTCCGGGCCATTGGATCAGAGCAAATAGAAATGAGGAAACCAAACAGTGTTTTGATAGAGAGACTCAGAGATGAATCTAACTGACAAATTGCCTCAATGGCAGCCACAGATGAGGTCTCCTCTTTGTTCAATGATTTCAAGTCCATCACCTTATCACAACCTTTGATACAATAGAAAGCTGATAGTTTTTTTTTTTTTTTTTTTTTTTTGGCTATTGTGTTTTAAAGCGCTTTCACAAACATGGCAATCAGGCAGTGTGAAAGGTGTGAAATTGATTGGCAATTTCCATGACCGGGGACCCTTGTTATCAGAGAGCAGCAGAAAGCAGGTTACCCACTGCTTCATCTACCAAACACTCGCCATCAAAGAGATGAGAGGAAGGCAGTTGTGTTTCAACCTTATACTTATTACATTTCAAATGTATTGGATACAGTATTTCAAAGAAATATGTACCCATAGGCAAAACTAATATGGAAAGAAGCTTACACCTTTTAAGTTTAATCCTTTGAGCAAGAGGCTATGCAGGTTAGGTGTGGTTTGCTTTCTGATTGTTTTTCTTCGAACGTGTTGGAAAGATAAAACATGGCCAGAAAGAAATGGAACTTGGTTTTGGATCAAAAGGTGTCCAATGCACAAACAAACTATTCCGTTTCAAACAGTGACAGTTCTTCGGTCTGGGGAAGGAGTTGTTACTGCTGCATTAGTTTCTTTGCTGTTCCAAACAAGGACATGGACAAGCAAAGAGCGAGACTGATCTCCTCCATGCAAGCCATCTCTGTCAGCCTTGTCCCTGTGCTGCATATGCCACGCTTGGTTAATTCAGTTTAAGGTTTTATCTTCTCACTTTTTCTTTCCCAATCTGAGTCTGACAATCAAACTCAATTCATTCCCTTTGTTCTGGCCATGATGTGCAGTGATAGGATGCAAGGTAGGGTCCAGTAGAGAAGGGGTGAGGAGGCGGGTGGGGGAAACAGCCAAAGGAGGATGTCTCTTGGTTAGAGATTCACTGATCCAAAGGCCAGTACAGGGCCAAACCAAATCCGCTCCGGGCTCCACCACTATCTGTGGGCGAGGGGTGTGTGTGTGTGTGTGTGTGTGTGTGGGTAGGAGGGGGGATCACAAAGAAAACCATTGATGTTCAATGAGCCAGAACAGCTCTCGCCAGCCCCAGCTTAGATGGGGCATGGACTTGGGGAACAATTGGCTCTGATCAGATAGGTTACCTGTGGTGGATTACTGCTTATATGGTGGGAGGCAGCAAGAAGGGCACCCGTCCCATGTGTTCCCTAAAGCTCACAACTCTCAAGGCTTCGAGGACATAAAGCCGCACAGGGCTTTTGTTGGATTGTTGGATTCCGTATGTATTCTGTCATGGCAGGGTCTTAAAGCGTGTGAAATAGCATCAGTGCAGCAGCGGTTCACACCGACAGATTTGTGGATGATGATGAAAAAGCAAATGTGACTTGATAAGACTTGTAAGCTATTAATGGTAACCAATCATAACATGAGAGATGCTTTACGGTTAAGAAGCTTAGATCTTGAGATTTATGCAAATCAGTTACATATCCCAAGAACAGAGCTTTCGAATTCCGACAAGTGGAATCTACAGTATGTGTGCATATATGCACACATGTGTGTGTGTGGGGGGGGGGGTGTCTCTTGTCTACAAAGCATTTTGCATCTTCGTCTTCAGCCTGTAATCTTCAGGGAAGATTCAGTCATCTGTGGTATGATTGTGTTAATGAGCAGGTTGAGCAGCAAGAAACATGTATGAATCACACCACAGCTCCGAGAATAACTTCTTATCAGTCTGACACCATTTACTTTCAATTTTCATCACAGACATGCTAAAGACCTGCACATCATGGTAGGCCAGAGTATGTAGCTGGTGTGGAATTTAATGCACAGCTACTTTTTTTTTTTTTTACCACGGGCTGTCTCGTCTTAGTGATTCGGGGGACCATCGTCATTGTCTAGCGTTGGCCCTGAAGTGTTTTTCATCATCATCTGTTTGTGATATAATCCAACAGACAGTGGATAATTAAAGAAATGCCAGAGCTCCTTGAAATCTCTTTGTGTTGTAATTGTCAGTGAGAAGCCGTTAAAGGGATGGTTAAAGGGGAGGACCATAAATGTTCCAGATTCCAGATTGCTTCTGATCTTTATCATCTACCGTAGCTGCCTTTCAGAGATGTCTGCCCTTTGGCTGCCACCCCTGTACTCTCCTGTCTCCTCAATGAAGAGATTTTAATTAGTGTCTGTGTGTGTGTGTGTGTGTGTGTGTGTGTGTGTGTGTGTGTGTGTGTGTGTGTGTGTGTGTGTGTGTGTGTGTGTGTGTGTGTGTGTTTGTGTGCTGTTTTTTTCTGGCTATAGTATACCTTACAGTTGTGGTCTGTGGCTCAGGATTCGACTAGACATTCTATCAAAGAAATTAAACCCAATGGAGTCATTTATCGGTCAATATCATAGTTTGGGGCAATACCAGGGTTTAGGTATCAGCAGACATGTTTCAAAGATTTTCCTTGAAAACACCTGCTTCAAAAAAAAAGGCAGATTGATTTGTCAGCTTTGATGATTTGATGAAGCACCTGTTACATCCACCTCGAGCCATCAAGATGAAAGCGCCACAAGGCCTTGAAGTATGTGTGATCAATCTTAGTGATTCCTCATAGAAAATCCAATGTTTGCCCCCTTCTGCCATCTCACCCATTACACTGATGCCTCTTAAGCACCTGTGTGCTCTGTAGCAAGTCCAGAGAGTTTTGTGTTTGTTGTCTGGTTTCCGTAAAGAACTTTGCACTTCCTGCACGTTGCCCTCTCTGTGACCCTTCTGGGAAACATATTGGGCATCCAAAACTCCACAAATCAGACTCTGTGTGTGTTTGTGTTTGTGTGTGTGTGTGTGTGTGTGTGTGTGTGTGTGTGTGTGTGTGTGTGTGTGTGTGTGTGTGTGTGTGTGTGTGTGTGCGTGTGTGTGTGTTCTTAACCACTGACAGACAGAGTCAATGTACCGTCAGACAGAGAAGAGAGTTGCACTCGAAGGCCCATCAAATATTAACTGCCCTGGCCCTGACCCACCATCACACACGTGGTTGCAGGGAGATTTCTGTTTGAACTGAGCTGTGTGGTCTTTGCTCTCACCAGGCATCAAATACTGGCACTCCTGTACTCTCTCTCTCTCTCTCTCTCTCTCTCTCTCTCTCTCTCTCTCTCTCTCTCTCTCTCTCTCTCTCTCTCTCTCTCTCCCCCCTTCACAACTTCACTTTCTCTGTCAGATTTGGGAAATATAAAGTCTCACTTATCACCCAGTCCTTGAACAAAGTGATGAATTGATAAAGTAAGACTTAAAAAAAAAAGAAAATGTGGAGGACAGGATTTTGTGACCTTTTTCACTAATCCTTATTGATCGTGCCCGCTATCTAATCTCTAGAAAACATCACATTACGATAAGGAACGCTCTTACTAAGCTATATAGTCAGATGACATTTCTTTTTTTTTCCCCTTTTCTCATTCTTGTCTCCCCAGTTCCCCAGTTTCTCTTAGTTACACTGCAGTGGCCCAGCTGATTGTGTCTTTAATTGTGATCATCGCTCATTAGCCGCAGCCCCTCCGGGACACCCGTTTCCCCCCTTCTCGTTTGAGTGACAATCCACAAAGCCAAATTGAAGCTGGCAGTCCCGGGATTTCAAGAGCGGTTTCCAAGACAATGAGCCCTGGCTTTCAAGTTTGCTAACGACAGCACTTCATCATGGCCGTGTAATTGAAACATCAGGAAGAGAGAGAGAGAGACGGAGAGAGCAAGAGGGACAGAGAGAGAGAGAGAGAGAGAGAGAGAGAGAGAGAGAGAGAGAGAGGGAGGAGAGAGAAGGGCATATTTTGCCCATGCAATGTGTGTCACCCCTATTTTTTCCATTTTTTTCCCCCTTTTTTTTTTTGGTGTTGTTGCTTTTTTTTCTGAAGGGGTTATTAGAGCAAGTACATAACCGTCGCTTTGCTGCAATCATCCCTCTTTGTTTACATGGCATTTGCTACCTTGTGATTGAAGCAGCCTGTAATTAGCCTAGTCTCTCCTGACACCTCTCATATTGCAGGGCACGCAATCAAACCTTGATGATGATTGATGCCCCCTGTTTGTTACCCTGATTGTTTTCAATCTTTCTGAACCTGTTACTATTTCTGTAATGTCAATATTTCCCAATTCCCTGCAGAATGAGTGAGTTGTGGGAATCAGGGTCAATTTGTCGTTCATGTTAACAGTCTGCATCCAAGTACATTGGAAGTTTCTGGAAAACTTTTTCGTTCAGTAGTTTTGAACTGAAATGGACAAATAAAGACAGCTGAGTGAGTAACACGTTTAAGATCTGGAGGGGGATGAAGGATAGTCTCATTGCTATTGATTTGTTTACACTGCACTTCACAGAATAGGACAGATAGAGATGCATTGGATTTTTGTTTATGGCCAAGCTGTGGTCTCGCTTCTATTTTCTACATTAAATAGCCAGGGAGCAGTATAGGGAGCGAGATCTCAACAAAGGCAATCCCATTTTCTAGCTGAAATGGACACTTATTCCTTCTAACCAATATGTTGGTGTCATGCCATACCTTATTAACACCTCCTACATATTTTTTAATGATATATGGTGCTTTCCCACTTCGCCAGGTAAATATTGTTCTCGGCCCAAACAACTGGTGGCAGAGAGAGATACCTTCTGCCACGACATTTGCAGTGACCAACCTTTTGGAGGTCACAAAATGATTTCACACGCCCGGATTGCTTTTTTATTGACTTTCGCTTTTGCTCGCCAACAAGGGGGGTGGGCGATGCATGGGAGAGACATCTCCAGATACAGGGGTTAAGTGCAGAAATTGGATCCATAGATTCGGTGATTTATGAGATGCCAAGAATATCTACAGGGCGACTCAGTTAAAAAAGATGAAGCTGTCAGTGCACACAGAGCACAACACTAAGGAATGAGAATAAGTCTGATTTACTGTTTAGAGTTACAAAATACTCCACAAAATGGGGCAGAAAGACTTCTAACTTTCCCTACGGAGTTTAAGAGTTAACAAATGGAGATGTTTGCCCATGGCAATGTGAAATAAAAACAAAAATTTTATACTCTCTCTCTCTCTCTCTCTCTCTCTCTCTCTCTCTCTCTCTCTCTCTCTCTCTCTCTCTCTCTCTCTGTGTGTTCTCAAAGCCTCAAAGTGGTCAAAGTGGTCAAAAGACCTGTAGGCATTCTCACTCCCACAACCACCTTGTGGCTTTCTCCATGAACTTAAGTGTATTTTGGATTTTTATTTTGTTTGGAGGGTGGTTCTGAAACGCAAACAAAGATGCTGTTTCACAGTGAGGAATTTGCAACAACTAACCGTTTCAAATGGGCAGCCCCACGTAAATCAGGGAGACTGAGTGAAATGCTTAAATGTTAGATGTTATGTAGAGTAGAGATACAGTAGTACTGATCACTCAGCGAGTCAGTGTTATACACAAAGTAGTGCCTTGTCCAACAATTTCACATGTTGAAGCTCTGTGGTGTCAACATCCAAGTGGTAGCATGTGCAAAGTCATCTAAGCATTGAATCTACTGAATAACCCTGCTGAATCAGCTAGCGTAGTGATTCTGTAGGCCTTTATCTCAAAAAGTCACTGAAATTGATTCTTTTAGTTTGTAGATTTCTTACACCTACTGTAGTCCAATTATATTCTGTTTCATTTCATTTTCACACCACATGAAACAACTTACTGCTCAGTGGAGCACCAATTTAGGATAAACGTATAAGCAGGTGAAGACATTGGAGAGATAATAAGCTAGGTGTGTGTGCCCTTGGCCTGGGTTAAGATGATGAAAGACTGTGTCAGAGAGAGAGAGAGAGAGAGAGAGAGAGAGAGAGAGAGAGAGAGAGAGAGAGAGAGAGAGAGAGAGAGAGAGATTGATTTGAACAATTCTCAAATCCACAGAAGACAAAGAAAGAAGGACACCATGCATTGGCATCACCTGATATGTTTACAAAAACTTTTAAAAGGTTTTAAACAAGGCCGGCGCCTTGTGTAACCCCCTCAAGACTTCATTTCAGAACAGCAGCAAAACAGAAAGGGAAAAAAAGTCAATTCAATTAATTAAAGTCTATAAACAATTAAGTCTGTAGTCTATCTGCACCACATGAGTCAGATAGTACAACAGTGCATGGTTGCCGATTGCTGACCTGAAATGACTTTCCAGCTTATTAGTTATTAGACACAACACAATCATCTTAATGAACACATGTTAAATGCAAATCAATTCCTATCTGTGTAATGTGTTGTCACGGCGGCCTCAGACACTGTGCACTGATGTGGATAAAAGGCAGTCATTAGAGTCAGCACTTCTGCCACTGGGAAAATGAACCACAAACTGGTGAAGGGCATTTTCACCAAGCTCATTTCACTGATTATTGCTGGTGCCAGCCAGGGCTAGGGCTTGAGTACGATTTCTCCCAGCCACTCAGGAGGAAAAGTCTGGAGCTGAGCTCACATCTCCAGAAGGATAGAGTTTGGGATTTTCTTTTATATGCTTTATGATTTGACAGAGAAGCTGAAAGAAGGAAAGAAATAGAAAGAAAGACAGTAAAGAAAAAAAGAAAGGAAGAAGGATGTAGAAAAAGTAAGAAAGAATGATTAAATGAAGTTAAATGAGATAAGGAGAGAATAAATAAACAGTGGAAGTGAGAAAGAAGCAATGTAGTAAATGAAGAAAGAAAGAACCGAAGGAAGTTAGTAAGAAAGAAAGAGTGCAATCCTTTGCTCATATTGTAATTCAACTTCTCGCCTCCCTGGAGCTGTGGAGAGCATTCTCCATTTTCTCTTTCCCAAACGTGGATAATGCCCTCCCACCCCATTAGTTCAGCTAATCAGTTTGATGTGTGCATATCTCGCCCCACAGGTGCTGCTCTCTTTGCCCCCTGTCTACCCTGTCCAAGTGGAGACCCGCTGATTCCTCCCTGTTTGTGGCAGGGCAGATACCAAGTCCATTATTTTCAAAATTAGCCATTTTTTTGAGGGGTGGGATGGGATGGGAGGGGGGGGGGTACTTTTGGAGAATAATCTCCAACAGTGACTGTCTGTGTCTATCTAATCCTATTAAAGTTTAATACAATTTCAGACACGTTTCTAAGTAAAGAAAGGTCTGTGTGCTATCCATAAAGGTACTGAACTTTAAAGGCAGCCATTTTTGGCTAATCCGTTCAAATCCCTCCCAGAGCACTACTTTAGGTGATGAACGATGAAATTGTATTATACAGAGCGTTATAAATAAAAACCATTGGATTTAAATATCTAAAACGCTGAAATATAAATGCAGAGGGAATCCGTCATATCGACCTTAAAGCATACACATAGATATTCATTTAGAAGCAAAATGAAGACACTGTGGGACTCTAAAGAGGTACAGTAGAGCTACAAATGGAAATTTGGAGAGTGGCATTATTCCTGCAGTGATACTTATAAGCGAAAGACGCAAAATATATTCATGTGAAAAGATACTAACCCATATCTTCCTTTATAACTCAAGTGGGGAAAAAATATTTGCTGACGTAGCAACAAAATGTTGACTTTGTTGGCCTTCGGTGGAGAAGTGAAGAAGGACATGAGCAACACAGAGCACTGCTTTCAGTAAGCTAATTACCTACTCCATGTTCAACCCGGCGAGGTAAACAAGCTCTCTCAAGCCCATCAGCAGAGATTATAGAGCCTGTTTAATTCAGATGAGGACACAAGCCAATGATGAAAAAGCGATTGAATGTGTATTCCGCTAAATGCTGAGCCATGTTCTATAAAACGTGTGGAGAGTGCAGCTCGGGAGTTTTTTTTTATGACTGTTCCTTCATGGTAGCGGGACACGCGCTGCTGCAGAATTATGTCTCCTGGCGCACTATATTTCCTTTTTATGGTCAGTAGTGCTGAAAGCACTAATAGAAACCAGACAAATATACACCTGATAATGGCTCCCAGCCAAACGCATTGAACAGCATACTTGAGCACACTTGGACACTCGGTATGGACTTGAAAGTTGCCGCTTTTGTGATAATGTTGTCTAGCCACTGACTAGTGAAGCATGAACAATGATCTTTGTCAAAGAAATATATGGGTATGGCCCGATTCAAGACTATTAAGCATGTTCATCCATCAAAGCGGGGCCTTTCGCCAGACATACCGTGTCTCGTTCGGAGCTTTAAAGATTGAATGCTGAAAGCAGCATATCATAAACTAAGTTCAAAATCTATATACTTGTCTGAGTTTGTTATTGAATTTTCAGTTAGACTGGACTAGAGTACAGAATGTATCAAGAAGACTATAATCTAATGCAGAAAATAAATAAATATACAAATACATAAATAAACTAGAAAAGCGCTCAGAGAGCGCAGACCTCCGCCAAGGCAATATGGTCACAGACACAATATAAATTCTATATCATGTCCTGGATCACCGATCGCCGCCAAAATCGAATCAGCTCTTGCTTGTCCCAATATACACATTGTCTGAAAATTTCATCCAAATCTGTGCAGTACTTTTCGAGTTATCCTGCTGACAAACAGACAAACAAACCAACAAACAGACAAACCAGCGCGACCGAAAACATAACCTCCTTGGCGGAGGTAATAAATAAATAAATACGAAACAGAATTATAGTAAATGCCAACCATTACAATTTCAAAGAGAACATCGTTTTGATTCTTAAATGTTACAGGTTGATATGGACTGGTCTCCGCATTCAAGAAAAGTGATGAAAAAAACAGTTTGCTATGTAAGACTCACACCTCGAAAACATGAAAGCATTTTCTCAGTGAAAGAGCAATGCACACACTCTGCAGATCTTCAGCTTGTCTCTCTCTCTCTCACACACACACATGGTAAGAGGGGATTTTTCATAAATGTCAACCATATTGGATTATGGCGAATTAAAACGGAGCCTCCGATTTCCCCTGAATGCAGCTGGTGCAGCCAGCATTCCTCCTCTGCCTTCTCCAAATCCTCTTGACATTTTCTTGGGAGAATCAAAGACTTCAAGAATTCACCTGAGCTCTTTCATACGCTCCAAGCCAGCCAGGCAGTGAGGAATATTTACCCACAAACTGACCTTGTTTTCAGTTATTTGGGAGTCTAAGTACATTGTAAGGCCTGCGCTTCCTAGTACTTCCCTTGTTGTTACATAGAGACAAAGACATAATGGTGTAATGCAGGTTTGTGAGTCTGGGCAAACCATCTTAATTAGGACTGAGCTGTTGGTCGGAGATTTGAGATGCTTCTGTAGTGCAGGATGTGGCTCGTGTCTGCGATGGTCTGATGTGTGTGTTTCCCTTTGTTAGCTGAATTCTGTGGCAAGTAGTTGGGCAACAGCGTGTGGGTAGGTTTGAGATTTCAACTTTTCCCCCCTACTCTCTCTCTCTCTCTCTCTCTCTCTCTCTCTCTCTCTCTCTCTCTCTCTCACTCTCTCTCTTTCTGCACTGCTCCCGTCTCCTGTAGATCTGAGCTTAGGGTTAAGATAAGACCAGACATCCCTGCGGTTTTACGGTAGCCGGGGCTCTGTCTTTCATCTCTGTGTCTGAAATGGGAGGGAAATTTCTGCGCCTCAAAGTACATCTGAGGCCTGTTCTGTCTTTTCGCTCACGTCTCTCTCTCTCACACTCTCTCTCTCTCTCTCTCTCTCTGTCTTTTTTATCGCTCCTGGTTGAGGGGTCTGGTGGAAATGGCGCTGCTGTGATATGGGATATGGGCTGGGCACGGATGATTTTGGATACCTTCTTGTGGTCCTGACGAGATCAGCGCTTTTCATGTCTCAAAGTCCAAAGTCACCCCCACCCCCCTATACCCCCCCCCCCTCCACCCCTGCTACATTTGCTCTGCTGTGGCCGCAGAAACAGACAAGATAAAATGGGTATTTTTCAATGCTATCAATTTTATCAGCTTTTTGCAAATGGAATTGCGGGCCCATACAGTCATGGTGAATTTGACGGCGTAATATATATTCAAAAGGAGACATGATGGAAATTATGCAGTGGTGCCGATGAACGACGAAATGTCTAAGATTTGCACATCACAGCATTTTGAGGACATCAGTGCCGTCCGTCAGGCATGTTTACATAAAAATGGTATTTACTATTCTTTTGAATTCCTTCACTGTGGGAATGGCTTCTGCATAGAAAGCATGCCTTTCCTGTCTACCCTGAGGCACTCTCACCACCACCAGGCCTGGGACATACTGTAGAGTGTGAATGTGACACCTCAAATGCAGAGAGATTCTCTGAGACAGGATGTAATTGCAATAAGTGTGGTAATTGCAATAAGGTAATTGCAGTGCTTATCAATGCTCTGCTTAGAAGCACACATTTTCAACTCAGTGCTCAATTTTGCCTGACAAAAAAAGCACTTTATGTGATCATACGTTTACTCGAAACATATCCAAAACATATCCACACATTTTCAACTCGGTGCTCATTTTTGTCTGACAAAAAAAGCACTTTATGTGGTCATACGTTTACGTGAAACATATCCAAAACATTTTAACACTGTTTAATATCTCTGCAACTGTGGCAGTGGCGTCCGATTCTCCCAATGACTCCAGAGTATAATGCACCTGCGGCATGCGTGTGAAAATTGCTGTTTAGAGGGCGAAGTTTTTCCATCGGAGTATGAGACCCTTTCAGAGTCGAACAAGTCTTAATTAATATGCTCATGTTTTTCAGCATTTCACCTCCCCCCTCTCTCTCCGTTCCCCCTAAGCTCATTAAATAGGCTTTTGTGCCTGGCAGACTCAGATGCCTGGCCAGAGAGAGAGAGAGAGGAGTGCAAACACACAAATCACTTTGAACTGGAGGGCCACTCTCACCTTTATTAAATATTCATCGGCCTGAGAGCAGAAGAGGAAGCACGAGAGAGAGCGAGGAAGAGAGTGAGAGAGAGAGAGAGATAGAGAGAAAGAGAGGAAGACAAAGAGAGAGAGAGAGAGAGAGAGAGAGAGAGAGAGAAGGGAGAGAAGGAGACAAAGAGAAAGGAATGGAGTATGAGGGAGAGAGAGAGACAGAGAGAGAAAGAAAGAGAGAGAGAGAGAAACACAGCAACAACAACACAATTATACAAGCCATAAACACAGATGGCGAGCATTTTAATCTAGGGGTCTCCTGGCGAAAGTGAAAACCAATGTGCTGTGGCCAGATAAGCCAGTGTCAGGAGCTACCTTGTCATCGCAATGCTGAGGAGATGAGGAAAGAAAAGCAGCACGGAAGTGTGTAATGTCATCAGGCACAATGGAGGAGGAGAGAACCTTAAATAAAGGAAAATACACACATATAGTACATACACACACATACACACACACACAGACACACACACACACACACACACACACACACACACACACACACACACACACACAGACACACACACACACACACACACACACACACACACACACACACACACACACACACAGGGAGAAGTGCACTGCAGAAGCTCGCTTCACAGCGGGGGAGTAGAGGCAGTGGATTCCCTGTGTCTCATTGACCCTTCCTTATCAGGACCCCGGGGAGGCCAAGAGACAATTAGGCAGGCTTTGGAGAATAATTTATTTCCCGCGTTAAAACGGCACTGCGCACGGCAGAAAATCTCAGATCCGCTACTGGGATTGTGTCGTGGAGATGAAAAGAACATGTATTCAATGTGTCTCAGATGGAACCCCAGTAGCTTTTGGGAAATAATAGTTTTTTATCATATATATTTTTTTTAGGTGCAGCAAATGGTGCCATATTTTTAGTATAACTCAAAATAAGCGAAATATTTTAGAAACACTACCTTATAAATTTGCCCATTCAAATCTCTAATACTGTATTTATGCAAAATGTGCTGTAACTATGGTAAAATATCCTGTTTGGCGGACTTTATAATGGTTTTGGTACACTTCCACTTTGCAACTAACTCTGACACATAAACAAGCATGGGCCCATTTTCCCAAAGAGAAACATTAATGGTCTTCATTCTTGTTATCTGTGCCCAGTAAACATGTCCTCTGAGACACTATTTATTTGTTTAGCCTTTGGTTGCTATTTTCCTGTCGTCCTTGTTATTGTAACCTTTGACCTTGCCTCATTAATCTTTCGCGACATAGCCGGCCACGTGCGCCGTAATTAGTCAAATTGCCGTCACGGCCGCATGTCGAGTCCCATCATGGGGAATAGGCAATGTGCTGCCGTAAGCAGCAAGGTGTGCGCCAAATAGAGGCCGGCGCCACGAATAGCAAGCAATGTGTCCTCTAACGAGCAAGACAGATTGAGTCCCAGCTGTGCCACCTGGTGTCTCTGAGGATCGTAGGTGTCTGTCTCTCTCCTCAGGTGTGTGTGTGTCTATAACATACTCCGCCAACTCTCCTTGCTTGGATTGGGGTTGTGTGTGTGTGTGTGTGTGTGTGTGTGTGTCTGTGTGTGTCTGTGTGTGCGTCTGTGTGTGTGTGCGCATACGTGTGTGTGTGTGTGTGTGTGTGTGTGTGATGTGGGATGTTTTGCTCTCTGTGATCACAGAGTGGTGTTTGATGAGATGTAAATCCTTTATTGAAAAAGCAGAAGTGGCCCATGTGGAACATGCAAGTAACAAGGCACATGAAGAGATGAGAGATTTTTTATTTTAATGTCACGCTAAGAAACCACACCTCAAACCCCTTCACCATTATTCCTTCATTCCACATGCTAGAGAAATCAAAAATTACCATACAGTAGAGAATTCAGTGATTCTGCTCTTGTAAAAGCTGCACAGCATTTGTTCAATTTCTCTATAAATATGCCAAGTGCAGCCAATGTGTAAAGACAGACATGTTTTTTGAGGTCTGTACTCCAGGGAACGAGGTGTTCCTTCATGTTAGCCAGTGTTCTCTTTGTTCTGACCCCATCCCTGCTGCCTGAGAAGAGAATGCATTTATAAAAGTTTTAAAGGCACTTGGAGAAGAAAGGCACTCTCTTGCATTAGACAATAGAGGTGCTTCAGTATGCCCTCATTCTGGAGACTGGAAATGACGTTGGACTTTTGAACTTTTGTATCTGCGAGGTAAGACTTAGAGACAAGGTGTTTATTTTGTCACATCCTCTACCATTAAAGAAGCAGGACAAATTAATTTAAAAAGCAAATTTGTACATAGGCTATACACGTTTACTGTACTTACAACTAAATATTCTGATACTTAGATGCAGTACCAGTAAGATATTTTATGAAGCACTTAAAGGTGAAGTCAGTGAGGCTAAGAGGTTTGTAAACATGTAACAGATTTTTATAGAATTAAGTTAATATCACCCTGTGTTCCAGTAGCTCTCCATTATCTAAGTGCTCTATTAAAAATGGTGCTGCGCTGCTCTTGCAATGGAAGCAAACAAAGAGGGAGCAGCTGGGTGTTTCTCTGGAAGCACTGAAGGTAGACATGAGCGACAGCTCTGCAATCTTTTGTGTTGTCCTTAGTTCAAATACATGCAGTTTAAATTGTGTATTACAAAAGTGGCTGCTAAGAAATAATGTAAATATTAACACAAACATAATGTGTTGCCACCCAGCATTACAAACTGCACCCTGAAGTGTAGGACCAGAGATCATGAGAGCCGCAGAGCCCTGCCCCATCCCATGCCCTCTGCCTGGGCAGGTGATGGCCCCCTGTGGCTCAAAGTCCTGCATCTGCTTACATCTGCATATTCAGTGAAGTGTCAGGGACCACAGGAGAGAAGGCAGATCTGGAGAACACAGCTTATGTCTATGGATTTTTAGGCATCCTGCACATTCCTATGTGTTCTTGCAGTCTATGCATTCTTTCTAAAGAACTGTATTTTTTCAAGATAGACTGAAAGAGGATTGAATGATGAACCAAAATGTAATGAATGCACAGAATACAAAAATAATTCAATCAAATAGACTTTTCTTTGGTATAGGCCCCGTCCGAAGTCTAGGATAACAGAATTCTTGGCCCAGCAGATCCTGCCCGATTCATAAGCTGGTAGGGACAGAGCCTACCCTTGAACAGGAGGACAGGAACCCAACTGGTGGTGGTAGAGGTGGGATTTCAGATTACCGACATCTAGAGCAGCTAGAGTAGATATGATAGAGAGGTCTGTAAGAGAATTTGTTTGGGCAAGCAAAGAAACAGAGTCTGACTGGAAGAACTAGTGCTAGAAACGCTAAAGCTTCCACTTCTCAGACCGATACATTTCCAGTAAAACAAGGATCAGTGACAGAAAAGACTGATAATGACAGCAAAATCCTCTCAATTTTTTTTCTTGTTTTTTTAACCTGCAATTGGTCATGTTTTATCTGTTGTCATTTTATGTAGTTGTTATTCTACTCCAGGATTTATGAGTGCAGGCTAATTAGCCATTAACCTAGCTCTTGGTTTCTTCTGATGCAGAATTATAACGCAGTTTATAGAGAAAACCTTGAATAAAAAATGTTTTTTTGGAAAGGCACTTTTTGAATGATAAAAGAGTGGAATGCCACTCTTTTTTGCCTTGCCGCATTGAAGTTTCAAATACTTTAGAAAAAGCTTTGAAAACTATTCAAAGTCATCGTTTGACATTTTCAACAATATCATTCATTTGTACCGTAGTGAATTCCAAGTGCTACAATGTAAAAAGAGAGAGACTGCATCAATCTTTTTTCTTTTTTTGTAAACAGACTCCTGCCAGGCTGCCTTTTATTGGTAATTAAATAGTCTTAGCAGCCAACACAGCCACCCACAGTGTTTTTTGCCTTGGTTTGGAGCACTGGTCTTGTTGTTCTAGCCTTTTGCTTCTCTTCCACACGGTCTTGTCCCATTGTGTGCGCTGTGTGTGTGTGTGTGTGTGTGTGTGTGTGTGTGTGTGTGTGTGTGTGTGTGTGTGTGTGTGTGTGTGTGTGTGTGTGTGTACTGGAGTATGTGGGAGCTCAGTGCAGACCAATGCTAAAGCCTTGTGCCTCTTGGAGCTTATAGCTTCCTGTGTCCCAGAAAAGCTGCTGCTTTTAGTATGAAACTCCCACTGGCACCACCATTATCCAAAAGGTCTTTGGTGGAAAGAGCCAGCGTTGTTGATGGGTTGTTGCTCTTATAAGAGCATTCAAAATTTAGAGTATACAGCAGGCCATGTGGCTAAATGGTCTCTCCATTCTGTATAGCCAGTGGATCACTTTCCAATTACAATCTGTTGGCTTTTGTTTCTTTTTCTTTTTTTCTTTTTGAGTTTTTTTTCCTTTTCTTTTCTTTTCTAGTGAGTCGTCTGAGGCAGATTCAGGGAAATGGTCTTTGACTGTAGTAGCTGATTGGATTACTGTGACTTGCATTGTTGCGAATGCCTGTAATTGTCCAACGTCGCCTGAGCCAGAGTTTGTGTATCCACCTGACATTTGGGTCTACAATGAGACAGTGGCAGTGGCTTGGCATAGCTCTCCTTGGACCGGGAGAGCCTTGGATGCTACAATAGGGAAAGAAGGGAGGGGGGAGGGAGGGGAGGTGGTGGAGGGGGGCGCTGTCAGTGGAATTGCGAAGCCATTGTTCTCTTTCCAAGTACAAGATGGAGCTCCCTAAACACACAAGAGAGACAGAGAGCGAGGTTGCATCCGCCTCCTTAAAAAGGAACGATAGAATAAACCCCCTAGGCGAAGAGGCAGCTTTTTTTTTCTTGCTTTTTTTTTCTTGAGGCTGGTTTCAAACATGAAAAAGTCACACAAAAAGTCAGTCCCTCATTAACAGATGCCCTATACCCCAAACTGTTTTTTTTTTTTTTTTTTTTGGAGGGGGTGCGGGTCTCTAATAGGATCGGGGACTTGTCTCAGTTTCTGTAATAATAACAAAGTAATTAGAAGTCTTGCAATGCAATATCTGTCACTGGTAATTGCGTTTTGAGTCGGAGCCAACAAAACCACATGCCTTGCCTGCTAAGGATGCTTTTTGTACCCGCTGCATCTCTGTGGAGGGTTATGGTTCTGTGTAATTTGCTTAAAGAGTTTACAGACGCAGATGCCGTTCTTTGGGCCTGTGCAACTGGCAGTTGCTATCTGGGAGGTGTGTGTGTGTGTGTGTGTGTGTGTGTGTGTGTGTGTATGTGCGCGTGTGTGTGTGTTAGGCAAATTGAAAGTGTCTTTAGCCAAGGGCTGAAATGACAAAGAACATCCGTTTCGGATCTGTTAAGGGTTCCTCTGCCATTCACGGATGTTCCCTCTCTGTGTGTCTCTGCATTATTTTTATTCCTGCTTCGTCTGCCAAGGTCAAGGAGTGACCTTTGTTTGCATCTTGCTCAGAAATAATACGAAGCAGAAAAGAAAAGCAAAGGAGAGAAACAAAACAAGCCTTTTTGCTGATATGAGGCATACTGCTGTACTCTGTCCATGATCCCAAGGCGGTATCTTACAGTGCGAAGACAACCTTTGAGTTCAAAAGCAGTGTAGGTGTTTCTTTTCTGATGCAATGAAGGACACAAATCAGTTTCATACTCAAGGCTTGTTTTTATAGGTCCAAGGTGCCATGACTAGAAGGGACCCCCCCCCCCCCTCTCTCTCTCTCTCTCTCTCTCTGTGATTTTCAGTAGCCATGGGAGGTAGTTCTTGTGGTGTACGTGTGTGTGTGTGTGTGTGTGTGTGTGTGTGTGTGTGTGTGTGTGTGTGTGTGTGTGTATCTGTGTGTGTGTACGGGCCCTGTAGTCTCCTACTGTGGCGGGCCTGTCTGGTTACTCACGGCCCCTGCTGGTGACAGGATGTTCCCCTCACCCGGAGAAGTGCTGTGGCCTTTGAACAAAACGCACAGAATTGGCTGTGATTAAGCAAGAGAATTTAGCCTGGCTTTCTCAGCCCTCTGTGCAGGAATCAGGAAGTGCTGCTGTACTCTTCCCTCCCCTCCCCACCTCTCTTTTTCTCTCTCTCTTTCTCTCTCTTTTAGACTCTCTTTCTCACTCTCTCTCTAGTGATTTTTTGTCTCATATTTACTATCTCCCTTGTTATCTCTCTCCCTTTCTCTGGCACTCTATACTCTCGTTCTCATTCTCATTCTCTCTCTCTCTCTCTCTGTCTGATTTTTTCTGGCAGAGTTTTGCCGAGTTAATTATTCAACCTTCCACCCCCCAGAAGCACCCGAACTGTGATATTTCACTTGACCTCTGCCAGGCAAGGCCAAGACCACACCCCCCCCCCCCCCCCTCGCCCCAGAACTTTTGGAGCTGCTGGGCCTCGTCTCTCCTCTTGGCTCACTGAGCTCTAGAACTCACAGCCTCGTCACCACCATTACTCACCCTCGCAGCACTAAGCATGCTTCCACACACTACACAACTCCCCGGCTGATCCACCCACAACACCCCTCACTAGCACACACACACACAGACACACACACAAACACTATCTCTCTCTCTCACACAGACACACACACACACTTTCTCTCTTTCTCATACACACACACACACACACTCTCTCTCTCTCTCTCTCTCTCTCTCTCTCTCTCGCACACACACTCAGACACACACACACACACACACACACACCCCTTGAAGCTGCTGCAGAGATTTAGACAAAGAGTGGGAGGAAAGTGCAAATTGCACAGGGGGGGGGGGGGAGTCGATTGCCAACAGCCCTATCTCTGGGTGGGTGGTGTGGGCAGTTGGAGAGGCAGTAGTTCAACAGTTACTTGCTGTGTGTGTGTGTGTGTGTGTGTGTGTGTGTGTGTGTGTGTGTGTGTGTGTGTGTGTGTGTGTGTGTGTGTGTGTGTGTCTGTGTGTGATGTGTGTGCGCGCGAGACTGTACACCATCCACCCACTCTTCATCTGTCTCTCCTCTCATTCATCTTTTCTCTATGCGAGAGCTTGCGTTCGCTCATCCGCTCCAGCCGTTCCAGAATCGACAAATTGCCGTGGCACCCAAAACCGTCTCCCCCCTCTGCGTGCTTCACTCCGCTCACGACGGCCATGCTTGTGCTCCTTCCATTACGCCTAATGAATAGATTCGATTGAGATTAGCCGTACATTAGAGAGCAGACAATTAGGTGTTTTGTCTTATTACTGTTTCTCTAGCTGCGGAGTCTTATCAATTTTCAACACGCCTCAGGTAACCCGCTTGCTGTGCGGTTACCTAACTTGATATTCAGAGAGTAAGCGAGGGGGCTGAAGGCACCAGGGGAGAGAAAGAGCAATCACATTGTTTTGTTTTCGCTTATGTCGTTATACTTTTTGTTTTTTATTGTTGTTGTTTGTTGAACGCTTGACTGCATTTGTCACTTCCAGGCTCCCATAGGCCTGCCTGTGCCCCCCGTCTGTCGAGAGGGCATTATCCCTCATCGTTGTGCACTGCTTTTAAATCAATAGCCCCCTCAACCAGCCTTTCATTAGGAGCACACTGATAATGCACAGCTTGAGCTGATGGGATTGTACAGAGAGAGAGAGAGAGAGAGAGAGAGAGAGAGAGAGAGAGAGGGAATAAAAGAGGAGAGAATGAGAGAGGAGAGAGAGGGAGATAATAAGAGTTTAGATTAAGTGTATATACTGAATGTTTGGTGTCATGTCTACAGCATGGCTATGTCCGAAACGGGAAGGTAGTGGCTTGCTGCCTCGCTGTATCAAGGCAGCCACTAAAAACTTCATTTCGGACGACCTAGCAAGTTAGCAATTTAGAACGACGTCTTTTTGTTTATTTAATTGTCCAGGCGCCGTTGCCAAGAGATCGGTAGATTCTATAGAATGTTGGGCGCTGAGGGCAGCATGAAGGAAGCATCGATGCTTCCTTCAAAATCAGCCAAAACGAAGGTATCTTCGAAGGCAGGATTTTATGTATTTATTCCAGTGGTTCTCAAACTTTTTTGTCATTCCCCACTTTGGAAGGCAGAGAATTTTCATGCCCCACCTGGAAGACTCAATTTGCGCATAATATCTCTGTGAGGAATACTTTGCGAGTAGGATACAGGATTTTTGTCAGCATTAGAATTTTCATGTTGCTAAATCAAGGCAAAATTTCTCTCGAAACCATCATCACAGCAACTAGCAAATAACACCTTTGGAAAGCTCAATTTACTGTCATTTATGCACATCTGACGAATTTGGGGGGCATGGTACGGCCGTTGGTTGATCGCAAAGAGATGTCTTGCACCTCACCTGTCATGTGTCTGCGCCCCACAGTTTGAGAAACACTGATTTATTCGTTTCGGACATGCCTTGATGCCTCGCTGCCACCAAATGCTTCCTTCAAAGGCAGCATTTTCCCCGTTTCGGACGCCGCTCGTGATTTATGAAACGGTTTCTTGTCCATTCATGTTTAATTTGGTAAACAAAGTGTGCTTTTCTTGAGTGTGATGCAAGAGATACAGTAGCACCGTGTTTGTGTTGATGTTTTTGTACGTACGTGTGTGTGTGTGCATGTCTGTGTGTGTGTGTGTGTGTGTGTGTGTGTGTGTGTGTGTGTGTGTGTGTCTGCATGGCTGTGTGTGTGTGTGTGTGTGTGTGTGTGTGTGTGTGTGTGTGTGTGTGCGTGTTCATGTGGTATACTAAAGTATATGGGTGAGTGGTGGTGGTGGTGGGAAGATTGAGAAAGGCTTCTGCAACAACATAGACAGCACTGGGCCATTGCTCCTGCCTCTGCACCATCACAGGTGCCCAGCAAGATGGACCTGCTCTGTAAATCACCATGGCCGGGGATAAATCTGCCCCTGGACACACACACGAGCACACTCCCTCACAATCACTCATGCACACACACACACACACACACACACACACACACACACACACACACACACACACACACACACACACACACAGAGACTCTCCCTTCCCTCCCTCCCTCTCTGATTGGCTCGGCTGTCCTCTCTGTGGCTTCACCGCAGCCACAAGGACTACTTGACCTTTCCCCACAGTGAAAGAGGGGTGTGTATGTGTGTGTGTGTATATGTGTGTGTGTGTGTGTGTGTGTGTGTGTGTGTGTGTGTGTGTGTAGCAGTCCTCCTGCCGGGAGGGCTAAATCAGCGGGACTTAATTTGCCCCTCCCGTCTGCTCGGCTAGGGGGAGTCGAGGGAGAGAGGGAGTGAGGGAGCAGGGTGTTTCATCCAGGCATAGTCCGTATTGATCAGTCTCTGTGAAGCATTGCCCGTGAATGTGTTGTGCTGCCATAGTTCACGAGCAGAGGGGCTGAAAGACAGCTGGCATTTGTTGCAAGTCCACCTGCTGTCATCTGATCATCGCTGTGCATCAAAACAGTTATGCTGCCAGAGGTCTTAGAGATGAATGATGTTGAAATGGCGCCATGCAGTTAATTATCATATAATACAGGCTATGTTAACACTATCACTAGTTAGAGCTTCTGTGGTGGGTGGATCTTCCACTTAATATCACCAAATTTGTTGCCTTTTTGTGATGCCGCATTGACAATCCCATACAAAATGCTGAAAATAGCTGTCTCTTTTTTCTGGCTTCACAGACATTTTTTACCATTAGCAATGTAAAGGGAAAGGGCTTTTTGGGCAATTTTCTATGTATTCTGAATAGCAAGGATGTAAGCTGTAAGTCAAGCCACGTCAAGTGGGTTTTGTTGTCATAACAACCATATACACTGTATACAATGAGAATAAACAACATTTCACCATGAATCAAGTGTTTTGAACTATATTTGAACTAACATACATGTAGACATTTAATACAAAGCTGCATATTTAGTGCACACATGACTGTAAACATAAAGTGCAGTGACTCAAGGTAGAGCGTTGAAGACAGACAAGGGACAGGAAAGACGCAAGACCCACCCCACTTCTCAAACTCGACATCTTATATGGTGTTACATTTTGTTTTCAGATGTGATAGCAAAGAGACAAATCCTCACTTTTTTTTATCTGTGGCTGAATAAAGAGTTGGTGCAATTATTTCAAAGTTTCTCCTCAGTTGTTATTAGGCTAATATATCACGGTTGAGACTGTGCATTAGTATCATATGTCTATATCTCGATGTTCCATCTCTTTTCAAGGAGCTATAGTTTTTCAGTGTGTGTAAATGTCTTGCTGCCAGTGGTTTCCATGCCACCCATGTATTGTGAACTGGATTCTGAGGGTGCTGTAAATCTGGCCTGGGCACTCAAGCGCTTTTTGTCCCGGTTTTTATTTATTTATTTATTTATTTATTTATTTATTTATTTATTTACCTGTTTTACTCTAGTGGATTTTATCATTTTGCCTCAGGTCACTCTGATGCTGGAAGACAAACATCTGCCCTCATTTCCACCTATTTTGTTTCCTGTAGGCATTGGTCTATTCCCCCCTCACATAAACTCTGCACTGACCTGCTTTCTAGTGGACCTTTAACAACTCTCCTGGTCTGAGAAAGTTTCAGTCCTCCCTTGAGGTTCTGGGGTTCTGGACTGGGGCTGGGCTGGGCTGGGCTGTAGTGATGGAAGAAGGTGATTGGATGGACCCGCTCATTATTGTGGTTAGTGGTATATCCTCAGAGATGAATTCAAAGTTATGGCCATATATAATTAAGTGTAATTGTATGCGATTTTTCTTTTCATGTGGAATTTATGGATGAACATACAACACTGTCAGTCTGGCAGTAGCCCAAAGGTAGTGAGTTTATTACAGATTAATTGTGTGTGGCTTCTTGAAAGATTGACAGATTATTTGATACTGAGAAAGAACAGCAAAACAGAATATGTCCATTATTCTATTTTCCGTACTTTTCATAAGTATGCCAGTTAGGGTATATTGACATTATACTTTTGCCCTATCAGGGCCTTTAAATATGCCATTGTACGTAATATGTTGAGTATTGGCTCAATTAATTTCTATTGTACTCATTATATGTCTGTGTTGCATTAGTGTCATTGCTGATTGAGTGTACTTAATTCTGATCTGATGTTCCCTTATGTTCCTTCATAAGGGCTATGCCTTAAGTGCTGTCTTCAAGTAGGGCACCTGGAAGCGTGCTGATAGTCGCTGGGTTGGGCACAGATCGTATCAGTATGACATGGTGAAGTGTTACGTTTGAGCACTTGGGTTTGTCATGGCCTCTCTCAGAGATGCATTGATCACTGATGCTTTGTGCCACTCTGGTTATTGACTATTCTCCACTGCTGTGCATGGTAGAATAATTCTACTCCTTGATTTAATGTCAAAGTGTGGTCTGGTCTCCTGTTTATTATTATTATCAATACCATGCCCTAATATTGCAGTATCTTTCTTGCATGTGAATAAAATGGTCAGACAGGGTTTTTGTGTTTTGAAAAATGTTTTTCATTATCCTGTTCTCCCGAAATCGATGTTAAACAAAACAACAGAACAACACAGCTTTGATGGAATCTTCAGAAGTTTAATGGGCATAATAACAACAGTGCTTTGTTGTTGTATGCAACAACAAAAAAATAAATAAAAATAACACACTGAGGCTTTTGCACAATTCAAAGTATCACATCTCTCAGTCATCCACTACATTGTATGGAACATTTAATCAGACCAGAGAGCTGTTCTAAAGCACAAATGATTTTGTTAAACTGATACTATATTACCTCTACCCAAGTTAAAAAATCAATGAGTTTGTCTGTGAAGAACGATAAACCTTGTGGAAGTTACCTACTGTATGCTTTTTATCTACCTCAGCAGATGCTAGCTGTTGCCAAAAGTGTCTGACTTTGATGTGTGAAGTTTGGGGCAAGTGTTGTGTGTGTGTGTGTGTGTGTGGGGGGGGGGGGGGTTGTCTGGCGTACAGTAACTTACCCTGCCCAGAAGCTCTCCAATGTTTTTCAAAGTGAGCCATGTCCTGTCCAGCATGAGCCAAGAGCGTTCATAGATCTAGCGAGCTAGCGGTCGTTCTTGATGGCGTTTTTAGCTGATGCAGCTCTTTAAGTAAATGTCCTCACCTGCATCCGGCATCTGTCACCGCCACCGGATTCCTCCGTGCACAGCAGAAAGGCAGGAGCGTGGAGGGATGCCGCGGGCTGACTCGCAGCCTCGCTGTGGTGTGAGCCAGGCTGACAGGCCAGATGGTGTATGTGTGTGTGTGTGTGTGAGAGAGAGAGAGAGTGTGTGTGTGTGTGTGTGTGTGTGTGGGCCAGGGGGTGAGTTTAGGCGAGGAGGTAAAGAGAGAGGGGTTGATGGTTGGGGAAAAATTCTGAAGCAGTCTAATGGTAGAAGGCTGAAGCGAAAACTATGACAGAAAATCGGGTCAAGAGTTTACAGCTTCTCAGAGTTTAGCTCCTCATCAAAAATACATCTACACATGTACCAGGCCTCTGTGTTCCTGGGAGCTTATTATTTTGCCGATCGGGGCTTGTTTACGTCCCCCCCCCTCCCCTCCACTTCCCCCTCTTCCTCCTCTTCACTTGCTCCTCTTCCGCCCCGCTTTTATTATTATTATATAATTTTTTTGCATCCAAACATTTGGAATGCGTGTGCTGGGTTGTGAGGGAGAGGGGGGGTGGGGGTGGTGGGGGGGTGTTGGAAATACCAGGTCCCGGGAGACGGCTGTCAGTCGGGGCAGGTTGTTCCTCTTCATCTGCGGCTCCTGGCGCCGCTCCAGTGGGATCCAGCCGCTCCGCAGCTCAACAGGGGCTCACTGAATCATGAAAAATCAGCCGAAATTGCGCTCCCAGGATATTAGAGCAGCGTCACATATATTTTTCCCCGAGATAATCTGAAAACTTTGCAACTAAACTCGCCAAAGGCCTAAACTCTGCCAGCCCCTCTCTCATCCTTCTGTATGACTTGCAGAGTCACCACCACATTATTCTGTGCTGTGATGAATGTTTGTGCTCACTCATAGATTTATGGTTGTTTTTTAATAGACTAGTGTGGAAGGGGTTCAGCTACGGTGGTGATACGATGGTGTTTGTAATGTATGAAGTTTATAACAGTGCTGAATGTAAAGTACTTTTTAAAGTACAGATAACAGTTATGTTGCAGCGCACGCACAGTGCCTAAGGTGGTGATAGAAATAAAGGCAAAATAAAGATGTTTTGTCATCCATTCCTTTCCACTTAAAAAAAAAAGAATGCCAAGGGGGAACTCTGCGTCATGGAGGAATGACTTTAATTGGTGACAGATATATCAATCTGTCCATGAAGATTTAGAAGTCCTCTGGCATCACGTCAAAAAAAAAAGAGAGAGAGACAAACAAATAGCTAAGTGCTCCCTCAGAGGCTAAACAAAAGACTCAGATTCTACCACCTGTGGCTGAACAGGTGGCCATGTTTTAGCGCAGCTGTGGTGTGTGTGTGTGTGTGTGTGTGTGTGTGTGTGTGTGTGTGTATCCGTCCTCCCGGAGGTAAAGGGCGTGTGTCAGCGTGACCGAGACTTCAAACTTTGCGTCCCGTTAATTGCAAGCCCCCACTCATCACCGCAGTCTGTCATTTGAGACCATAATGGCACTGGGGGGGGAGGTTGGGGGGGGTTTAGGGTAGGGGGGTGGGGGGCAAGTTGACAATAATTACAGAGGAACAGAAAAGGCTTGATTTGATCAATCTAGAGCATCTTGTAGAGAGCGATCGGCTAGGCATACTAATCAAGCGCCGGCCTCATCAGCACAGCGTAGGTTGGGGCTTGATTGCTCACTCCTGACAGCTCCTGAAAAATGAACAAAAACAAAGAAGACAACAGCGAGTGAGTGTTTTTATCGGATTTTCTTCGTCTCACAAGGTTGCTTTTACAACAATTTCAACAGGTGCCCCAAATATCGCTTTCTTTTTTTTTTTACCTTTCTTTTTTTTATCCTGAATGGTCTACTGTGAACCAGATGACCAGTTTATTGACAGCCTCTGATCAAGGTGCTGGATTTGGCAAAGCAAACAAAGCAGGATCGTCTGCCCTCTCAAACAGTTTCAATTAATCCTTTGAAGTCCAAGAATAATGAAGGGGCTAGACATAAGCTGTGGAGTGCTTGAAAGAGGACTCTGGACTGTCTGTCTGTGAATGGTGCCATTAGCAGTCATTAAATTATCAGACTCATTTGCCTTAGAGTTGATGACTGTGCTGTGGACATGCTTCTTTCCTCCTCAGACAGCAGGACAATGGTTCAGCAGAGTCAATTGCATGACACGTGGTACAATCACATTTTTTTTAAGGTGAACTCCAGCACTGATGCTATAAAAAGGCTCTTTTTTCATCAAACTTTTGTATAAAATGAAAATTACATCAGTAGCTTGAAAATGGTGATTGTACCATCATAATTTTCATTTCGAACGAAAGTTTGACACGTATAGGCCTACACGATGGAAAAAGAGCTTTTACAGATTCAGGGGAGTTAGAATGATTAAGGGCCTGCTACTGACAGGGGGCCCAAGAGAACATTTTAGTATTATAATCAATGTTAGGGGAGCCCAAAATGATTTTCCGTCATAGACATGTACTATGTGCTGCAACATCAGTACCAAGGACCAGTCTTGTTTGATGTACCAATGGATCAGTCTCGTTTGATGTTAAGGCTAAGGAAATGTCTTCATCCATCAGCCAAGGATGTTTTGTAGCCACTTATATGATTAAATGAAAGCACCAAATCTAACTCACTCATGAGCCTTTTGAAATCATTGTTACCTTGTCAGTCAATATAGCTGAACTCTTCAGAATATTGTTATTGCTTCTGTTCGTTGTAAACATAAATGTATTGGCAAGAATTAAAGAAATTAGCAATTTACAAAAAAAAGGCAACTACAGGGGACTCTGTAAAAGCAGAATGTACATGCTAGTAGTTTTTTGTATATTTATAAAGTTCCAGTGTAGCCATTTTCATAACTCACACAATGCACCACAAGGCATCTCGACAGTCAGTCGACATAGCAGCAAGCGCTTTGAAGTTGGCTCCATGTTTGTAGGGCTTAAAAGCTTTAAAAGGCACATAATGCAGGATGACACATCTTATCTTATTAATGACCACAGCCTGCTGTGACGATCATGACTAAAATATAGTGGTGAAATAGGGCACATTATTATTTTTTGAAGATGCATGCCAACCATGCAGTATGCAGTGCATAACAGTTACAGTATCTGCTGTACATGAGTGTATGTGAGAAGACATTTTTGTGAAGTCAAGATATCTTAACAAATTTGAGATGAATTAAGAAATTCCCACGATCATTATGCATTGTCAATGAAATGATTTGTTAATTTGCTATACAGAAAGTGTTATTACTAAAAAAAATGGAAGTTCAGTGAGCTGTAAGTTGGCTTGTAGCCTTGTACACAGTGGTAGTGTTCCCTTAAATGTATTATGATCAGAAAGAGCTTTTTAGTAATACATTCTTTCTTTCATTCCTTTTTGGTATGTGTGGGTAATGCATAATGCATTACATTGTATTCTCTTGGTCATGCAGTAGGAGGAAGATTTCCTTCAGTATAAATGCAAGTTAGTCATTCCAATACAGAATTCTTTGGTTTAACTACAGGGTATTTGTTAATTCCCATATCAACTGACTCAGATTCAGTAATACACCACCCCTGGTAAATATGACTGTTAAAAAACATCTGAATTTATGTTAGTCTTACAGTGAAAATGATAAAGAATAATCCACAAAAATGCATTGCATAAAACCCCAACACATCAGAAATAGAGACTAAAAGAGAGACATTTCTCAGAAAAAAAACCTTATAAATAATAATGCTAATAAATATTTTTTAACCAATATTTTACTTTTCAAAGTCGACTAAATAGCATGTGGACTTTCATGAAAAGAAATAGGTTATATGTCCTTGTCATTTACAACATGGGAATGATACATGTTATCTTATCTCATGCATAGTAGTGAATAGCGTGGTAAAAGTGGCTTAAAATCTAAAATTCTAAAATCTGCTTTCAACAATACAGAATTTATTGAGAACCAAGTGTATTTTCATCCTTTGCCTTGCATTCTGACTGATGCATCTTGATTACTGCCATAACCTGAAAAGAATCAGAGCTTTAAGTCATACATGTACCTTCCCAGAAAATCTGTACTATAGGAGAAACTATCATAACAAACAAATGTGGCTAGATGAAAAAAAATTACACATATTTTTAGCTTTTGCTCCATTGCCTATGATTATGTATCATAATAATCACATAGGAACTGTACCGGTACTTTTACTCACTTTACTTTCCGAAACAATAGTGCTGTTGAGGGCCTCCAGGAGTGCTACATGTTACTGTAGGTTCCCTCAGCAAAGGAGGGAGGGGGGTAGACAACTTTAAGGCAGCCGCCCGCAGAGACTGGAGAGCTAAATGCTGTTCTCTGGAGAAGCCTCTCTTGACATGATGTTCTCTTAGTAATACTGAGTCAAGCCTGGGCTTCCGAGTGGGCCGCTGCCTTCACAAGTGCACTTCAAACAGCAAACTCTGAGCCCCTCACCCGCAGTGGTGCCATTGCCAGACATCTTGACAGTCGCCCAGACCTCGAGAGGGGAGGCACTACAATCTCTCTGTCAGAAGTAGAACTAGCAGTTTTATACAATCCCACACCCCCCCCCAAACACACACACACACACACACACACACACACACACACACACACACACACACATACACACACTCGCACATACACATACAGTACACACACACACACACACACACACACACACACACACACACACACACACACACACGTGTGTCTTCTTGCAGACATTGGTGCAGTAAAATGTGTTGTGCTGACAGAGCTATGGCTTTAGCCCTGAGATGACCTGTTTACTCCTGTCAGTCTGTCACTTCCAGCAGTCTGACTCATCCCAGCGTGGAGACTCATCCTCTCTCTCCGTCGCCCAGTCACTGTCTCGCTCACTCCAGCGTCGGCTCTCTCATCTTGCTCACTCATGTCTCATCTGTCTCAAAAGTAATGTCTGATCTCTCTCTCTCTCTCTCTCTCTCTCTCTCTCTCTCTCTCTCTCTCTCTCTCTCTCTCTCACTTCTCTCTCTTTCGCTCTCTCCCTCTGTCTCTCTTTTCCCCCTATAGATTGCTCCAAGCCCACTGCTTCAAAGGGGCCGGGCGCGTCTGCTATGAACATGCCCCAGTCCTTCGGCAGTGCCACAGGCTTCTCCCTCTCCGAGACACTACCCGCTGCCGTGCTGCCCAACCTCTCCCACAACGCCTCAGACCGCCGTCCAGGCCCTGGTACGGGCACTGCCTCGGCTGCCACACTCGCTTCTGCAGAGGGCGTCATCTACCTGGCGCCCACCATCGACGCTAACAAGTGTTGGCCCGTGCGTCCCACGCTGCGTAACGAGCTGGACACCTTCTCTGTGCACTTCTACATCTTCTTTGGGCCCAATATCTCTGTGCCACCTGACCGGGCAGCTGTGTTTGCCATCAACCTCATGCCTGTGCTTGACAGTGGGGGAGTCCTGAACATGGAGCTCAAACTCAATGTGGTGAGTTCAAATCCAGCTAATATATTTACTAAATAGTAACTATAAAGTTCATGATTTTTTTTTCTCTTTTTCTTTTTCTTCTTCTTCTTCTTTTCTTCTCTCTCTTCCGCTGAGCAATAGAGTCTGCAAAATACCATACATAAAAATGTTTGGGCAGTAGTAATTACACAGTATATTTTTTTTTGCTGATGCATTTGCTGATGCATGTACAGTAATGGTTCCATGAACAGACTTTTAGATTTCTTTGCCTGGTTGTGAGAGAGTTCTAGACCTGTAGACCTAGAAGAAATTGTCTTCTTTGCACAGCCAGCACATTACAGCGTATGAATGTTTCCCTCAGTCGCATTTGGAAATGTTCCTCTCGCTGCTTACTGCTGAGGATACTACAGTTGCAAAGCCTAAGCCCATCAAAACAGGCTGATTATGCCATTCATGAGAATCAGAGGCGAAGAAACGCAGTGCTTTGAACATGCGGATAACTGTCATTTTGAGCGAATGAAACATGGGCTCCTATCGCTCAATCCTATATTACAACTCTCAGGGCCATTTTCATGTCTGAAATTACTGTAATTTTCATTCCACAATAGGAAACATTAGATGTTTTTTTTTCCTTTCTATTTTTTTTTTCTTTTCTTCTTGATGACAATGTTCTTCTTGGAAATGTGTTGCATTGGAGTGCATTTGGAAGCTTTGATGAAAAGATCAGAGCTGGCTCTTTGCTCACACAGTGGGCTTAGTAGGATCCCTACTTAAAGAATACAAATCAAGTGACACATATTCCATGCACACATATGAGGTATCTGGGAGAAAAAAAATCTGAAAAATGTATCACCCTGTAACATATGAAACAGAAAAATCAAACAAACAAAACAAAAAAAACTCTCTCCTTTGCGGTGTCTTTGGAGAATTCTTGTGTGCTGCTTCAGACTCTGCTTGAGGCGGAGAGCTGCTCTCATCCTATTAATAACAAATGCTACAAGGTGGGCCTGTGACGATGGAGACACATAACCTGAGAGGTCTGAAGGACAAGGTGTGCTGCTGCAAATGTCAATGTCATTTTACTCTCCAAAAGCCATTCTCTACTGCCCCCCCCCCCCCCCCCCACACACACACACACACACACTACCATCTTTTCTTGTCTGCCTGGTTTCAGTGTATGAAAAGTTCTAAAGAGACAGAGCAAGGCTGTTTGCATTTTTTGTAAGCTGAAATGTTGTGTAAGCCTTTTCTTTCAGTAATTTCTTTCTTCCTCTCAAACACTTTTGTCACGTACGATTCAGGTGAATTTCTATTCCATTTAGCAAAATGGTAACAGCTGCTTGAACCCATTCTTTAAAAAGAGAGATATTTAAAATGGTGCATTTGCTTTCACATTGTAATCTGCAAGCATCATTTCTGATCTTGTACTATATTGTTGACATGTAGAGATCAAACAGTGCAGATGCGTTTATGTTCTATCTAAACGATTATTTCTGAACTTGTACTTGCCATGCAGAGATCAGTAGAAAGTCTAGTATACATTCTCCCACTGATACAGTTATACTTTTAAAGCTGGTTACAACATCCTGAACCATGGCTGCTCTTCATGTCACAACAACCAAAATGGATCCAAAAGACAGATAGGTGGAGCCCAAAAAATTCTGGAGAAAGCAGAGATGCTTTAAAAGCATCTGAGGACACCAGATTTTTTTTGTGGTTGAGAGGCTTTTTTGTCATTCTTTTTGGTGAAAGAGGAATGAAAGGGGCAGATAACACCCCCCCACTCAGACTCACATCACAGTGTCAGGGGTAGAGAGGTGTTTGAGAGCAGTAGGTTTCCATTAATATAAAATATTTCTTTGAATGCTTTAATGGCTGAGCCATACCTCCAGTCTATCTTTTGCTTGCCCATTTTTTTTCTTCTTTCACACATCCTTTGAAAGAGTGTCGCTGATGTGGAAATGTGACATCAGAAAGTCCAAGCGCCATGGCAAGGGTAATCATGCTTTTAAAAGGGGGAACCTTTCAGTTCGGGATACTTTGACCTGCACAAAGAATTCAATCTTACGCTCCTTAAGGAACGCGGTGCAAGGCTAGACGTTTTACCAAGGGCAAAGAGTCATCAAAAGGAAAAGTCAACATTTTTGCTGTCGGACTCTAAGAGAAAGAGTGGGGAGAAAAAAGCCAGTCTGTGTTTAACCTGAAGGCATCTTGAAATTTATGTTGAGCTTGTGTTGCTTTTTTTACTCATCTCATCCATTTTTCTCCACCTTTCCCCACTTTTATATTTCGGAATGTCATCGACTGATTCAGCCATTCCAGTAAATGGGCCATGGTGAGTGAATGGCACATTGATTTCATCAGCATTTTGGGAGATAGAGCTGCAGACTTTGGGGCATTCTTTTTGTCTTTTAATAACAGCATAGAGGACAGCAGACACGCACACACACACACACACACACACACACACACTCTCACACACACACACACACACACACACACACACACACACACACGCACACACGCACACACAAATTCACACACACACTCAAGCATGCACACACAAATTCACACACACACACTCACGCATGCACGCACACACAGACACACATACACACACTCACACACATCTCCCTCGTCTGAAGTTTAGCCGAGGTGGCGAGTGGCCCCTTGAGTGAGTGTCCGCGCTGTAAAGTAAATGGCTTCCTCCGGCGGCCATATGCTGCCATCTGGGAATTATCTTGCAAGGACGCCAAGGTGAGGTGATGGATGCCTGGGGCTGTGACGCTGCCATGGCCCAGGTTTATGAGCGTGAGGCTTAATGGGAGCTATTTGCTTCTCAGCAGTCGCACACCTGGCTGCCACTGGGCTTGGCCAAAAACATCCGTGTAGAGGAGAAGAGAGAGGGAGTGAGAGAGAGAGAGGGGGGGGTGAGAGAGAGGGAGAGTCAGGTGGTAGGGTGGGGGGGTTCTGTGGACATTTGAAAGACACGGGTAATTTCTTGGGTAGCAGTATTCGAACAGACAGTATCAGATGTTCATTTAGGATTTGAAATATGCTGAAAAAGCAATGCTACAGCCTATAGCAGTGGTGACTCTAAAGCCTTTCTACAAACAGCTGAAAGAACATTACTATTTAGCTCTTCTTTTAGCTTTAAGGGCATTACTGTAACAGTTGTCTTGGTGATTCTTTATACCTGTGTAGTTTGATTTTGCACTTTATGTTGGCCAATACAACATCAAACAAAGTTCAACTTTGTTGAAAAATGTTAACATAAAATCTATTACTGTAAATCAGTTAATTTTCTTGCACAAGGTTTGCATAGCCAGGTTAGCGCTGCTGTGGTGCCTCTAGCTTGTTACATTTCACCACAGTACTACATCAGGGTACTCTTCTACGCCTCAGTTTCAGCCTACTAGATTGGCAGAGTCAATAGCTTAAACTTTCCCTCCATAGTCTTTCCTGTGTTAAGATAAGCTTAGTGCTCCAGGATGAGATTCTTTTTTCTTTATACCCTATAATTGATTGAATGATATCATATATTATATTTTATCTTTTCAATATTACCAACATCAATATTTTTTATTATTTCATACTCAATATTATATTCACTGTAATGCCCATTATTCTCACTGAATTGATAGATAATAAGAACATAATCTTACAGTCTTTTATTGCCCTCTATATCTTCATAGTTTAGCATGATGCCATCCGGACGCGCCCCATGACGCCAGGCACTGCTCTGGCATTGACCATGATTGCTGTGAGCTTGTTTGTGTGGGACCGATGCAGCACCCCTACAGCCATCTGACACCAGTGCCACAGAGAGGCTGGTGGGGTGTCGAATTGGAGTGGGGAGGTGGGAGGTGGGAGGGTAGAAACATGCTGAGCCGGCTTAACTGCCTGTGTAGGAACTGTATGTCCCTTTTCCCCCACCATCTTTCCAGGAAATGTTCTGCCAGACTTTAATTAATGGGAAGCGACGTCCATTAGAAGTCGGCCTGCTTGACTCTGAAAAAGGCAATTACCTGACACTAATGAGCCTCTGTGAACAGGCATAAATAGGCCTGAGAGCGAAAAAAAATGGGGGGTGGGGTGAGGAGAAGGTGTGTGTGTGGGGTGTTTGGGGGAGGGGGGG
>JAODXP020000019.1:18263376-18270876 GCA_027497455.2 Sardinella longiceps
AAATGCAGCTCACAAAATTGAATCTGTCAGAAATTCTAATCTCTAAAGAATCTCTAATTTTTACCAGAGTGCAAACCATATGACAAATCCTGGACTGAGATAAGGATTATACAACTTGGAGTTAAATTCTGAGATCTAAATTGGTCAAAGTAGTAGAGACCATCTTGAACAATAACAACAACCTGTAGCATCACTGGGAATCATTTAATTTGCCTTTGTTATGTCTGATGTTCATTTGTTAGATTGTTCAGTTTGGTGAAATCTAATTATTGCCCAACTTCAAATGAATTGGTGTGAAATTGAATGTCCATTCCGGTCTCTTAAAATACAATTATTTCTTCTTCGTCTGTTAAAGCACTGCTAAGGTGACATATTTCAGGGAGTTTAAGTGGAAGTAGAAGCCATTTAAAAGTCTAAATGAATGACTCTGTTCATCTGCTTTCCAGGGGAAATTTTACATTCATGTGTCATTTTACTGTAATCATCCAGCCAAGGTGGATAAGAAGTGTAGAAAAATAGTAACATTAACAGTAGGCTTTACATACTCTCAAAATGCTTTGCCATATTCTTCATGGCAACTCAAAATGCTGGTACTTAAAGTGTCCTGAAATACTTACCTAACATACTTTCATGCAATGCTTGTGTGTTGTCAGTGCATTGGAAAATATGTTTGGAAAACACAAATAGCACTTCAAGTGCATGTAAGCAATATTCATTAAATAACTAAAAATACTTTCCTTACACTTAAGATGCTTTCAGTGTGCCACACAGACATATTTAAAGTGTGCCTCTTTTCCACTAAGGATGTCCAACTCAGGGGTACAAAACATTTCCAATATACCACAACAGATATTTGTAATGCAAGGCCATTTCTGCTGACACAAAGTATATGCATTTTAAGGAGCCCCAGCATTTGTACCTTTTAGAAAATGCACCTGCTTGCATATCTCTAAAGATTGAAAGCCTTGATGTAAAACCGTGTATTCTGAAAAAAATGCTTTCCTAGAGCAAGCTCTGGCTTGAGTGACCGACTTGATTATAATATTCAGGACACTCTCTTCCGGCGAAGGTTTGATTGGGAGCAAAAAAAAACTCTACAGTAGGTCTGCGCTGTGCATCATCCCATCAGGGTGCCTCCTCTGTGTTGTTGTGCAAAAACGACAGAAACAATGAAAACAGTAGACCGTACACTTGTGCCCAGATTTGGATCCCTACAGTAAATGGGTTACAGAATAGAGCACAGCTGTGTTCAGGAAAAAAAAAATATAATAAGTGGATAGAGCTTGCGCTGCAGAATCTTGTGTGTTGAATGTGTCCAACAGTAAAGTGATGGTTTGGCATCATTCAAGCATAGCCCTGTTGCATAGTCTGCTGACTATACTAGATAGCAAGTGGAACAGAGGAATTTGGAACAAAATAGACTGAAAGTTACCGCAAATGCAAACAAGAACTTTACATTTAAGCCCATCGCACCAAAATCATTCTGAATCAAAAGTAATGCCATTGACTCGATGTAAACTCCATGTTTGCATTTACGCTTGGGTTCAGTCTATGTTGTTCCAAATTCGATCATTCCACTAACTATCTTGTAGCCTGGGAGGACCCATGCTCCTTTACGTGCTCCATTTTATTTCACTCTGCAAAGCAGCATGGTGACCTTTTCTAATTTTTTTTGCCTGCTTTAGGTATCCAATCACAGAACAAAAAGTGACTAGCACAGTGCTCGATTTCATTTTACGTCACCTGGTGGCTCTGGTATTGGCTAAGCTACGCACAGACGCTATGATAGCCATTCCTAGCGCCCAATGAACGGCTTTGGACAATTGTAAATGACTCTTCTGTTACGTGAAAAGGCATAGGTGGGTCTCCAGACTAAATATCACTTGTGATTACTTAGTTTGGCGTAGCCGTTGCTGTTGCACAAGTGACACCGAACTATCACTTTAAAAATGCACAAAAGAGCAGAACAGCGTCCATGTCTCGGCCAAACTACTGTTTAGGATTCCTCTCCAGCAATGACCTCTCTCCTCGGCACGTCTTGTGGTCATTTTGACACTGAAGTGGGCTGGACAAGATGCTTTTTGTTAGTTATTAATTTCGCAGAGCGGTTTGAAAGACGTCCAAACGCTATCCTCCTCCAAAAAGCCTGGTTAGCCATCAGTCAGTGTCAGAGAATATATTTCCCAGATTAGGCCCTGGGATGGGGCCAGGCTGACACAGGTGCTTGGCACCACCACAGGCATTTCAGCAGAGCCAGCAGCATCCAAAAGTGTAGCGAACATAACAGGCATCATCTATTAGAGTTATTGAAGCAAACAGCCTCCTGCATTTCAACAGAGAGAGAGATAGAGAGAGATAGAGAGACAGACAGACAGTCAGACAAAGAGAGGTAGAGAGATAGAGAGACAGACAGACAGTCAGACAAAGAGAGAGAGAGAGAGAGAGAGAGAGAGAGAGAGAGAGAGAGAGAAATATCATAAAATAGAAACACTGTAGATAGAAACCCCTCTAGACAGACAGATGGATAGATAGATAGACAGACATGTTCACCCATGTAAACCACTAAATGTATAAGAGCTATAGCATATAGTTATTGCTGTAATCACATACAGTATACAGAAAATATACTGTATATATATATATATATATATATACAGTACAGACCAAAAGTTTGGACACACTTTCCCATTAAATTATTTACTTTATTTTCATGACTGTTGCCTTCAGTGACAATCTACAAAATAAACAAACTTATGAATGAACACGTGGCATTATGTACTTAATAAAAAAAAGTGTGAGATAACTGAAAACATGTTTTATATTCTTGTTTCATCGAAGTATACTTTGTTTGTTTTGATAACTGCTTTGTCCTCCTTTTATTTTTTGGATGAGCTTCAAGAGGTAGTCACCTGAAATGGTTTTCCAACTGTCTTGAACAGTTATTCATTCCTAGAGATGCTAAGAACTTGTGGGCTCTTTTGCCTTCACTCTGCGGTCCAGCTCACCCCAAACCATCTTGATCGGGTTCAGGTCCAAAAGTTTGTCATAATCTCACACTTTTTTTGTTAAGCACATAATTTCATATGTGTTCATTCATAATGTTGATGCCTTTAGTGTGAATCTACAATATAAATTGTTGTCCTGGAAATAAATGAATCGCATTGAATGAAGGGGTGTGTCCAAACTTTTGGTCTGTACTGTATATATAGTATGTCTGTACATACATGTATTAGTAGAATAGCCTAAATAGAGGGCTGACTGTGTGCAGTAGTAAATTCACAGCCTCCTCTTGTTCTCCTCTGTCTTCCCACTCAGTCCTGTAATGTGTTTCTACCTTTTTTTTTGGTTCTGTAATAAGTGATTGTGCTGCGGAGGCTGGCAGGCCAGGCCAAGGCCAATCATTTCCAGTGGGCCGCGAGTGGAGGCAAGGAGATTGGAGTGAGCAAAGATCAGCCCAAGCGACTAAAGGGCCTGAACGAGAGAAGAATATATGGAATCAGAGAGAGAGAGAGAGAGAGAGAGAGAGAGAGAGAGAGAGAGAGAGAGAGAGAGAGAGCTGCACTACTTTTTTTTTACCCCCTCCCTTCCCCGTCCTTCCTTTTTTAAATGTTTCACAATTCCACCTTTCTATTGGGCTTTGCTTGCGAAGGAGTGTGTTCACTTCATTTCCAGCAAGCCACAGACTACATTCCATGCATACAAAAGGCCACAGATGCTTATCTTTTAAATGAGAGAATAAATGGAGTTGGGGCTGTTTCTAAATGGACTTTTCTGAGTGTGGAGTTTGTTGGTGTTCCTAAGAAAGACGGGAATCCGCACGGGTGTTAAAAGGTTGCAGAGGACGTCTTCGTGTTCTTCTTCGGAGACGCAGCATGGCAGGGTGCGGGGCGACGAGCCGTGAGCCTCTGTGCTCTGTGTGCGTCTGTGAGGTCGGCCGTGTGTGCCGTGTGGTGTTCCTCTGTAATGAGACTGCAGCGACACGAGCGCATCAATTATTAACTCCCCTCATCATCAGCCCAAAGCTCTGCTGCCTGCTACTGTGTGAATCACAGCTCTGATTAGTGGCGAGGACATGCCACTTCCCGACAGCCAGCCGGCGCTTCTTTTGCTCCCTCTTTCTCTCTCTCTCTCTCTCTCTCTCTCTCTCTCTCTCTCTCTCTCTCTCTCTCTCTGTCTCTCTCTTTTACCCCAAGCTCAACTCTTTTTTCGTTCTTTTTCTCTCTTTGTGTGTCTCTCTCTCTCTGTCTATGTATGCACTTGTGTCCATCTGTGCCTACTGTATATTAGTTTGTTTGTGTGAGTGGGTACAACGTGTGTGTGTGTGTGTGTGTGTGTGTGTGTGTGTGTGTGTGTGTGTGTGTGTGTATGAGATATGCTCACACTCAACCTAACTGCCAGCGATAATGCAGGGAAATAAGCTGTAGATTTGCTATGAAAATAAAAGTATTAAAATGTGTGTGTGTGTGTGTGTGTGTGTGTGTGTGTGTGTGTGTGTGTGTGTGTGTGTGTGTGTGTGCGTGTTTGTATGTTTATTCGCATGTGTATCTGCAGAGGTGAGTGTTAGTACTTCTAATTTGCCTTGTGTCCTAAATTCCCAGCAGCAGGCCTTGCCACTCAATAATGCATGGGGGGTGCGGGGGATGGGAGGGAGGGGGGAGAGACATGAATGTCTTTATTTTCAGAATTCTCCAGACAGCGACTGGGATGAAAGCAGAATGTGATGGTGCATGTTTGGAGGAAGGGGGTAACAACTAGCTGCAGTTTACCAGGGCCTGCTGAAAACATAGAAAGATCTATCATGCACTTTGTCTATTGAGACTGTCAGATTCCAGTCGGTCCAATCCTGTCAGTCTCACTTGTCTATCGAGACTGTCAGATTTTGATTGGTCCAATATGTCAATACCACTTGTTAGACTTAATTCTTTTGCCCTTTAATGGCTGAATGTCAATGCATCCCTTGGACAGTTAAGTCTTTGAGGGTTCAAGGCTTGGAGTTAGAGAGAGGCAGGGTTGTCGCAACAGGACAGGCAAACCAGGCGATTGTCTTGGACCCAAGCTGAAGGAGGCCCCCAAGATCAGCTGATGATGTACCATTCCATAAGATAGCCACACTGAGTTTAGTCAGGACTGGAAAGGGCCTCCATTTTCTGTTTGCCTGGGGTCAGTAGGGCATTGGTTCTCAGCACATTGCCAGGGGGTCCGTGAAAAAGTTTCAATCTCTAGGTCTTATAGAGATAGAAATACTGCTAAGATACTTCCCTTGGGCATCAGTACACCTACAGAAAACATTTTGGCTCCATGAGGGCTCCCCGGCCCCCAAAAGTTTGAAAAGGCCTGCTGTAGGGAGGACATATTAATTCAACCACTGTCGGTTCACATCCTCTGTGCCTTTACCTGTGTCCCTCTCTGTGTGTCCTCACCCACAGTCCTCGGCGAAGGGGGAAAACCTGACGGTGTTCGGTTGCCTCAACCACGGGATGCCGCTCTCACTGCCCGACAACTCCTCTGCCAAGTGTGAAGCAGGTAAGGCCAGCTTAATGGTCAATCCGCTGTGGATCGCTTTAAATCCTCAGTGGTTTAGCCTGCTCGCTGTCCATGGCGCGTGTCGCATCTGGTTTTTCTAGAAGCAGATAGATGATAGAACAGAGCCGTAATGCGTGATAAGGCGCCAATGCAGAGTGAGATAAGGGTGTTAGCGCGTGTTGATATCAAAAAATCCTTTTGGCTGTAGCGTGTGCGTCCAACAAGACGGAATTGAATTCGCCAGATTACATGAGAGGCATCTCAGAGCCTGTGAGAGCCACTTAGGTGCCGGCTCTTGTCTGAGAAAAGTCACCCATTTAGGGTAAATGGGTTTGTGAATGGGGTAATGTGCACAAACGACCCTGGAGGCCACAGACCGTGAGGAGATCATCTTAGACTTATTCCTCCAGAGACTATTTATCTTCCAGACAGAGGGGGGAAAAATAAACTGAATACAAAAAAATTGAGTCCTTTTTTATAGTATAATTTATAATTTATAGTATTATAGTATAATGTAAGTGTGATTATGTGAGAATAAAAACGGAAGCCATCCAGTTATATGTTCCAATAACTACCAAACTTTATATTCAGAGCTACTTATCATGTTTTAGTTCAAAGTGGTTCACTGATCTATGTCAGTTTACTACATGGCATTGGTCCCTTATGTGACTAAGAGTTGCTGAGGCTTGCAAATAAGATTCCCTGAAAAGCATACAATATATACTGTAGTACACAAATTCCATCTAGTTTAGAACAACAATGAGGGTGAGAAGGTAAAAGTTCTTGTACATCCTGTTTTTAGCATCCTTATGATGGTTAACACACATACAGTATCTGTTATTTACAACTCTAAGAGTGAGCACAGGGTGAATTTTCTAAAAAAAAAAAAAAACAAAGCTGTGCCTTATAGTCCGGTGCGAAAGTTTGAAAATAGATTCACTGATAGTGCGTCTTGTGCTCCGGTGCACCTTACAGGGCGGATAATACAGTAATCTCCCAATGAAATATTTTGTGCACAAATGACATGGATATTGCTCTCATTATCCTATTATTTCTTCCTTTCTCTCTGTCCTGTGTAGAGTCCGTAACTGGGTTTCTTCTCACTGTGAACACCACCTCCAACGTCACCAAGCTGAGGATCCCATACCCTCAGACGGGCACCTGGTACCTGAGCCTGCGTTCGCTCTGTGCCACCGAGCAGGGGTAAGCTGAGGGCACCCCCTTATGTAACGCTCGGGGACATAACTGTGTTCATCGAGCCAGTCGGCTCAGCACCTGTTCCTTTCCCTCTGAGAGTCACAGCGAATTCAACCGTGAAAAGCAGACTTTCTTTTACCTTTTTTTGTACTTCTACTTTTTTTCCAAGAAAGCTTTTAGACCTTTTAGGTCTTTTGACCAGACATGTTTCACTGTTAAAGATGATTTTCAATTGCATCAAAAAAAAGAGAGAAAATGTTTGTTCCCTTGCTGACCAACGTTAAGGATAAACAGTCTGGAGCTGTAACTGGTAATAGCAGAAAATTGTTCACATCCAACCCCAATTGAATGCATGAGGCTAAATCTTCATCTCTTGCGCATCAATAACCAGGAGGAAGTGTACTGAGTTTTTATTGCTTTCCTTGTTCTTGTTATTATGGTTTTTCCATCTCAAGAGTCTTATTTTAGTGTGCATACCCCAGTTTTTCTTTTGTCTTCTTTTCCCTTTTATTGTGAGGTTAATGCATTTCGGATCATGTTTTGATGGTCTCAATGTGCGCATAATTCTCAGTTTAGAAGGCAAAGCATTTTCGGTGTTTCATCCTCTGTGATTTCACCGTGGCCTTTAATGGCAGTGTTGTAGATCAGGCAGCAGCGTTACTAACAATGTGCTGGTGGAATGTAGCGTGCATACACAAGTAAATAAGACTTGCAAAATTGCTGACACAAGACTCACTGGATGTCTAGATGGGACTGGAGATAGTGATTTTTTTGTTAAGT